>CM060900.1:318091131-318578631 GCA_030762935.1 Hymenopus coronatus | reverse complement strand
GTAAGAGTAGTAGTAGTAGTAGTAGTAGTAGTAGTAGTAGTAGTAGTAATGTTAGTGGTACTGGTATGGTAGTGGTGGTGGTGTAGTTGGTGTTAGTGGAGGCAGTGGTGGTAGTAGTGATAGTTTAGTAGTGGTGGTGGTAGTAATGGTGGTGGTGGTAGTAGTAGTAGTAGTAGTAGTAGTAGTAGTAGTAGTAGTGGAAGTAATTGTGGTGGTAGTGGTGTTGTTAGTCGTGGTATTACTGGCGGTGGTAGTGGTAGTGGGTGGAGTGGATGTTATAGTGTTTTGTTTTTTTTGTGTAAGGGAAAAAAATCTTTCAAAGACGGCACTTCACGTGACGAGTTGGATTTCCAGCAAGTAAAAAAAACCGTTACTCTCACAGCATACCATCTGGAACTGCAACAATGCATCACTTCAGAATGGTAGCTCTAGCTGTAGAATCCTTCTGTCACATTGCTATTTAGACCATTCTTGTGTCTTTCTCCTTGGTTTCCAGAATATACCTCGCTAATCGTTTAACAATATTCCAAGCCCTGGCGCTCTCTGTCAGGGTGGGAACCAAGTTATCAGCAGATAACACAACACCTAATCAGGTGTTCGCTGCAGCTCTAAAATCATACCACCGCCGACAGCGAAAGAAGGTATGGTCCACCGTATCCTCGTCATCACAATAAGGACAACTGGTTGTGTCTGTTTTCCCCATCTTATATGCATAAGCGTTAAATCGCCCATGTCCGGTTAATACCTGGGCCAGGAAGCAACCAATCACTCAGTGTTTACATTGCAGTCAAACCTTCACCTCCGGAATTAACCTCTTTGTCCATTGACCTACTATGGTGCTGTCATTCCACCTTGCTTGCCATTCATGAAGGATTTGGTCTCTAATCTCGCGGCGAACTAGAGAGGAATTATAAGCATCGGTAGCACTGAGAATCTGCCGTTATAGTGGTGGTAGTGGTGGTGGCGATGGTGGTGATGATAGTGGTGGTAGTGGAGGTTATAGTGGTGGTGGCGATGTTGGTGATGGTAGTGGTGGTGGTGGTAGTAGTAGTAGTAGTAGTAGTAGTAGTAGTAGTGGTAGTAGTAGCAGTAGCAGTAGTAGTAGTAGTAGTAGTAGTAGTAGTAGTAGTAGTAGTAGTAGTAGTAGTAGTAGTAGCAGCAGCAGTAGTAGTACTGGTAGTTATTTTCTTGGATTTAATATGAAGCTAGCTATGAATTTGTTGTAGGTGGACAGTAATTTGTCCAAAATCAATTCCTATTGCAGATTACGGTGTGGTTTTCTTTTATTTTTTTTCCTGCAGATATTTTACGTTACTCATCTCTTACATACCTGTGTACAGATTAGAAGTATCAGAGGAATCAAGTGTGTCATAAACTTGGCACTCCGTATTTTATATGCAAAGTACTGTATCATTTTAGGAATTAAGAACAAGTGCCTATTAGTACTAATTTAATTTTTTTTCACACAAGCCGTACAAAGCGATTGCTCTAACACTGAGCTACCATGGAAATACGCCGTCATGGCCTTAAATTCCTCAAATGACTCGTATTTTTCCGGTAAACCACGAGGTGGTTATATACCTGATCCTCTTTACCTAAGGATATAATGACAGATGACAGATACAGCAACTGTTTATTAGGCATGAAACTGTTGAGAGTTTAAATTAAGAAATACATACTAATTGTAGCGAGCGTGTGCCACTTTCATTAATATAGCGCCAGTTTTTTAAAATATACACTCACACGGATCTGAGATGTCGACGACACAAAGCCGTTATGTTGATAAGGACTGAAATTAAGTATATAATAACTTAAATATTATTGCAGAATGTTACATAAAACGTGGTAATGCCATTTTGAAAGTTGATGTTGGTATAGAAGAGAAATATTAACGCCCAAACACACATTAATGTCTAAGACACAAAAGATGAAGATTATCAGTTAGTTACACATGTGTAGCGAGGCAGATAATCAGTACTGTTAGTACATTAGATCAATAATGCTACTCAAGCATTCACGATCTCTTGCGGAGGAGATGATTACTGTGTAACGAGTTAGGGACGCTTAGTTTCACGCATAACTTCATGTAAACGATACCAATATACATTACACATACATTGAATAATATCACACTGACTCGGTAACCGTTAATGATATAACTAATTACTGTCTTCGTTACTTAGATAAACGTAATTGGGTAAATAGTTACTGTGATTTCGTTACCTGTATTAACAGTTAATAGGTAAGTAGTTACCTTGTATAATGTAACCGTTACGTTATTTTCTGCTCATCCTTAGTCCGCAAGGCAGGTGCGAACAAGTACCAAGCAAATCACGATAAACGGCTCATATACGAAATAAACTGTTTTATCTGAAATAATACAATGAACACTAAAGCCACACGAGTAGGGGAATAATAATCGGAGCTCCAGAACCCTTTGGATTGATGAATAAATTAATAAAACACTTTGATTAAATTAGTTAACTCGTAGAGCAACAAAATGTGAATATTTAGTAGAGTAAACATTAGCATAGAATGTGCATGAATACTGACGTCAATCACCTGGCAAGCATCTTAACCCAAGATGGCGGCCATTGGAGCTTTTCGAATTTGATAATTCGGCCAATTTCTTATTTACGATAAAGAGTTGCGTAACATTTCCAGCTGAAATTTCGCGCGCAATCCGAAATTAGCACTTTCATTCATTTTTCACGATCTCCTTTTATTAAAACAAATCATATAAAATGTATATGTTTTCAGATCGGAATTCGGCTAGGATATCTAATATGACTTCAGATTAAACTTAACATTGTGCAAGGACAATACGGCATATAAACTTGTAACCCTTTGGCTTCTTGATTCCTATATTAAAACACCATAATAATTTGAGTGGTAGCAAATAGTCAAACTGATTTTTATGTACCTTCTCAGAACAAGAAATAAAATCTCCGATTGCTATTTCACACTACGACTGTGGCAAATGTGGTAGAACCTTTCTGCAAAGCTATGACAAGCGGAGACATGAAATCGTCTTTGGTCAGTTCTTCGAGAGTGAGCATTACATGGATGTTTACTCTACTCTTCGTCGTCGAGTTCAGCATCAAGAGCATTGTGGAACGGTTACAGCCAAGAAGAAAAGCAATAACAAGTCTACCAGATAATAGCTTTTTTCTGCAATGGCAAATGAGTGGGACATTACAGCGCACGGGACTACGTTTAAAGGATGTGGAAAAGAATATATCAGTCACTGAAGTTCGAGCAAAGGCTTGAAAAAGTACCTAGGGGAGGCGTATAAACAGCTTATAATTCGTGTTGTTCAGAAAGAACACTCTATTTATATATCTGCTAAAATTAAACTTTGGTGTAGTGGCGATATGTGAATAATGCTGCAGACACTATTGATAAGACTTTCTAAAGACACCTATAGGTGCTATTGGAAACAAATTTCTAGGAAGTCAATTTGGAGATGAAGGAGTGCACTTTAAAGGCAACAATTGTGCTGTAGAAGTATAGAAAGTCTGTATTGGCCCTAAAACTACAACAATGAGAAATGTTTTATGCATGCTATCATAGCGAAGTCATCAACAAGGACGCCGAGCAGATATGCATTTAAAGACGTAGGATAAATACGACTTTTTCTGCATCTCGTTTACGAGATAATTGACTGAAATCCAAAATTTGAGCAAGAGGAGAAGAAGAACAAGAGAATACTATAATGAAGAAGAATGCCTGTCTCAGCTAAAAGTTCGTCATAACCCCCCCCCCCCTCAATGAGACTTGAAATAATATTTCAATGGCAGAACACCAAACACTCTAGAAAGTCATGCCCTAATGGACAGGTTAAATATCCATCCCTCTATACAAAAAGAGGTGGTAAAATACAAAAGCATAACACTTTTGGAAAGCAATACATTCTTGCTGCTTTTAATGTACAATGTTTCCTCGGTTTTATATAGCTTCAGTCAAACCATGTCCTGCACTAGCAATGAATAGTGAATCATGCGTTTTCCTGTACAAAAGCGAAAATACAGTATATATAAATGCAAATGCATGTATGTCATTCTACAGTACTTTATCGTTATTAGCTGTATTCAGTTTGATTCTCCACTAAGCTTTCTTTTCGGTGAATAATTGTTTTTGCATAGTGGTGGTTACATTTGCCCTGATTTGACTGATTCTGATGTTGATGGTTGTTCTGTCATATTCATTTGTCGAATTCATTTCTCAGTATTCTTGGCTTTTTATGATGGCGTAATATGATTCAGTGTATTTGCAG
The DNA here is from genome assembly GCA_030762935.1 of Hymenopus coronatus. Classification (NCBI taxonomy): domain Eukaryota; kingdom Metazoa; phylum Arthropoda; class Insecta; order Mantodea; family Hymenopodidae; genus Hymenopus; species Hymenopus coronatus. The sequence goes on along the minus strand of CM060900.1, from coordinate 318,574,355 downwards.
CTGTTTTCGTGTTGGTGTTGTTGGTTGGATTTTGTGATAGATGAAGTTGCAGCCTCCATATCATTTGGTACACAGGATCTTTTGCATCCAGTTGGTATTGGTGCATTCATATGCTGATTCTGCTCTGGACTGTTATTGCGAGATTTTCTGGATCCGGTTTTAGATAAATTGCTTTTCTGAGGCCTGAAGCAAAAGACGAAACAATCCCGATTAGATATTCAAAAGAATCAAATGAGCGAATATGTATATGACAAAGTGAAAAGGGGGAAAACTCTCTTACATTTAAGTGTCTTAATTAATTACTAGAGCGCTACTTTAGATATGTATTTCGCGTATTGACACAGCTTTATCATCAAATTATTATCACTTCAGTCTTCGTTCAGTTCGTTCTGTAAACAGATTTCAATGAGGGTTATTCCATCTGTTCTGGTAGTTTCCAATTTTCGATCATTTTACCTGCAAATGTCAAATTAGCATAAGTAAGAGCGGAAAATACACCTAATTTATATTTCTTCTGTGTTCTAAAGGTCATATGGGGATGTTAAACATGAAGCCTTATTTGTGAATCAAATGAGGTAAATTATCGGTGCGAGTCATTGTGTGCGAGGAATTAAACCATTTAAAAGTGAATGTTATGCCTTTTGAAACATGTCTATATACTTGCAGAACATTATTGATATATGTTATGTTTCTTTAGGTATATTAAATGTTCTTATACTGGGGGGATGTTGGATTCTTGTTAAATCATGTCTAAGGGGTAAACTGATGTTGTGTATGAAACGCTCTTAAATGGGTATAGGATTATTTCCTGTAAGTACCATAAATGCTTGTAGACATAATCAATGTGATTATGAGAGATACGGAATACTTGGCGGAGTGTGTAATCTAAGATATAACTGTTCTGTTAATATAACTATCGTGCATTAATTTCAGAGTAAAAATATTACAAATATTATACACATTTCTACAAGATGAAATAGAAATAATAATGATAATAATGATGATGATAATAATAATAATCATAATAATAAGTTTAATAATAATAATAATAATCTCCAGACTAACATTCTTATTGGCAACACCAACTATATAAAAATTGCCAAATAATAATGCGGTAAATGTTTGTTTTCAGTAGCTTTTATTTTCCGTTGCCCTTTTTGTGCAGATGTGATATTCTTGGTTCACTTCGTTAATACCTGGTAAAACATTTTGAAGCTCTTCTTTCTCTGAATGTGACGATTAGGAGAAATGAAACTATAATTCAACACCATCATAGTTATTATATTATCGCTAACACTGTTAATGTTGTTCTTTCACTTCAGGCATTTGAATGGATGGATGTTTTGATCGATGGTTAAATGAACTAAATAATATATAAATTAATTGGGAGATAAACGAGCCTGTTTAGTGTTTTAAAGGCCCAAGATTTTCTGAAAGGGAGAGTACGGATAAAAGCTCGTGTGGTGAGCTAATTCACATAAATTAATTAAATTTTAGTAATAGAAAGAGTTACAAATTGACACTTTTACGGGAGTGATATTCGATACAGAGTTTTAGTTATTATCATTTGGTTTACTTAAGCAGTGGTTGTTTCTGTTTTACGGTGTTGTTGAAAATTGTGGCAACTGTTTTGTCATATAATCCAGCACAAGCTTCATATTTTCACTGTGTATATTTTCCTCTGCTAGAGTTCTCCTTGGATAAGTTATTTGTATGGTTGTTCCGAACTCGCTTTAACAATGGGAGAAACCTGCTCTTTGTAGAGAGCTCTGTTTTCTTTTTGATAACTCAATCCGTCATCAGTCTTTTGCACTAATGAGTATCTAAAAATCAGAATGATATAAAATAAATGATATACTGGAAAGGTCTATGGAATATTCTTGGGTCTCAAATTCTATTTACTTTGATAGCACATTAATAAAATGAGTCCACTGCTAATGTCAGCAACAGCACTTTCATCGTCATAATTTGCAGAACTTTTCCCAAGAAAACATTAATATTTGTGTTGTAGTTTGCAAAACTTTTTTTCATGAAAATAGTATAATTCGTGTTTGAATTGTTGGATAATTTTTTAAACACAAAAATAGATTCGAAACTTTAAAAAAAAAGTTCACTTCTCAATACGTATTCTGCCGTGGCCAAATTTTACATAGAAACTTAATCACATTAGACTAATGCTGTTCTGCTTTCTAAATGTTAAGTATGCTTACAACACTCTTTATCCAATAAAAATGGTATCTATAGAAACCGTAAGACTAAAACCACCTTCTCCTTCACTGAAGCTAATTCAATTCGGGCGACAGTGTTTGCGACTCGCATTCATGAGGTAACGGGTTTAATTTCCGATCAAACCACCATCCTGATCTTGGGTTTTCTCATGGCTCTTTTAGGTTGTCAAGTGAATGCTGGGGTAGATTTTATATTTTCCTGTCTCATTCAATTTCCTGTTGAGGCTACGTGCCTGAGTCACATGAAATAATTAATATTGAAGTAATTATTCATCTCCGGTACAAAACCTTCTATTCGAAATTATGCTTTAGGAATAGGATGTTCAGAGAGCGTAAGGGCATACTCAATCTGGGAACGATAAGGGTACCACTGCGTTGCGTCTGCCAGTACTATATCACCACAGACCTCCCTCCCAGAAGTTTAGTGGCTACAATAGGTCTAGCCTCAGTCCAAACCACACTGTGCTTCTTAAACCTAATTTCCCTAATTTTGAATATTAATCTCGTAAACCCAAAAAACCCAAATTAGTGTTCGAATTTTGTTTGTCATTAAGAAATTCGAATCAGGCAATGGCAAAAGACAACTTGATTTAAAACGTAACGTGACTGTACAGCCCTTGTAGAGTGTTTATAGCATCGTCAAACACACGTGCTGTATCAGCGTCGCTAGGCAACGGTGCTCGGCCACTGATTAAACTTTGTTTGCTTGATAACTTAGCCCCTGCTTCGCCACCACACTCATTACACTGGTGCCAGAGAAGTTGCCGTCACAGCGGGAGTAAAAGCAAACGATAGGAAAGTAATTTTCTCTGTACTGGCCACTTGAGGATCTGTCGAAAGATTTCATATCATATATGTACCATCATTTTGCTTTCTTTTATAGGGACGTTTATCCTTGCATGTATCTGCACACCACGAATTGACCACGAAATATGAATATGTTTGTATCCCCAGCAATCACTGTTATGTTTATAATAATAATAATAATAATAATAATAATAATAATAATATAGTTGTTATTATTATAATTATATTATTATAATTATATTATTATCATTATATTTTATTATTATTATTATTATTATTATTATTATTATTATTATTATTATTATTATACATGCTTTTTGTTACGGTGTCCTAACATTTTTATTCACCCTTCAGACGATCCAGTTTCTAAAGCTAAATAGGAACAGAGTATACACAATTAGAAAACTAGCTATTGGTGGATACTGATAGGTGGATTTGTTCTCTTAAAACAAAGATCTGTAACTGAAGTGGAAATTTTAACAATGTTTTCGTTCTGTTTACACTGTTCTTGTATATCATCACACACTCTAGTATAGGTCTGGAAACTGCTTCTGGATGAGCGCGATTCCCTCACCGTGTTCGCTGATATGCAAAAGTTGTACAACAAAGGTCACTCGTACCATTTGCTATCCCAATACTGACCGGTGGTTGTTCTCAATTGCCCCATTGAATTCTGTAGCTCTTTTATCGCACGAAAGGTTATCTACAGACGTGAAATACGGAGCTGTGCGTTACCTGGTATTGCTAAAAATAACTCAAGAGTCGAATGAGAAGGGAATTATCTCATATTTAATCAAATTAGCTCAACTGTGATGCGAATTTCAATTCTCGATTTTGGAGTAGATATCCTGTCCCACACCAAGAAGATTGTGTCTTTTTTGATTAACTAGGGATGCTATTGTATATAATGGATTTCTCTAAAATAAAATAAATTGTTTTAACTTTTCCTACTTCTGTGTATGTGTGTGTATTTTAAACGTGTGCGCGTGCCCGAATGCTGTACCTATTTATGAAGTAATTGTTACGAAAAGTAATATACCTACCTTAGCTTCAATTTAAAGAACAGTTAAAATGGGGTTTTAATTATTTTTCCCAAAAAAGGAAATAGTTCCTATACGATTAGTAAAACAGTCGGAACACTAACCTATTATTAAAGTTTTGAAAAACAATGATTGAAAAAAGTTTGTAATCTGAATGTCTCAGAATAATTTTGTGGTACTATATGCATACTGTATAAGTGGGTGCATAGCTAAGTCACGCTAATTTTTCGTCACTATTATACATTAATAAGACTAGTTACCACACCAATTTACCACGTATAACGCTATAATTTTAATCGCTTAACAATTATAAGAACAGGCAGAACTTTGTGAACTATTAGACCCTTTACTTATGTTTAACATCCCAGAGAAAGTCACTTATTGCCGGTTTTCAATATAATTCATAACAACATTAGAGTGGAAGAGTTACAAAGGGGAGGAAGGAAAGAGAGAAGAGAGAGGCAGAAAGAGAAGACGTGGAAGACGGAAACGAAAACGTCCCCGGTTGCTACTTTTTTAAATTCGAAGAGTAAAATGACTTTATATACGACATTTGAAACAAATTTAAAACATTTAGGTCTACTGATTAAAGGAGTATTAATGTCCAAAAACAAACCCCAAATAGGAGACACTGAAAAGTGAGGCGGGAACTGGTGGCTCTAGGAGACGTACCTTTTGGTGCTGGGCTGCGCAGTGACGACTGGTCCTCCCTCCGGCCTTGCAGTGCTGAAGTCGATTCTCCATGCTCCTCGGCTATTTGTGGATTCAGCGACAAGCGATTGAGACCTATTTATATCTAGCTCAGGTTTTGAGCGATGATGATCTCAAGAGGATGGCATTTGAAATTAACTTAAAATAAGCGTCGGTACTTTTCGTTCAGTCAAAGGTTTATTTCCCTTCACAAGCGTTCCCGAGAAAGTTCCTGGCGCGATTGTATTCCGGTAATTTCCTTCGAACAAGGGCGTAATGCGCACAGAGGTAACTAGAATTTACGCGGCGACAAGCGCAACTGTTACCTGCAGAATAATTGTAGGCACTTTAACTTTCTACCGTATCTTCCTTGTTTCCGGCGTCGCAGGTTCCGCGTGACATTACCTTTCAACTGCGTGAATCACAATAATAACCTTACTATTTTGCGCGGATTCTTGTATTTGGGCGTCACAGGTTCCGCGTGGAGTTACATTTCAACTGCCTCAATCACAATAATAACTTTGCTGTTTGGCACGGATTCCTGTTTTGGGAGTCACAGGTTCCTCGTGTAGTTACATTTCAACTGCCCGAATCACAATACTAGCCTGTAATCTCATTGGCCCATTTTTGGCGTCGAAAGTAACTTGGGGTGCGCTTCTGTCGTGACGTGATTAATTCTAATTTGTCAATGTGTCTTTCACGTGATTGTTGACCTAAATTTCCTCGTGGTTCCCCTGTTTATGTGTCACCTCCACTTTCTCTTTTGGAGACGTGACCACATAATAGCGTCTTCTCCCTCTTGCAATATACAAAGAAATAGCGTAAAGAACTGAATTCGTCACTTGAGAACTCTCGGGTTGAAGTTAGAAACGCTTTCCAGCAACAATCTCTCTGAACATTCAATATACAATAAATACATTATATTTTACTTAGTAATTAACCTAAGCCATTTAATCAATTAAAATATAGGCTATACGCTTATTCACCTGGGCGACAATCCGTCTCAAAAGGCAAAATTATTTGCGAAAACTAAAAACAAAAAATTCAGTAAAATACAATGAGCGCAAGTCTGTATGCTGTGAGAGTCAACCGTCGTATTAGTAAACTACGTTGGTCTGACTCGAAGCAAGGTTTGGCGCGTTTGAAGTGTTTGAGTTTTAAATTCATCTAAAAGAAGGCGAAACAAAACTTAATTTGAGATCCATTTATAACACTTTTTAACTGCTATTGATCTCAGCGTCCCATACTGTATTGGTCGTGAAAGACCATTTAAGTTTGCTCAAGGGCTTGAGGCTGTTTTATGTGCCGTAAATATACAACAGCAGAACACCGTCTTGGCTTCCCTTACAAAGGAAGCCATACTAAGAATTTTTACTCTTGATACAGAGGCTTGCATGTTATCCCTAGACCATGGGAGAAAGCGAAGGCAGAATAAATGTAGGTTAAACGTAAACCGTAAATTAAAAATAACCAGAAACTCTTTAGAAAATTTTGAAGTAAAAATCGCCAAATTTCCTGAAAATGCATTTACTTTAGCTATATGCATAGCGGCTGTTGTAAAAAGGGAAAAGACTATTATTTCATCGTCGTTATTCATCAGCCCTAATACCATGAGAGCTTGTGGACGAATTCTCTGTCCAGATGAAGTTATTAGTGGTCATTAACAAAATGTATTATCTGTGGTTCATAATCCCTATCCTTATGATACGCCATACGTTTGGAGTATTAACTAAAATTTCTTTCATTCCACTAATATAATTGTTATAAGTCTATAAAATAATTGTAAATGAAACTTCAACTATCCTGGCTATTATTCATTTATAGATTATTATTGATAGTAAGTATTCCTTTAAAGCACACCTTATCCGATACAGCATTAATCCTTGATTTTTCTGTTTGGCATTTGTGATATCCACCATAAGCCCTCGTCGATTAGCATGTGTCATGAGTTAGAGGTGAATCGATCAATTAAAGTATAGAAGGTCAGCCAGAGAGTGTGCTGTAGGTGCATGTACCCTTGACAATGTTTAAATGTCTATTTGCCAGGTTGAAAATTGCCGGTTTGGGTGACAATGCAGTAAGGGTTGAATTATACAATTTCCAAAGTAGGGCTAAAGTTACCCTTTAGAGATTAAATTAGTTCCAGTTTATGGTAAAAGTTTCAATAATGTATTAACGGTAGTTCTTTGTTACTAAAATTTATCAGATACAAATATTCTGAGTGGGAGTTGAATACCATAAAATTCTGAAAGTTAATTTAACAAAAGTAACAACAAAGAAAGTGTCCCAAATGAAGGACACTACTGTACATTTTTATCACGTGAGCTATAGATGTTGTGAAATAGACCCTTAGTATGAGTTTTTCAGTCGTTTCAAAGTATGTCCAAACTTGAGGCAAAGATTTACTGAATTTGTTCCACTTCGGTGTGATGACGCAAACGAGGATTGAACCTGAAAATAGGTTATCACCCGGAACAGAACTGTGGGAGAAACCACAACCCAAACATGGAGTCAAAGCAAGGATGAAACCGCGGTGGTACTGCCATTTCCCTTACGGGGAATGTTGATGAAGGGGAGAAAATCCCCACGCCGGTCCCGGGAATTGAATTCAGGTCCCCCGGGGTCAATAATTATGTTGCCGTAATGATGGGGGGTTTTCCATGAAATTGACAATCGTATGCAAACACATAAACATGGTGATATCTACATTACAATGATGTATTTATTGCTTCGAAGTTTAGATATATGTATTTCTTGGAATAATTTTATAATATAATGTCACGTTGTTTAGAGCCTAATATCCCAAAACTCAAACTCACGACCAGTCTTGTCTATCTAACTCTATGGGAGTAGAAGAGCTCTGAATTTCAACAAGGAATGTGAATAGATGGGAGCGTCAGGAACCTGTTCGATTTTAAGCTTCTCTTTATTATGAATATACATTTAAATCAAACAAAAGTAAATAATAAGAATATTAATCTTTAGAAGTTTCAACAAAACCCTGGAAATGTAAAGTTAAATAAATTAAGGTGAGACATTTCACATGGAAGCGTCAGGAGAACAAATATTGCGATTTTCAAAAGTGTGGGGAAAATTTTATGTTCTTACTTTTCATTTAATTTTTACCATTGATACATTTATAGCATTACATTCTACTTAAATGACAAACAAAACAAAAAAAAGGTGTGGCGTACAAGGGGCCATTTTCACATTGATGCTATAGATCGAGCTTGTGCCTGAAATAAATTCGAAAATAAAAATACTCACGCTTCGGCTTATTCTCCCATACGCCCAAGTTAGAAGTAAAAATTACTGGTTAGAATAATTCACTAATAATTTGTAATTCCTTATTTATATCGGCGTTTAATAAATATTAAACGAAATAGTAAATGTGCAATTTCAGCATTGTGTTTTTGGTTTTGTTTTTCTTCTTTTTTTTTTTTCTTTTTGGAGGTAGCCGTCATGACAAAAAAAAATAATAATTGTGGCAAATGCATCCTTCGGAACATGAATTTTTTATTCGGTTATCCTTTATGTGCTTTAATACGCTGTAACCTCGGTGCGGGAAAACTTCAAACTTCGTTATTAGTATCAGCATCTTGCTTACTAAAGGCGACTGATGTTGGGCGGAAGACAGATCTGAAATCAACCGTTACAGTTTAAAATGTTTATTATATTTTTCATCGGTTAGGGATCCTATCGAAGAGAAAGCCGAGAGAGCTATTTTTTTTTTTTTTTTTTTTGCTTGGGAGGGGGGGGGGAAGCTCAATGTATTTTCAGTATAAAAAATCGCAGATCAATCTGCAACATCAGTGTAATAATGTCCCTTGTCAGTTTGGCCAGCAACTTTGTCATGAAGCACGCCTTTTTGATAAAGGCACAGAATTCAAAATATGTATTTAAGATAATAATTTGGTTTTGTTGGTGGGAAAAACTTTGGGCTAAGAATAGAGCGTTCAACCACCACTCAAGGCACACCCTTGTCATTTGTGAAAATTGGCCGAAAAGCGAAAAAAAAAATATTGCAAATTTGTTTTGGGATCATAAAATAATTCAGATCCTGTACTTCAATAATATTGCATTTTTAGACTAATGTCACTACAAAAGGTCGTCAAAATGAATCTTTAAATAGGTATAATACGGACTTAATGCTCAATTAAATGCTAATATTTTGATATATTATCTTATTTCCTACATTTTTATGTAAAGGAATGTATAGAGCAATATGAATTTTAAGAGTGCTAATTCGCACTTCCGTAGCAGGTCAGAAAACTGAAATACTCTTTGATAAAGTTTACAACTTAATTTTCTGGTTTCAGCATTTGAAATCCCGCGGAGGACGATGGATTTTCTATTTTTCGGGTGTAAAAATCTTCAGCACCTTCCTTTGGAAGAGAAGAAAAACCGCTGGTCCGGTGTCGTAGATTTACGGTACGTAAAAGAACCTCAAGCCTGATAAAGAGGCCTCTGAGCATTATTAAGCAATAACAGATAATCCACTTGTAGCTGGCTAGCACTCTCCTAACTGTTTCTACAGTGTCTTCGCCAAAAGCATAACCGATCGCAGGATGTGGTTTCCCCACTCTTCACACCCCGCACTCAGCAGAGGTTTTCTTCCCACAGTTACCACTTATTCATTAGCGTCAGAAATGGAATTTCAATAGCACAGATTGGAAAATGATTATATGTTGAAGAACGTATATTTGTATGTAAATGCTATTTTAAATACAAGTCGAAACGCCGCGTTCTTAGAGAACTGATCTTGAAGCTTGCTGTACAAGTGATTTTTCTAGAACCCCAGTCACGATATTTTGAATAAATTTGAGACTACTGATTCAGTGCAAAACAAGGAACAGTAAGCCAAGACGTCGAACAAAAATTAGGCAACATTGGCGAAAATTTAGAACGATGACCGCGAAAATTTCTCACAGATGAAGGAACTTAACGGAAATGTACGAACTGAAACATAAAACATTACTGTGGCCGAGCTAAAAAGAGTTAATCTAAATGTGTTTACCGGATACAGTGTTTGTTTGGCTGCGGAAGGAGGACACTTCCAGTATTTAATATATGGTAAAAGTTGATTTTGTTACATTTCTATGTACAGGTTTACAGAAATACAGGTTTAGGAAGCAAAGAGAGAGTGCGTGTTAGGTTGGCTGTAGTATAGATATCAAAACCCTGCGAGCGGTCAGATTTTAAACCGGAGACTCTGTACTTGCCTTCTGCTCTGAAAAATATTTCAAACCGGCAAATCCGTGACGTAACCCAAAAGAGGTGGAAATTCTAAGCTAATTCGATTTCCCCTTTCTTGGCTTACAAAACCAGGTATACCAGCTTCATACACTACAACACATTCATAATAGCACAATCAGATCCAGGTGGCGTAATTACACAGGGCCACATCATCACCTAGCAAGTTCTGTCAGCATTATAGCTAAATTATTTCGGCAGTTACAGTTTATATAGATTTTAGGGCCCAGAGTACTCCAAGACTCTTTTGGAATATTGAATTTAATTATCTTAGTAGAACAAAAATTGATTTTTAAGTTGTTTCATAATTTTGCAATTAGTTTTGAACTTACAAACTGTATCTATGCCAGATTTATAAATCACAATCTATTTTGAAAAGTAACAATTACTGCAGCATAATTGCAGTATATTTATAAATCTTTTTATCACATTATAACACAGTTATTTTTTAAGTTACAGAATGATTACATATCAGGGCTCAAACACATAATTCAAACTTGTTTTTTGAATGCGTTAGCTCCTTTAAATTAATACAAATTAATTTTAAATATTTTCATTAATCTAACTCAAATACCTTAGCAGTTACATATCCTATCAATGTCCGGTTTTGGAGAGATATGCGCAAGTTCTACTATTTGGAATGCGGTAACCAGTTTAAAATAATTACATATATTTCAAACTGTGTTTCAACATTCTTACACAGCTAAATTTAGAATCTAGCAGATTTTATCCATATTGGCTTCAGAGTAACGTAACGCTCTGGGTTAGATTCTGATATGTTTATATATTCTCCGCTTACGTGTGTGAAAAACTGAGTAGCCATGATTTTCTATCAACATCTGTGTAGTACAATTTATTTAGTAGGAGGAGTCTTCATACTTTCGTATGTAGTGTTTCTCTAATGTTTACCGCAACTATACGGAATCTTCCACTTCTCTAAGTATGTCAGTTTGATATACATGTTCAGTCTTTGCTAAAAGACAGATTTATAAACATATCCCCACGTTGCGGTGATATACGAGAAACTAATTTAACCGAAATGGCCGGCTCTAACCTAAGTATACTAACTACAAACTTCCGCCCAGCGTTGTATTAGGTAGAAGAGCTAACAACTTTCTCTGTATACTTTCCCGTTTGGCCTCAAAGAAGATGATATGCTGCTATAGAGAAGTTACACATTTCGAATACGTGCCCAAGATGTTTTTGGAATATGCAAATTTCTTTTGAATAGTTCGAATATTGTGCCTGTCTTGTTGTACCGTAAAACGCCACACGTGTTCCCAGAAGCCTTGATATTCGTGGCAAAGAAAAGCACAGAAAGAGTGACGCCATTAACCAGAAACCTTGAAATGTGTCACATCGCCGCAGATGTGCACCAATAATTTCACAATAACCTCAATGTAAAACGTCATTCACTGCTATGTTAGGAAGCGTTGCAAACTTAGCTAAGCAATCTTGAGCTAGTCTTCGACTGCGAATGTTAACGCATAGAGGCGTGAGTGAGCAGTGACCTGCGAAAGCCGTGAACTGTCTACCCTCGAAGCGTAGAGTGAATAACTGCTTGCATCGATGTGATAAATACGATTATTTTGTAACCAATTTTGAGCGACACGAACTGTTTTTAGTGATGTCAGAAGTGGAAATTTTATGCCAAGATGGAGGAGATAAGGAAATGTTTGTAGACCAAATGAAGGAAAGGAGGACAGGAATGAAATAATAAATTTAGAAGTTGGATGAGAGAATAATATCCGGAATTGAATCCAGCATGGAGAATATGGAATAGAAACTGAAAATCATAATGCAAGAAATGAGAACCGAAATGAAATATAATTATTGACCAAAATCGATGAACGACTGACCGGCGTGGAGAAAAATATGGAAGAGTTCGGTGAAGGACTGAAACAGCTTGACCAGAGCATTAACGCCCTGGAGCACGTCAAAGAACACGCTTAAGTCAGAAGAGTTCAGGGAACGCGATAATGCCCTGAAGGGAAGAGTCGACGTCAGTGCCAACGAACTGAACGCCTTGCTGAAAAACACGCTTAACGGAAGGCTAAAGGACTTGAAAATCGAGACAACAGGACAACAAGCAACACCTATATGCGTAAGCCACCCAACTACTGCGAAACATCCAATTTCGAAGTCTTCCGCCTACAGTTCGCCGCCGTTGCCACCCACAACGGGTGGTGCAGAAGAGGAAGATGCTCAGCAAATAGCAAGCGTTCAGGGGTAGGGGACATGTCTAGAGTCATTTGAGAGGTATTGGAGGACCACTTTGGTAACCAGTGCTTGGCTGCAGCCTATCGCAGTCAGCTCAAGTCAAGACTAAAACAGCCAGGGGAAAATATGCAGGATTAGCCCTGGCAATCGCACGCCTGGTGAGCCTGCCAGCTAGTTATGTGTCACAGAAGACTGCCTAATCCACCGATGGAGTGCACTAATCCAAGATACGACCGCACTTGATGCTCAACGACTATAAGACGATCCACGAGGCCTTGAGGGCAGAACTTAGACTGGAGATTGCCAAGATAACGGCAAAATGGAAATGATGTGTTATTTATGGACGTTCTTTAACTGCAATGGTTCTCAGAGTCCCAATCTATACTGGGCGTGAAAGACCCCTTATTTTTGCTCAGAGACCTCTCTATCAGGCTTAAGGTTCTTTTACGTGCCGTAAATCTACAACATGGGACCCACGGCTTTACTTCCCTTCTGAAGGAAGCCATGCAAATATTTTCACGCCCGAAAAAATCCATCGTCCTCCGCCGGGTTTGAAAAAGATAATGGCTGTACCCACCTCGAAGACCAGAAGTATTCGCTATGGCAGGGAGGAAAAAGCAACCCAGACACCAGGACGACTTTCAAGTTGTGTGTGCTGGGAGTGTGGTGAGCCAAGATACCTTGCGAGCGAGCGTCGACGACATAGCCAACCAGCAGGCAGCGGACGATTGAGGGGCACGTCGGGGCCGTCATCACCAACCCTTCGATTACCGCTGTATGCCTCAGGCAGAAGAATGGACGACAGTATCGTCGGAGACGGCTGGACAAAAAGAAAACTGTGTCAGATACAACTAGACACAGGTGCAGCCGTAACTGTAATCAGACCTACCATGGCGAAGGGCTCTCGGACACGAATACCCAGATGGCCCTAGCAACTACTGACAGCGTAGGGCGACATCTTGCCTGTGGAGAAGGAGCCTTGCTGGAGTTGATGCTGGGACGCAGCACTGTAAGCCGGTGGATGTTCTTCGGGAGGGTAGCTGAGGATATGATGCTGGGATTGAATGCGCTTGGGAGCCACGAGGCAAATATCGAAGTCGGCCAAAGGGCTTTGCGACTCGGTCAAGACAGGATGTTGCTCCTAAGCTTCGATGAACATCCAGAGATCTGCAGAGAGATTTTGAAGGACGATGTAGTTGTACCCGAGAGAAGTGAGGTGGTGCTGAAAGTACACCTGGAGGGCAAAGGGTCAAGGAACCTGTTATTGGAGCGGAAGACAGCACACTACAGATTATTTGTTGCTTGTGCATTGTTGTCCTGAAGGAAGGAAGTACACATGAGGCTGATAATGCGAGTCAGCTGAGAGTGCATTGCTCTGAGACGGAATGGACCAGCCAGCTCCATCGTAGGACCTGAGGACTTAGCTGAAAGACTTGTGAAAGTGATGGGCAAATATCTGGCCGCTTTACAACATGAGAGCATCCTGTGTCTACTTAGCCAATACTAGTCTGTCTTTAGCGAAAGGAATGACCATTTAGGTCGCACTAATCAAGTACCTTATAACAATGACACATGTTCCTTGGTCAAAGCAAGCAAGCAGATGCACGGAGTATACTAAAGAGCATGCGGTCTAGGGGAATAATTGAAAAGTCCGACACCCCTTGGTGCTCTCTCTAGTCTTGGTGAAGAAGAACGACAATCTGCGCTTCTGCGTGGATTACAGGAAGCTGAATGCTGTTATTAGAAAGGACTGTTTCGCCTTACTCCGTATTGAGACACCCTGAACACATTTTTTTACCCAGTGGTTTACGACTTTCAAATCGGAATACTGGCAAGTAGCCCTTAACCTCAGAGACAAGGAGAACACCCATTCTCGACTGGCCAAGGGCTTTGGCAATTTGTGGTTATGCTCTTGGGCCTGTTGTAACACTCCAGCCACCTTCCAGCACCACATGGAGGCACTGATGAGATGGGTGACTTATAACGCCCACCTGCTCTATGAGTATGACATCGTCAGTGATGACAGCAACTTCGTAAAACATCTTGAGAACCTGAACAATATACTACAGAGGCTGCAGGCAGCTGACATGAAGTTGAACGCACAGAAATGCCAACTTTTCTGCAAGGAGGTTAACTATTTTGACCACACAGTCTCGCCATCTGAAGTGGCTTCGTTTCACCGCAAGTGTCAAAGGCTGGGGTGTCCACGGACCCAGAGAAGGTTCGGGCAGTGAGAGATTTTCCCCGCCAGAAAAGAAAAAACGAGAGTTGCGAGGGTTCTTGGGCCTATGCAGCTACTACTGCCGGTTCATCAGAGGTTTCTCCAACTTAGCGAAACCTCTCACTCAACTGACGGAAGAGAACCGGTCTTATATGTAATTCGAAGAGAGAGATACCAGGCTCTTAAGTCAGCTCTTTGAAGTCCTTCAAATTTAAGATTTCCGCAACCTATTGCGGGCATGGATGCCAGCGACACCGACAATGGCGGCAATCGATCTGAGGTCCAAAATGGTCAGGAGCGGGCAATTGCCTACTATTATTAGACGCTCGCAAAAACAGAAAAGAATACTGTTACCCGGCGAGAGCTCCTGGCAATAGGAAAGGATCTGGAGAACTTTCACCAATACCTGTATGCTCAATCATTCCAGCTGAGGAGTGAGCACTCTGCCGACAGCTGACTGTTTAGTGTCAAGAACCTGGAGGGTCAGAATGCCCGTTGAGTCCAGATTCTCGAAGAGTACCACTTTACATCAGAACGGCGGAAAGGAAGTAGTCACACCAATGCGGCAGACATATCCATACGATATGGATGTATGCCCTGTCCGAAGGAATACGGCCACTGCACTAAGATTGAAGAGGAACATGTCGCAGCTGTCGCGTTATTTCAGTGGTGCCTGCAGCTGAAGGGATAGCGCAGGGTTGAAGAAGAACCAGATGGCGGGCGCTGAATTGGGGTCACTCCTGGGAGAACTGGAGGCAGGGATTAGAACAAGCTGGGTGGAAATTGCACCCATGAGCAGTGTATACACATCTTTTAAACCTCCTGGGAGTGAGCGATCGGATGAAGACCCGTTACGACCGGATGACCAATAGCCGAGGTTTCCAGCAGGACATATATTGCCCTATCCGACCAAAGGAACACTGCCCCAGGCCTCAACAACCATGGCAAGTTGTGGTGAGGAGGATAAATGATGTCGTCTACCGCATCCAGAGTTTACCCCGAGTGAAGAGGTTGGTAGTACACTTGGATCGTCTATCGCCCTAAGGAGGGAGTATTGTGACTGGCTTACCAGCCCGCAAAACGCCACACGTGTCGTGTCCGTTTTCACGTTTGCAGAAGCACTGGAAGGCAGCTGAAGACCTTGGAATGCGATAAAGACAGGGAAAGGGATGCCACCAACCAGAAGCCTTGGAATGCGACATAGACACGCGCCAGAATCCTCGGCTTCCAGTAGCATCTATTGATGTATTTCACAGCTACTTAAGGTAGAGTTACAAGTTAGGGTAGTCAGTCTTGAGTCATTCTTCGACTGCGAGTGTCAGCACGCAGAGGCGTAAGAAAGCCGCTAAGTGTTTACGCGTCGAAGTTTCATGTATATTGTTTGCAGCATTAAAATAGAGACAGTTATTTTGTAAGCAATTTTGAAATCATAAAGGCTTTTACTCAATACACTTTGATAATTTTTGTCTCACTATAGCACAATTATTTTAGAAGCAACAAATTTTATACGTATCATGACTCGAACACAATAATAAACACTTTGTGGTACAAAGTAATCTTTAGAATTATAATAATGCATTGTATAAGATTTTCATAATTCTAGCATGACTGCGAGAAAAATTAGGATTTTCAACTATTGGGTGGGTTGGAACCAAAGGGTGTACATCACCCAAATGTGAACTTCTCTATTACATTTCCACATTCTTATTTAACATCCAAAATTTTATATAAAACGTTGATGAATTTCATAGATTTAAAGCACTGACTCGTATCATCACAGCGTTTACCAGATTACAAGTATAGCTACATATTCAATCTACTCTCAAAACGTTACCTGAATTCCATTCGCCGCATTCCCAGTGATGAGGGACTATAGTGAATATCTACATATGTTACGTCGACTATTCACCCATTAATCACGGTTTCATAACATAGGTTATAAGAAACATTTCCCTACTCTAGATGCCACTGCCATCCAATCCCAATAAGTAAATGATTTCAGAGATGAATGTTTTCCGTCGCACTGTGACCTAATCTATTTGATTTTGTCAGATGTAGAACACCTCGGAATTTACGATAGTGAGATAACCTTTTGGTTCGAATTGTATAGGTATTGTAGAGGGAACTATAAACTAAAAAGCTAAGCAGTTTTTTTTTTTCCATAGCCTTAAGCGTGTTTTCATAGTAAAACATGTGACAGCATAATGTGAGAATATGTCATACAAACAAAATTAAGTAGCGAATCTAGTGCTCAAGGTTTAAAGGGCTACTGTAATAACTACACTATGAGTTGGTGCGGTGACGTGCCGCGCTCGCATTCGGGAGATCGCAATTCGATTTCCATTGACTGCCTTACTTATCTAGGGTTTTGGGTGTTTTCCCTGTTCGGTATGAAAATTCTGGGATACTATCTCACCTATTACAATTTCCTTCTCCTAGTTTTCTTTTCATTCCGTTTCCTTCTCATGTGTACTTCAAGGCTTCGTGGTATAAACTGTACCGAACAGATGTTCCAGATTCTTGCTCCAAGGAATGAAAATTCCCTGTGGATGCAAGCTTGGTTGCGTGGTTGCAAGGTTCGTTTATTTCCCTCCCTGAGCAGCTCCTGTAGTAAGTCGGACCTTCGACGCAGGAATATTTCGCGACTTCGCGCATCTCTGTTGCCTCTAGGTTTGTGGCATGTAGTCTCCAGTGGTTTCTTCACTTCATCCATTCCTCCTGAGGTCGTTGGAGGTTACAGTGTGCCAGGTGTCCTCTATCCATTCATAGTAATGTGTGGAATTATAAACTAAACTAGGCACAACTGTACTGTTTTGGATATGGACAAAGAATATGGCAATTTCATGTATCCATGTTCTGATGTATTTCTTACGTTTACTTTCATAATCATATATTTATGGTTTTATAATGTGTACATACACCACTAATACAAAATTACCATTTAGTTTTTGATGAAACATAGCTGGGTTTACTTACTTGCCCATACCGACTTAACACAAACTTATTTTTCAGCCACTGCTAAATTAGTTGTCTCCCCAATCCATTGCCGCACACGCTCGCTTTTCAAGATTACCTCCCAGAACATGAAAATTGTTCATATAAACGGCATATTGTATATATATATATATATATATATATATATATATATATATATATATATATATAAATGTTACACAACATTCAAATGTAATACAATATTTGCCAAAGAGAAGCAAAGGAAATCACGCCCTAATCAATTCCCAAACGTGAAAGAATGTGGTAAGGTTAAATGCAATGTTTATTAAAGAGAATGCAGTGTCGCGTTTCTCTCAATAATGTGTTAAAACCTGTCTGCGGGGTTATGCAGTGTAGTAAATCCGGTATATGTGAAGACCAATGTTGTCTTAGATATAGTCAGAGGCAAATTTCTGTGTTGACAATTATTTTAAAAAATTGCATTAATCATTTTCATAGTGTTGTTTTCTGTTGAGTATTTTATATGAATTCGTATTAATTTCTTGCTAATTTTTGGGCAGAGTTAATGAGCAATGACATGGCTGTAACGAAAATTTACAGGTAACTGAAGTAACTCAATGTTAAAGCCGCTCGTTTCCAAATTCAAAAATTCTTTGTTTCAAATCAATAGCATTAATGGAATCAAATATCACATATCACACATCACCAAAAGGCAGCATACAGCAAGTTGTGATACTTTCGTTTTCATAGTTTTCCTTCTGTCTGTTGAACTGCATCATATGCAGAGAAAATTCTCTCGCTGTCAGCATTTGAAATCATTATGCAAAGACGTTGACGGGACTTTTCACAGAAAACATAGTGAGATTCGCCTTTTGCTTTCAACGCCAAGAGTGCTGCTACTATTACCACCATAGTTTAGCTGTTCAGCAACTGCACACCACTTTTGTAACAAAGAAGTCTATCAGAATATATACAGCTAGCTTTAAATGAATTTAGTTTGTTAAATGACACAATTACATTATTTAAATCAGATATACTTGATTTAGTAGCCAGATTTGAAAGTTGAAACAAATGGTGTAAAGCCTTTACTGCGATTATATCATGCTTCTTTTACCACAATGGAGTCCAGTTTAGATAGCGAAGTTTTAAATTTTGATGTATCTGTAACATTAGAAATATGCTTTCTCTAAGTGTAGTTACTCTACTTTCAAATCACTCACTCTATAATATCTTAAATTTGGCTCTCAGCGAGTTAATTCAGGATAAATCAACGTGAGCTACAGTTTTTCCTTTGGATTGAAATTCTAAAATTATATCTGTTACCAACCTACAATCTTCAGAAACAATATTTCCTCTGGCTACTATAAGTAAAGACAGAAACTAAAAAAAATCAAAGAAGCCTGTATTTTTATAAATTAAATGTACACATAGCCAAGAGTTTTTGTTTTTAACGGTAAATGAGAAGGCTTTGGAATTAAAAACGAAATGTTTTGCATGAATTTGGCACAATGTTAAAATGATACATATCCTTACCTCTTTGCGAATCGTTGAAAATGCTTAATAATTTCGAGAACAGCGATAAACGAGAAATACCTAATTTTAATTTTGAATAGACAAATTGCGTTTTACTTCAAGTTGTAAAAATAAAACTTAAATTTAATAGCTACGTATTCCTGCCATGAAGCTAAAAGTTGTGAGACAATGATTATAATTTCAACGAAAAGAAGTTAGCCGTTACAATACTTACAAGATACGAAAGTAAGATGCCAAGTAAGAAAGCCGTAAAACAAGATGGATGGATAGAGTGAGACTGAACAATTCAAGCGACAGCCGGGATTTGAACCGGTCTCCAGCAGGTTGTCCTAATCACTGTGCTGCCAATGCAACTTTCCGACCCATTAAATTCTCCAATTGACTCACATATTTCCCAGAAACCACAAGGACATCTCAAATTATTTTGAATGATATACCCCAATGGCGACTTACAATGTGGTTAGTACTTTAGGTCCCGGGATTCATAGTCTGACCAGCTATCAGGTCATAACATACTAGTCAGCTGGATTTTTTAATGCCCTGCCGGCAAGTTGTCATGGTACCTCAGTGGTAGAGCAACCGCTAAAGACCGAAAGGTCCATGGATCAAATTACGGCTATGGCATTGAAGTTTTCTCTGTTACCCTACCTATCCACTCCTGTTCTAGACACGGCTTGTGTGAAAAAAACAAACAATTAATTAGCACACTGAATAGAGAGATTTTTATGAATTTGCGACCTGTTCTGATATTCTACCCTGGAGTTAATGTTCGCTTTTATTTAGGAAACTACATGTATACCATATACTGCTCCAAAATAGGAAGCAACTAATTCATCCACTGCCCCAAAAAAAACTGTATTGAAATTAATGACAGAATTGGTTTAAGTAAGTTGTATCGTGTTTATAATATAGGTACGACGGCATAAATAAAAGGCAAGTATCATTATTTGTTGTAAACTTTGGAACATCATCCGCTTAAAACTGATAGGTTTCCATAGGATTGCAAACTCCTGAAACATACATAAATGCATTAACTTAAAACACAATGCCCTATCAGGTAGTAATCATCTCTGTGGTTTAGTGTGAAAATACGTTTTCACGTGGAATGCTAAAAATTATATTGGTGACAAACTGAGAGTTGCCGTCTTTGAGGCAGTTGGTACAACGCGTTTATTACTTCATTCACTGACGGCAGTTCTCAGCAGGCTAAGCCTTGGTAAAGCTTGTCCCCCTGAAGATGGATCAGTGTTGGCAGAGCTAATTAAATCAGTCCGAGGCTGCTGCCAGATGCCAGGCGACCTTATCTCTAGTTTGATTTCCACTAATTTTTGCTAAGCCCCACCCAAATAAAGTACAGACAGATGTCACTTGATGAACGGCATTAATCTGTTGCCGAATGAGATTCCCTAGTTTTGCTTCAGCTTGTGCTAATATTTTCTTTGGCATAAACGCACCGGCTCTATATCTAAAACTGGATGTTCGTTTCACGGAATGTTCTGCTGATTCATCAACGTCATCATCATCTTTTCTTCTCTCGTCCTTCGTGGTTTAGCCTTTAGTCCACAGGATTGTAGGTTCAAACCCGGAGTAGGACGACGAATTTTTGCGGGCTTAAAAATCATTGGTATGACTTCCTTCGGAAGGGAAGTAAAGCCGCTGTTTTGGTATCGTAGATATACGCCATGTAAAGAGCCCTAATTCTGATAAAGAGGCCTCTGAGTAAAACTAATCGGTCTTTCAGGCCTATTATAGAATGGGACCATGGCAGGTAGGAGCGTCCATAGATAAAATGCAATATTTTTCTTTCTCTGTCTCCTTCATGCTATTAAGCGTGGAGTATTCCCTCGGTCCATTTCTTCTACTCCATTCGGTCTATGACCATCACCATCTTCTTCTGAGTGCTGATATTAGGGAATGCTGATAGTGAGGTTTTGAAGACCATCGGTCAAAAAATTGAACACTGTTCTTTCTTTATTCCAAACAGCAGTTGGACTATTTGGGTGTCTACACAGAGTAACAATTTAACTGTTCATCTCTTGCTTCGGGCTTTACAGCCATTTAAAGCTCGTAAAATACACTTGTTTCCTAGCACACTATTTCATTGAACAGCTGTTTTCTTAAAACCATGTTTCCACACACTCAAAATGTTCCACGCGTCTCAGTTGTTGTTTAAATACAATTAAAATTTTCTCGAATGTGCAGAAGGATTATTTTAATATGACAAAGGACAAAATTATCTTAACACCAATACTAATTTTAAAAATATATACATATTTATGAAAACATGATTAATTTTAGAGATTAAAGCTTCTAAACATTTAAAAATGTTTAAAGATTCAGCATCAAAGTTATTCAAATATCCCGGTTTAAAGTTATGTGTGTGGTTCAAAGCTGCAATTCAAGAAATGCCAACCAATTTTCTACAATTTTGAGACCCGTGGGAGATGTTTTTTATGGAATATACGCGTTTACATAATAACACTTATGAAATAATGAATATATATAGCAAAATATTTATCCAATTTAATACAATTAGGTATTCATATTAACGAAACAACAGTTCAATCAAAATAAGACATTCAGAAAAATCTATGGCGAAATATAGAAATTGGAAATTTCACTCCAGTGTCCCTTAGATGGGAGAGTGAAATTACAGTTGTATATGGTGAGAAAAAATAAAACGATCCGCATGCCATTCAGATGCGTTTACAACTCATTCCACACATTTGTTTATTTTATAGCTATAGCTTGTTTCTGGAGAAGTGAGGAAAATGCTCGTAAAAGGTTAAATGCACGCGTATATCAACAGGGTCTGAAAAAAGAAGAAATTATTAAATTTTCGTTTTATCTATCTATTAATTTATTTTTATTTATTTGTTTATTTATTTTATTTTTTATTTGCTATCAATCAATGAAATATCCTATTTTAAATGACATACATAGCACACTTTATGCTTGCTGACCCCTGAATATTTTAAATATTTAGTCAAAATGTTCCTGAGCTTGATTTTGAGCTATCAAACTGATGCACAACTGTTCTCAAAATTTCTGATTTCCAGACTTCCAGCTCATGAGTGACAATTTGGTGATTGAATTTTTAGGGCGATTTAGAAAATATAAATATTCTCACCAATCTGCACGGCACAGGTTATACAACAACTGATAATTCCATTCAAGATGATTTGCTTTTGTTTTAATTTTAAAGTATTTCGTGATGTATTTTTGGTCTTTTTCATTCTTTTCTTAAAACTTTTGAAAATGTTAAGAGAACTATAGAAAAACAGAAAACGGCTGTAAATGTGACAGCGTATAAACAATATATCTTCCTAGGCGAGCAATTGTATCCATACAAGGACTAAACAAACTAGTGTTTCACAAAAAAGCTTGATGTAAGTAATGATAAATATTAATGCTTTATGGATGAGCCAGGCATGAATGAAACGTTTGAAGTAATACTAAACAAATTCATAATGTACCTATATGGTTTATCTAAGGAATATTATCAAAGAAACATTTCTGATAATGCATTCTATTGTGCTGGAGTGCTTGAGTACAAGGATAATTCAAACTTTACTGTTGAATTTCCCCAAAATTATATATTTCATGTAAATGTAGCTTTGCTCAGGGTTTACCGAATGATTGTATTTAAATTTTTCAGGAAATGTTTGAAAAATAGGTACTTTAGCTGGTGCGTTTTCTTGTAATTTGATTATTGATCAATACTCTTATTAAGATTTTGAATAAAAATTCAGCGAAGATTTATGTGATTAGGAAAAAAAAAATCACATTTAGCTAAAGAACACACGAACCTAACAATCTCACTGCTAATTAGAAGTCAAAATCTTCATACATAACCTAAAAGTCTCCGTCACCAACTCTTACTTTCTGAGAAAACATGTATTTAAGCACAATTTTAACATTAGGCGATTAGAGCAATCCTGGAGCTCCTTAACAACAAAGACTCAGCAAATACCGAATGGTTCTAGATTGCAGTACAATTTTCAATGTTGGCATAGAATAAACATTTAACAAGTGCTCTGATTTTATGATTGAACACGCTTTTCTTTCTAGAGTGATACTCAGTGATGCCTCTAAGGCGCCACAAAATCATTTGGTATACAGTTTATTCGAAAGAAAACAGCATTTCGCTTAAAATTAGTGGAACCCGTATTACAGTTGCTTTTGCTTTTCGGAACAATCATTCAGGCGAGTCTTGAAGTCATCATTTTCGATAGGCCAATATCAGTAAAACAGAAAAAACAAATACACTAACAAATTGTACTAGGCGTGCAGTTTCCTCTCCATTTCTAAATGAGTTTTTTCCATTTCAGATAGTTTTGAGAAAAACAAGAAAAACATTTTATTCGGTACAGACTCAGATACAGGTGTGTACTTTGTCATTGTTGTGTTATTTATCTGTATACCTTTACATTGAAATGCAGATTTGAATTCTTATATTTATATAAAGCATGAGTACATTGATTTAAATTATGGAAATCTCATTTTGATACTAACAATGTTTTCAGACAAGTCTTCACTTTCTTAATGAGGCTCAAAGAACGGTTCTTCAGGCGAGGCTCCGCGTCTTCTGTTTCCTCCTACTCCAATATGTTCTTATAGAACATTAATGTCCCATTTTACTTCCAGTCTCCCAAAGTTTTTAATTAAAGGTTATCAACGTCATGCAGCTTTTCTTCCTTAACTATAATACTCACTCCTGGAATTACTCCTTTTGGATTTACCATTGTGATGTTTTTTCCCACTCTGAAGACGCCTTTAATCATGTATAAAAATCAGTTTTATAAAATGCTCACCAGTTATTAATACATAACCACGGCAGCATTTGATGGAACTCCTTTTTGACAAGTTGAATTTGAAATGCCAGTGTGCTGGTGATCTTAACACATTAGTCTTCCATTCACACACTGGCAAATCCATTCCTAAATTTTTACAAATCAGGAGAAAACATTGTTTTCCTCTGCATTTATCATTGTAGGCATTTTCTTTAGCTGTGGTTCCATGTTGCCAAAACACTGTCTGTTGATTGAAAACTATGTCCTGGCACTGGGCATAAGCGTTTCAATCTTCTATGCATTCGATGGAGCTGTTGACAACCATTGTATCAACATACCTACCGCTGTTGTATTGTGATTTTGTCCACCGCAACCATTAGCTATAATTCGAATGATAACTTTGTTTTAGAAATATCAGCACAGTTTAACTTGTGATACACTACTGATGTTAATTCATTGGATCCTTTACTGTATTCATTTTCAGTTCAAGTATGAATAATAACTTTTCAATGTTAAGCTTTGAATGGGAAAAACATTGAACTACAGTAAAGGCATACTTGTCGAGAATAGTATGCTGTCTGATCGGGTACTTTAGGTAGTACCAAATTTTTGGCAGAATACATTTGAGTCAGGAAGCTATAAAAACCATTGGTTCTATGTGTGTGGACTGTATGTTCTATCATAAATTGGATATTTCTTTTTGTATCCTGCTCATTTCTGATTCTTTCTTTATAGGTACTCCAAATATTTTGAGCACATATATTTCATAGGACTTTCAAGTCCAATGTTACAATTAACATTAAACTTTATCTTAAAAATCATTCCGTGACCTTAAGGTGTGCTTCATCGCAATATTGAAAATGCGCCATAGATTTTATATTCTCACCTGGTAAATAAAAACGTCCATTTGATTTAGATCTGCAATAGTGGCTTACTGTATATTTTATGATTGGATTAGTTTTTGCACAGGCTCTCTCTTAGACCCAAAATTAACAGATTTTCGGTTACCTCCACGATCTTCTTTAGGCAACTTACTAGTCTTGTAGAAATTCTTAGCCAGCCTTGACACTCTGTCTTTCTTAGCATTAAAAATACCAATGAATACACTTTTGCAATCTGCAATCATCATTCTGTGTGTTCCAGCATACACTAAATACTTGCAGCATACACTTCTTGGTCTAACAGTGGCTCATATCGCTTCCTCTTCTGTGCTGTATTTGAAATATGTTTTAGTATGAAGGTGGCTTGTTCCACCTTGCTTTGGTATTCATAAACTTTAACATCGTTCATAGTAAGAAGCCGACACTGAAATCCTCTATGGCTGCATTATGGGTATATGGGAAGGTTCAGTAAAATGTAATATTCTGTTTAGGTTACCTTCAAAGTACAAACATTACCATTTAGCTTACCTTCTCTCTTTGCCTTTTCCAGTTGTCTGGATGCCGGGATCTCTTTCTTTTACGTCCAGGTGAGATGGAATAACACGCATGTCCATATTGTTTGAAATTATCACTTAAACTTCTACACTAATAATGATCTACCAGTGCAGAGCCCAATGATTTTGCGCGCAATACAATACTACAAATTCACACTGTTCTTGTTCCTGACTAACTGAACGGAAATATCGGGTTCTGAAAAAAACGAAATGCTGAAAAGAACACACTTTAAAACTAATTCTCTACTTTCACAGGATTTTGTATGGGAAGGAGCTTAGTATGCTACTCATTGTCCTACTCTAATGAAACATAGCGTCCCCAATCTTCTATCAACAACAATAATCTCAATTTTGAGGAAAAATGGAAAAGACTCACTTTGAAACTAGACCCCTCCCCTCATTTGCAACGAAGGATTCTTACCTGATATAACTCTGTGAATTGATGCTGTCTCCTTTAATAACCATTGTAATCTTATAACTAAGTATGAACTTATCTAGTAGTATTCCTTTCATAAATTAATTCACTGTTACAAGCAAGTCTTCCAATTAAGACACCCAAATATTTATAAACCAGTTGTGGTCACATGTCTAATCCAGTATAATGGTTTAGTTCTTTCTAATCGTAAAACTTTACACTTCTTTAGCACATTCAACATATCTATGCTCTAATGATATATAACTCCTTCCCAATATTTATTTGCATACTTTTTATTTATTCTCTGACGACGTGAATCTTGAGAACCTTATACATATACAGACCACTATCGTGGTGCATTAACTATTGTTCATAACATTTTATTTTGGAAACTGTGTATGTGCTTGATATTACTTTGTGTGGTGCAGCCCCACAGCTGTAGGCTACAAGTCAAACTGGTTTGAGCACCTGCTTATATATCAGTAATGTGTTAGGTACATCAATTTCTGAATTGCTCTAAATAAGCCTTAAAACTTCCTCCAATTAATGTTTGTTCCCCCCCCCCTAAAGCTTCAAATTGCTTTTCCAATTTAGTTTTCAGTCCGAAGTCACACCTAAATATTTTACTGTTTGTGCTTATGGAACTATCTAATGATTAATAGTTATGTATTGTGTGTTTATTTTCTTATTAATAAAATTAGTGTGTATAAATTTAGATACATTTAATTTAACACGCCATTTCTTTGTCCACTTGTTGACCCTATTTACAGGTTTTTGTAATTTGTTGGTAGATTCCTCTATGTATCTCCTATTGCCATTATTCCTGTGTCATCAACAAAGGTAGCCATAGACATACGGTTATCTTGTGGGATATCCCTAGTAAATGAAAGTAGTTCTTTACTGTAGTCCCCAAGATTCTCGAAAAAGTAGTCCAAGTTACAATGTAGCATTTGGACCTTGAAACTCATGATATATCCAAGTTCCTTTGATGCATTCAATATCTTGTTTACCACTTTTTTGTAATCTGGGCCCTTTATATTACCTAGAGACTTTGTAACAGAGTCTCGGAATGATTGCTATGCTAACAACTCTTTCGAATTCATTTTACTTTCAAACGTATCATCACGAAGCAGCTTCCTGATATCCGGACTTGTAAGTATACCTTCTTTTCATTTTTGTATCACTTAAACCTGGGAACTTTTCGCTAATGTACAAGAAGCAATTCCCTTCCTTGTCCAAGGCCTTGACAAATTGTTTCATCAACTTAATATGTAGAGGAGGTAAGAGAAGAGCATCAGATGTCTCAATAGCACTCTTCTTCTTAATGCTTTTTGAACCAACATTCAATTGTCTTTGGAATCATTGCTTTTTAATCCAATGTTGTGCCTTTGCCCGACAATCCCACTCGCAAATGAGAAATTGATATTTTGTATAACCTAACTATTGACTCAACAAAAGTGAGATATCTTTGAAATCCCTACACACTTGGCATTTATGTTCTCCATATTTGTCTGGGTCTACAGTAGTTTATAATTGTCATAAGACATGTCGTGAATCGCTGAGTAACCAACTGGAATTGAAGCATTTAAATTTCCATTATATAGTAGGACACCCTTGAATCTGCGTTTTGACGCATCAATGAAAAGCCTTATGCAGTAAGGTCATAGCTAGGCAGTCCCATATTAAGCATCACTTGCTAGATATTATTACAAAATACTAGTTTATTTTCATCTGAATAATAAGGAGCAAATTCTAGTGCTCGTTTTCTGCACCATCTGTATGAAGTCTCTGCACTAAATAAATTTTATTCGTGAGCCTAGAACATAGTATTTCCACAGATTCCTTTTAGACCCCAAGAACACGAACTTGATTGTTCAATTTTGCTGGAGTCAAAGGTCTGGGGACGTTTGAAGCATCGTTTGGTTCAAAATCACTACATATTTCACTGTTGCAGGTTTCTGATTCAGATGTAGACGAGACCAAATTTGTCTGGTCTTTTTGGGACAGGGATATCTGGACCATGCAGCGTGGACAAAATAGAAGATAGAATGTTTGGGTATGTTATGTTGTGACTGTTTCTTGCATTATTCCCTGTCAGATTGCAGGAGCAAAAATAACAATCTGCATCGTGGTTACTTTGTTCGCGCCATACCGTGGGTACCACAAAGGGCAATGTTTTTCTTTTTCTATTGAACCATTGTAAAAGTTGTTCGATACACGAACTATGCTTTATTGTCGCCAAAATAAAGCGACATTCTTTCTTGAAAAATGCAGTTAAGTTCCGCCGCTGCTTCAAAGGAGTAAACTGTTCCCACACACAACAGAAAATGTCAAGACTCTTTTTGTGCCCTTGATGCGACTTGTTTAAACCACTGTAACTCACTACTTCAAGGTTGTACTAGCCAAAGGGAAAAGAACACACAAAATTAGATTAAAATATAAATTTAAATTTTAAAGTATTGTGAAACAAGGTTTTTCTGAAAATTGCACATTATGGAAATTCGTAAATTATAATTTGTGGTGTAATGTGATATGATAGGATTTTTCTGAGTTCAAGTCTGGATTCTGTGGGTAAGTTGAACCCCAGAAAAATGTTCAGATGTTTCTTGCAACGAATTCATTGTTGTCCAGTGTTATTTATACAATTTGTAAATACATGGACGAGACACATACGTTCACGTATTTTCACTCTCCTGAAATAGACACTGGTATTTACAAGTTTGAGTTATCATGCACAGAGTTACAAGTACGCATTGTTGATTACATCGCGTTCTTTATTGCTTCAAATGTAGCTCACGGTCACAAACAAACATATGAGTTCTCAACCTCTCACTCAGGCAGGAAATCTCATTTATTGCATTGAGATGCAATAACATTTTATAAGTGCACTACACGGGCAGATGGGAGCCACCATACTAATGCTTATTAGTAACAAAATATGCATTTTCCGGCAAACCCAAACGAGGAAGCGCAAGTTTTAACAGTGCTGAATCAACTTATGGAAATACAACATTATATCTGTTCTCTAAGATTACCTAAAGATACATGAAATTTCTCCAATTATGGAATTCTAAAAGCACGTGTAAAGCTAGAGTTTCCGCTCCTTTGGAATGCTTTGCATAAATATTTGCGCCTTTAACCTTACATAAGAAACAATGAAACTCCGACCGATATAGCACAGATCTCTGGAATTAAACCTCGAAGATGAAGGGGCTGTTTCATAACCAACCACATCATAATTGTAATTTGAATATTCCTGATTAATATTGTACAACTGGATGCTTCCGACCTCGATTTGCATGACCGCCCCCCCCCCCTCTTTACACGTGCTAAGAGAAGCGCATGCGTGCGATTGTGAGGCTTTGGTAAATAACATGTAAACGAGAATGAGTGCATTTTAGTGTGTGTGTGTGAGAGAGAGAGAGAGAGAGAGAGAGAGAGAGAGAGAGAGCGTAGGGAATATAGGAACAAGTGAGAATACATTCTGCGATTATAAAACATCGTAATTATCAGTATTGACACATCTATACTATTTTTCAAATGGAAAGAGCTCAACTCTGCAGCAAATGAGATGCGTTATCGAACTCTGAGTTGCCAGGTCACTACCCACAATCTTTTCATATTTCCTTCTCACTCGCACACTGAGTATGCAAATCTGCCTGGCGGCATAATGTTGGACGCAAGGAAACCCTAACTGATGTTTCTAAACTTCTATAATTTGAACAAGCGTATTTGTATATTATGTACACGTTAACTTAAATGCTATATTACTATATTTTATGAATTACTGGCTCTTTTAACCCAATGGAACTGCCAGTAGCCCATCTGTATCGCTACCATCAGTCACGTCAAGGGACAATAAATCCTCATTGCTGTTTCTTTTTTATTACATGTAAACCCTAAATATAGTACCTCTACCATGGCTATGCAATACCTGCCTCTTAGATGCGCCACTAAGTCTCCCACTAAAGGTCATTGCACTTAATTTATTATACTGACTAAACAGCAACGGAAAACAGACTTGAACTCTGTATGAAGCACTGAATTCGAGACATAAACATATATTGTACTAATAATACCGAAAACATTAAGATACTATACATTTAAATAAATACACTTAAGCATAAAATATTTGCAGAAAAATAGTTCAAAAACAGTAATTTCAATAAGCCAAGGTAATTCTTCTTTAAAGCTTCTCTTCACCGTTGCCAACTGTGTCATGTATGTATAAGTGTACGTGTGTGTCAATGTCTGCATGTAAGGTATTCATCTGGATGGATGGTTGGATGATTGGACGGATGGGCGGATGGACGGACGGACGTTAGAGCGGGCGTGCGGATGTATATAATGTGTATGTATGTATGTATGTATGTATGTATGTATGTATGTATGTATGTATGTATGTATGTATGTATGTATGTATGTATGTATGTATGTATGTATGTATGTATGTATGTATGTATGTATGTATGTATGTATGTATGTATGTATGTATGTATGTATGTATGTATGTATGTATGTATGTATGTATGTATGTATGTATGTATGTATGTATGTATGTATGTATGTATGTATGTATGTATGTATGTATGTATGTATGTATGTATGTATGTATGTATGTATGTATGTATGTATGTATGTATGTATGTATGTATGTATGTATGTATGTATGTATGTATGTATGTATGTATGTATGTATGTATGTATGTATGTATGTATGTATGTATGTATGTATGTATGTATGTATGTATGTATGTATGTATGTATGTATGTATGTATGTATGTATGTATGTATGTATGTATGTATGTATGTATGTATGTATGTATGTATGTATGTATGTATGTATGTATGTATGTATGTATGTATGTATGTATGTATGTATGTATGTAGCCGTGAGTGTTTGTGCATATGAACAGTGAAACAAACAAGAGAGAAAACACAATTGAAAGTATACAATGTAATGGCAGCCTCACTTTCTAGTAACCCACGTATACAGACTTGGCCATTGAATAGTAAAGATAGGAGAATAATGATGGTTGTTTAAATGATAGTTTTTAGGCCACTGACAGGTTGTTCCTTCCTGGATGCACAAATAAATATAGAAATAAGAGATGAATTGTACACGCATAGTTTATCTAATAGAAACAAATAGCTGAAATGATGAGAAACTGATAATAGCATCAGAGACGAATGCTAAACGTAAGCGAAAAATAATTGATTAAAATAATCCGGTTGCTTTTCGTAGTAGAGACAAACTCCACACCTTGCACGAAATGGAGGGTCAGTGACGCTGAAGCCGGAACAGATCAGGGGGCTAATCTTTCTCATAGATGATATATACGATGTGGGTACATAAACTTTGACCGGTATTCATACCAGTTTCTGTTTCATTAAAAGTAATTGACCACGTTGCTAGCTTGTATCACAAATGTAGAAAAATGTGTGTGAAATTGCGCGCAAATTTAAATGCCTATGAACCTTTCCCCAGCATTCGAAAAATGTTCTAAGTAATTCTGGCCATGTTTTAATAGTATTTGTTTTTAAGCAGTCATTAAAATCACATATTTAGTAGCAAATGCTCCATCTAATTTTAACAGCGTGATATAGAATATGAAATCAAGACGTGTATTCAAAACTGCACTCGAAGGAGTATAAGGCTTCTGACATAAACGGTACAAACTCTAGAAGAGGGGTCATTCGCTAATTGCTCTCAGGTGAACGGACAAAGCATTTTTAATACTGTTTAACGCCCGCTTTTACTACTATGGCACCGCAGGCGATGAAGATGGAGCACCAGTGGAATGTGATGGCGGGGGAAACCGGGCAAACCCCTCCCCTGCACCGCTTTGTCCACCACAAATCCCACATGCCGTCGCCTGGAATTGAACCTTGGTGAGAGGCGAGTGGTCTAACCACTCGACCATGGCACGGGAGAACGGACAAGGTGCTCTCTTGCTTGAACCTTTTCTTTTATAGTATATGGACAGATGGGAAGAAAAGTCTGAACAATTATGACGTTACGCTGCACGGTCAAGTGGATCGGTATCTTAATTCCTACATGATAATATTTGTTTCAGCAGAAACAAAAAAGTTTCACAAGGGGGCCGTAAATTAATCGGGCATTTCAGAAAGATCACTTTACAGAAGGGTTGAAAACTATTTTGAATGGAAACAAACTGATTGTTTTTGCTTTATTGAATGTCGTCGTTAGTAAGATTACACTAGGATTGGACAACTAAGGAAACGTTTTAGTTTTAAGAGTTTTCCTTTTCAAAAACGCAATTTTAATTGCCTAGACTCATACCCTTTCTGCAACGAATGCAGTATTAGTAAAACTACAGATTGATTACATTTATTTTATTTAATATCGTCGTTAGTAAAAGTATGCAACGTTTCAAAAACTGACATCTTTTATTTTAAATACTTTAGTTCTTTAAATACGTAGTTTTAATAATCTAGACTTATGCTTGACTTATGCTATAACAACACGCTTTTTTCCTTTACGTCCTTCATTTTTCTGGCACTGATAAGTACTTTATCCAATGGGTGTGCAGATTTAGTAAGAATTGTAAGTGCCCTTTTTAAATCATGCAATGTAAATGCAACTTACTTAAGCCATCAATGACTTTAAGAGTTGGTTTTAGGAGGGAATTTAATGGCGTATTCGTGGGGTTTCTGTGTAGACTGCTTCATCTACCCTAATATGCCATTCCAAAATGAAAACTAATTTTCGAATAAATAAATAAATAAAAAGCTGAATTTTGATCTTTCTGCAATGAACAAATAAATTATCCTAGTAATGCGTTTTAATATTTACAAAATAGACAAGAACTGCCTTCCATGGGGTCAGGATGAGTCAGAAACTTTCATGAACAAGGGAAATTATGTTGAACTTTAAAGGTGCACAGTAGATTACGTAGTTATAAGTATATGTGTATCCTAATCACATTTTCTCTCACATTAAATAAAGAGAGAAGAAAGTCATTTCAGCCATATTCCAATGTCAGAAGTTTCCAATAAAAATTTCACTGCTGCAAATAGTTCACTCGACACGTAGACAGGTTATGTCTGCACGCTATCCATGGCTCGCTCATCACTGCGCACTAACACTCCTGTCAGCCACTACTCAGTAAAATTCACAAAATACACAACAACGGCAATTCTTTCTCCTTTTATAGTGAGAAAATGACGTCACAGAAATACCTGGAAGCTTCTAG
The DNA here is from genome assembly GCA_030762935.1 of Hymenopus coronatus. Lineage (NCBI taxonomy): Eukaryota > Metazoa > Arthropoda > Insecta > Mantodea > Hymenopodidae > Hymenopus > Hymenopus coronatus. The sequence goes on along the minus strand of CM060900.1, from coordinate 318,541,547 downwards.
AAGCCCACTATTTGAAAAGAAGAGAGTCGCCTTCCAGATGGCTCCGGTTACAGCCGTGACGCACTTCCTGGTTTTGTTTATGCACGGTCTTGTTTCCCAAGGTCTAAAACTGCGTGGTCTCACATTCCAACTCCACTACCACTTACCAGAGCGAACACGAGAGTGATCTCAAACACGGACGGCATTGTTGGAATATTTTATTGAATGCAGAAAGTTTATTTCTATACTATGGCATCCCAGTCGAACACATGCGGGATTTGTAGAAGACAAACCGGCGCAGGGACGTGTTTTCTTCGGGTTCTCCAGTTTCTCCCGCTTTCGCATTCCACTGGTGCTCCATCTTCATCAGAGTTATCAACTGCGGTGCCATAGTGATAAAAGCGGGCCTTAAACACTATGAAACTAACGCCAGAATAAATTGCAATTAATCATGGTCATTGTTCGAGTAATAAACTAATATATTACTTTATTAGTTTATTAGAATAAATTTTTCTCTCAGCAGGAAGTTACAATAAACGCTAATTTAGCTTTCGAAGTCATGAATAAAGTTCTAACTATCTATAACATAACAATAATTCACTGGTACTTCTCACAGCATCACTTAAAACAATTTTTAAATAACAAGTAGTTGTTTTATTATAATAATTTTACTTGTAACTAAATTAAATATATTTGTCGGTCAACGCACTACTATGAGGAACACTGATCACTTCGCTGCAGGGCGTGAATACTGTGCTGGAAAGCCAACTTCACCTAACTGAGGAGACCTGTTGTAGAAAGCTCATTTCCTATATAGAGTAATTGCCACTGTAATGTATACACTTACACGCTTTTCTAAACTGTTTATACTGTATTGGAAACAGTATTTTGAAGGAACAAATATTGTTTACACTAGGTGATTTATTACAACGAAGCTTGTATCATCCAATGCAAGCTTGGAGATAAGGGGAACTACCTATAGACAGAATAATTGTTAAGCAATTGTTATTGCTTGCACATACAGATCTATTTTAAGAGAGTTTAATACAATTATTTTATAAATCTCATTAGAAATAGATTGAAGGTCATAAATTGACGAACTGACCACGGTAAGGACCGCTTAATCCTGAGAGTATGGCACTTGAGGATGGTACAGTAGCGTGATCTAAGACGGAGCTCATAAATGTTCCAATACATTGCATTATAGCTGTCAAAAGCTCAGCAGGAAGTTATGGTTTACAATGTTGTCGAACGCATTTTCGGTTGCGTCACAGCGGGACATGGAACATTACAAATAAAACCACGGGGAACATTCATTCGTGAGTTACGATAAAACATTTCTCTTTTATTTTCCTTCCCAAATTTTGTTCTTACATCAAAGCATTTGGAACACTTCCGAACTCGTACAGGACTTTTTAAATAATTCTTATGTATAATTGTAATATTGCTCTGGAATATTTTGTTTCATTTACTGTCATTTTGCCTTATTATTAGATGGAACGCCATTATAGTTTTTGGAATATAATGTTTTATGGTTAGTTTATTCTTAATCTATGCTCTATTATCATGTGCATAATCATGCAGATATTCCTAATATGTGATACTAATTTACTGAAAACAGTTTACTATCGGCCATACCATTAGCTAATGTATAAACATTATTGATATTCACTTTACCTTTTAAATTACTGCTATATAATATTTCTTTATTAACATTTTTCGCTCCTTACATATGCTCCAGGTTTAGGAGAACGTCAGCAATTGTAAGGGAGGAAAAGCGTTTCGGCAAAATGATTCTAACAAACCCAGTCTGACAAGTGTAGCTTTCCTTTCACCATCACTGGCAGCTTCAGCTCTTTGGAATTTCTTCAATTAGCGAGCGAATTTTACTGGTCCTCTTGTGATTCTCTAAGTGTCTTTCCCCGCACGGAGCAAAGTTTGCGTATTGTAATAACATACGTGTTATTATCATGCTACATAATTTGGTATGACTTAGTTACACATTAGTATAACCCCAACTGTATTACAAAACTTACAATACCAGCAGGAGGTATTTGGTAGCCAATGTCTTTGAGAAATGTTTAAAACAATGTTATTTTAAAACTAAGTGTTTATTTGTCCGTGCTTATAAAATAAAATTTAACGATTGTCATTTTTCAACGTTTTCATTAATAATAATAACTCTTTATGCTATTTGAAATAGGCACATTAATATTTAGGATTTATCCTAACGCGAATTACATATTTGCACGCACTAAATGATTCATACTTAAAGCAACAATACATAGTTTCAGAGTTACATACAATAGTTACATAGAAATTTAATCTTTAATAGTCCAATCACTGAACTTGTTATAATCCCTCATCAATCTTTTCAGAACTTTCTCCAAATTTAGAAAAAATGGTCGTCGTCTTCTTGCTATTTCTACCACAGGTGTACCTGTGACACTTGGCATAGATTATTGCTGTTACACTAAGTTTGTTGTATTTTTGTTTGTTATACCAGCGGTCACCAGTATACAAATAACAACGTCCCTTAACTCATTTCTTCGCATGAAACGTGTGCCTAATCCTCTCAAGAGCTCCTTCCATGGCTATGGTTACATTCCTCTGTAGTCCTGTGCTATCTTAGCCCCTCTTCAATAGTTGACTTTAACAGACGCAGTCTAACAGCTCGTAGATATACCCGTGTTTGGTTTGGTTTCTTTTTATTCAGACCCGAATATTCAAAGGAAATAGCCAACTAAGACGGATATATCAATGAATGTGGAGAAAATAGACATCTTCCGTTTGCTCTTTTTGCAGAATATTTCCCTACCATTTGAATTACGGTTTATACGCCACCTTTAGTTTCATTACAATACAGGCTGATAACAGTTTCTTCCTTCGAATCCGAATCTGCATCTATTGCATCATCATTGTTGGAAGCACTTCGCTACAGGGTTCCGTCTAGTGTAAGCTTGTGAGTCTTCCATAGGGTTTTAGCTAAACTAACAGAATTGTAGTGTCTATCTATTATTACATTCCGTTCAGAATTATTTATAAGATGCAGCAACTATTTTACAAAAAAAAATTGTGCCTCAATTTCCTTGTTGAGCTCATCATTCTTCTTTCCAACATAAAGTTCCATCCTAAGAACGTGTACTTTTTTAATCAGCGAGCATACCTATGAATATCCCGTATTTCCCTGGTTTGTTCTCCATTAACACATTGAACGGAAGGAAACCTTCCACAGAATAATGTTAGCATTTCATCAAAACCGGTATTAATTCCAACAGAAATTTATTGGGTGATGAACGCTTCATTCACTTTTTGAAATACCTGTCGCATAGGTGCAACTTAATTTTCTTTTCTGCGTTCATTTCGGTCCCTCTTTCATCAAATATTATTTTAGCTATCTATAGAAACTTGTTCCTCCTCATATTTACTCTCCCACTCCCTCTCTCTCTCTCTCTCTCTCTCTCTCTCTCTCTCTCTCTCTCTCTCTCTCTCTCTGACTGACAGCGGCTTTCGTTTCTAGTAGAGCGCTATATTATACAAGCAGAAGAAAGTGCCATTTTGAATGACATAGTCAAGGCGGCAGCATAAATAAGGTAATTCTTTGTAAGAAAAAATGTGTGTATATACGTTTAAGAAACCCATACATACGCTTTTCATTGTATTTATATAACGCATTTTATACAACAAAAAATAAATAAAACAAGAATTACCTTTTCTCTTTTATACAAAAGAGAAAATATAATAATAAAAACAAAGAATTGCTACAACGGTGCCGAATCGTACCTAACGTCCTTGTCTGAATTAATTTGACATAAGTCGAAAACTATAGCATATATTTAAATCTCGATTGTAGATCCTTAAGCCATTTAAAATTGGGATATGTCTTATATCGCATGCCCATATCTGTATGTCTGTCTGTCTATTATAGATTAGAAGTAACGGCTGTGCTAATCTGAATTTAGTTGATTCCACGCAATTTCTTAGCGATATCACAAAATGCAAATTCAAATAGATAAGGAGTCCTTTGCGATCTTTATTTTCTGCTTAAAATGATATAATAATAATAATAATAAAAATGATGATGATCATGATGATAATAATAATAATAACAATAACAATAATAATAATAATAATAATAATAATAATAATAATAATAATAATAATAATGGTAGTGGTAGTGGTGGTGGGTGTGGTGTTGGTGGTGGTGGTGGTGGCGATGGTGTGGAGGTGATGGGTGTGTTGGTGGTGGTGGTTGTGGTAGTAGTTGTAGAAGTAGTGGTAGTCGTAATGATTGCGGTAGCGGTAGAAGTGGCGGTAGCAATAGCAGTATGAGTATCGGTAGTATTAGCAGAGCAGTGTTAGCTTTCTTTTCTTCCTTTTTACTCCGTAGGGGGGAAATCTTTAAAAGACTCCGTTCTTTATGGAAAGTTAGATTTTCACCAACTAAAGAAAGCCATACCTAATGCGTCTCATTTTGAAACTCCGTGAGTGCATAACTTCAAAACGGTAGTTGATCGGCATTACTTTCTATCTTTTTTCTCCTTTGTCTCTAATATGGACTTACTTAGTGCTTGCATTTTCTTCCAGTCTAAAATAATAGTTACCTTGATTGATATTAGTAGTAGTAGTAGTAGTAGTAGTAGTAGTAGTAGTAGTAGTAGTAGTAGTAGTAGTAGTAGTAATAGTAGTAGTAGTAGTAGTAATAGTAGTAGTAGTAGTAGTAGTAGTAGTAGTAATAGTAGTAGTAGTAGTAGTAGTAGTAGTAGTAGTAGTAGTAGTAGTAGTAGTAGTAGTAGTGGTGGTAGTTATAGTAGTAGTAAAATTAGTAGTAGTAGTAGTAATGGTGGTGGTGTTTTGATGGTAGTGATAATGATATTGGTGGCTTGCAGGGTAATCAGATATATCTAAATGTTCCAGAAATCGCAGTTTCACTTGGTATACATCATCACATACCCACGATTCTCAAATTAGCTTCTAAACATGCAGACGTTTGTAAAAGAATACAAAATGACTGTTGTTATTAATAATATTAATATTAATAATAAAAATAACAATAATAGTAGTAGTAGTAGTAGTAGTAGTAGTAGTAGTAGTAGTGGTAGTAGTAGTAGTAGTAGTAGTAGTAGTAGTAGTAGTAGTAGTAGTAGTAGTAGTAGTAGTAGTAGTAGTAGTAGTAGTAGTAGTAGTAGTAGTAGTAATACCAGTACTATAGAGAGAATTGCGTCTAACGGTCTGACCGGTTTCACGTGACTTGCGACGTCATCAATATGTCGTCAAATGGCAATCCGTGTTCTCCCGAAGCGCACCTCCTTTTCTCCCTAAGATATTTGTTTATTTTATATTCTCCCTTAGTCCGATTTTTTAGGTAGTGTTTAACGCCCGCAGTTACTACTTGTGGCACCGGAGGCGATGATTGGTCCGAGGTGTCATGGCTGAGCCCTTGACAAAATTTTGGATGGGAAGAAAAAAAACATTTTTTTTTCTTTTTTAAACGGGTAGGGAATAAGAATTAATGAAAAAAAATGAGTATACATATTTCTAAATTACTTCTTATTAATTCAATAGGATACATACTGACTTACCATTTATAATGTCCAGGAAACAGGCATTGTTAGATAATTCCATGCGGCTGACCTCCAAATGGCTTGTTAGTAATAGCCCGCAATTAGCTGCATGTGCATTTCCTGGAGAATAATTTTAGGTGAAAGCGAAAGTATTTCTAGTTCAGATGCACCTGGAGTGTATATAAGCTAAATGATTTTAACCGATATCAACTTCAGTACTTCCTACACCACAGAGGTAAGATTTATCTGTATTGTTACAATGACTTTTATTTTTCTTTTAAAGGGCTTGATAGGAAAGATGATATTTTAAGGGAGCCAGAAAAGCATTACAAACAACGCATTGTATATATTATTTAATTTCTATAATTTGGTAATTACAAACGTTTATCTTAAATAGATATAGGTTTATACATCAGACATATAAAATAAAGCCTTGTTGCTTATAAAGCACCATCAATTGTCTTTAGACTAACACATTTCATTCGTTATGATTCATCACATTTTATTAGTTTTGTATGCTTCAGAGGTGTATAAGTTTCTTCTCTCCGATATAAAAGATGAAGACGTTTATTACCTTTAATTGTATGTAGTAAGCTATAAGCTTTGCGGGAAATTCGATAGGGATTATTTGTTCTATAGAAATATCAAGTTCATGACTATTTGTAAGAATATACTTGTAATTGTTATAATCTGTTTCTGTATTAAAAAGTTTAATTTTTCGCTGTCAAATAGCATGGTTGAAGCTAAACCATTTAATGATGGAAGCCTTTTAACATGACTTTTCCAATCGCAGTTTCTACGTTTTAGCATTGAAACAAATGTTTGTATTTTTGCACATTTCTGTTTTGTTTAGATCACCAAACAGTTAACTGGCTGAAGGATGACAAACGTATTTTAAAGAAAAATATTTGTTGTGAAAAGATCTATAGTTATATGTTTCTGAAAATTACATTTAAAACTTATGTAAAGAAAATACATAAAATACACACATTTTTTTGGCAAAGTAGCCCGGTTTTTAACATGAATATTAGTTACTTTAATATTAAATTCACATGTTTTCCATTCCACTTACCAACAATAAGATACCGTTGGCAAATAGAATAACTTACATTGTTTTGAATGACTATATTGAAAGTTAATTGCCAAGTTATGTTCAGTTACAAATACATAGTCATTTGGAAAAAATAAGCATTCTAACATTTGTGCTTCGCAGCTATTTTCTTTAATGGCAACATATAAACTAATGCAATTGGGTTCAATGTCATATATTCTTACTACATAGCAAGAAAAAGGATTTCCTAAGATACAACAAATGTCATTGCTAGATAATGAGGGCATTATTCATGTAAAAGCGGACCAATATTCAGGGAAACGTATTGGTTAAATCCTTAAAGGTAAGTATTCCAACCAATTCTATCTTGCAGTGGTATATTTGTTCTTGTCGTTGCATTAGAACAGCGAAACGTAAAATGGCCCATTATCTAGAGCGGCATAACAAAAACATACAGTTAGTTTTAGCGAGTTCCTTTTTAATACACTAAAAGTTACCGCTACTGCCAAACCCATTGTTTCGTCTTCTAGTTTTTTTTTTTAGTTTACGACCACATTTTACTTTAGATATATAGATCCTCTCATATATTAACTAAGCAATTGTTTAACATTATTACACAGATTTCTCCCGTAAAATCTCTACCTACATAGCCTCCTCTGTTTGATAAACTATAAAGAGTTGAGCTTGATTTTTCAGCTACACCAATGTAAGAGCCTCTTGGAGAATTTTCAGATATTCCCAATTGGGACATTGCTGGGGTTGTATGTTATAAGAAAGAAGAGAATAAATATCCAGCTCTGCAGTATCATCACTAAATCTTTTTGGTCTTATGATACTAACATTAAGAATATTAATTTGAAGTGTCGTCTGAAAAAGATACAGAGGCTTTTACTATACGCCCTGCACTGTTAGTTTTTAAAACATTATATGATACGGTCATCAATGCCTAAGTAAAATCACTTTTTTTTTCTTCAAATAATACAACATAGCCCTTTTCAATGAATCTGATAAATTAACTGTCTTTTTTGTTTTGGTAGTGTTTAACGCCCGCTTTAACTGCTAATGGCACCGCAGGCGGTGACACTGATGATACATGAATGATGATGGAGCACCGGTGGAATGCGATGGCGGGGGAAACCGGAGTACCCGGAGAAAACCCGCCCCAGCGCCGTTTTGTCCACCACAAATCTCACATGCGGTCGCTTGGGATCGAACCCCGGCCGTCTAGGTGAGAGTTGAGTGGTCTAAACACTCGGCCACGGCGCGGCCTAAACTGCCTATCTCTTTGGGATAAATACTTATGCTGCGTTGTCATTTCTCATTTGAAGCTTAATGATGAAAAGATTTATTCATATTATTTGTGTTAACATTTTTTAATAAATGATATAGTATAATATAACTAGAGGATTAATTCAGTTCTTTTTAGGCTCTAAACGTTATTATATTTTGCAAATGATACAGTATATCCATGCTTTGAATTCAACCCTTGAAAAATAAACTTAAAGTAAGTTCTCCGTTATTAATGTCTTTAATAGCCGTTTCTTTAAAGGTATCCGTGTACTTTCTTGACAAAAATACTTGTACGAGATCGTCACCTCTACTCTTTTGGAGCTTAATACACAACGACGGTCCATACTGCGTATCGACTCTTGATGGGTCTACTACATTATATGAAATATGTATTTCTAAATCTCTGGTTTGCAGTGTCTTAGTATTTTGAATCTGTGTGAATCTCGTAAGAAACTCCATTCTGCAAAGAAGAATGAATAATAGTTTATGTCTTGCTTTTATGAGAAGTTAAAAAGGAGTAATTTATAAATTATTCGCTTACCTTGCAGCTGATTTGTGGAGAAGAAATGTGTTGTACGGTGGCTTGTTGCTGGTTTGTGCTGCTAAGTGTAGAAGACCTCTTTATATACACGAATGTGATTTTAAAGCTCTTTCTAGTCAACACCCATCAAGGTATTTAAACCGGTAAACTGTTTGGGTATAACCACATTCACCGACCGTAACAGAAACTGACCGTAACATTTCTCTGCACACAAAACTACGCTCAACCATCTGTTTTAGTGAAGAGTGAGGGTTTTTTTTTTACTCATCAAATAATACTTTTATGTTATGAGGGATAACCTTAAGCTTATATGATATTATTTTTTCAGCATGGATCATATTAACACCCTAAACACGATGGAAAGACAATTTCCACGATTCAGAGCTCACGGTAGACATGATATTCAAATTCACTCAGCTCCGGAAACTGAAAGTCCTGCTTTGCATTTTAGAAATATCATGCAGCAACTATTAGACACTATATTACAAGGTGTGAAACCAAATGATATGGTGGCGTTAACCAATACTAGTTCTGTCAATTTACAAGTTAAACCAATGGGAATTAATTTTCGCAGAAGAGATCAGGTATCTTTGGATGTATTATTGGCTTGGTTGGAAAACATGTGCTAATCTAACGCCAATTTTTACGCCACGGCTAAATGTTATCCATAAAAATAGATCATAATGATATGCCGTTAGCAAAAGGTATGCAGATTAGCTCATTTAAAGAACCATAGTAAAAGCAATATCAAAGACAAATTGTTTAGCTCACGCCTTGTGATAGCTATTACACATTTAACAAACCCCCCTAATTATGATAGTTATAGAAGAGGCTGGTTACTCCAATCCAAGTTAAATAAACTTCTAAGGGCTGCAACTATTGATCTTACTAATGGGGGAGATATCTCAGTGTTGCAAAAGTTTCAACACTATCTTTCAGAATATAGAATTATAGTTTATGAGCGATTATATTTTGAAAATATAATGTATAATGACAATTCAAATTCACGAAAGCATTTGAATATTCTGTATCATGCTCGGGGAAAAGATTTTAGCTTAATATTGAGTTTTGCAGGCACCATGGCTAAAAATTATGTATGTGAAGGGTACCATAAAGGAATATCTTAGAATGGAGCAAAAACGCATAAATGCTAATATAAATGTCCAGGATGTTTTTCAGTTTCACCTTGTATTCTTGAAGGAAATTATATATTTTGCAGCACATGTCAAACATATTTTAGAAGTCCCAACTGGTCTAAATAGTCATGTAAAGAATAGATTCGGTAATAAAACAATGTGTGAATGAAAGAGAAATTGCTGAAGTTGCAGTAAGCAATTAAATCTTAATCACGTGTGTTACATGTCATATTTTAAAAATGGTAAAAGTAATGAAATGCCAGGTCACTTGATCTACATACCAACGCTTAATGCAAAAGTACCATCTTCTGAAAAGGTTTTATGCGTACTCTATGACATTGAGCACACGAATAGGAGACAATACGTACCTCCATATTCCCTACCTTCTAACAATGTTGTTTTATTTACGAAAAAAAGAAATCTTGTCGAGAAGTGTTGTCAGTGTGGAATACGGACATTTGGGGCATTGACTGTATTGAAAAATGTATGGTATATCTGAGAAGAGATACAGCATTTTCTGAGAGATTTTTCATTGTTATCCATAGTGCCAAAGATTATGATCTTATGTTTATATTAGATTATTCTGTAAAACAGGGTTGCTACCAGTTTTGGTGATGAATGGAGCTAATATATTGTGCATGATAATGGAACATTTAACCTTTTTGGATACCCTGGAATTCTTACCAATGAAATTGAGAAGTTTGCCGAAGACTTTTGGAATAGAGGGCGTATCATTTTAACTCTCCTGCAAATATGAAATATTAGGTAGCTATCCAGAACCACACTATTAAGGCGTTGATCAAAGACTTTTTTGGATGTTACGAAATAATGAAAGATGGAATATTCGATTTCAGAAAATAACTTGAGACATATTGTTTGGCAGATGCTGCAGTGCTACGGGAGGCGTGTTCTATGTTAAGAAATATAATCTTAGAGATTGACAGTATTGATGTGTTTCAGAAATCCATTACAATAGCTTCAGCGTGCAACAATGTATTTAGAGAATAAATATGTACAGGCAAAGACTATAGGGCTTATTCCATACGGAGGTTATAGGAAGAGCCATAAACAAAGCTCGAAAGGTTTAATTTGGCGTAGATATGTATAAATTAAAAGGAATAACTGCATTAAGCACGCGGGCAACAGGAAGGAGGTTAGACTGCCCGAATTTCCCTGTCTGAAAGATTGTGGATTTTGCGAATAAACGATAGAAATATTTGAACATTTAGGTGTCACGAATGCCAAGATAATGGAGATATTCCTGTCGTAAACACCCAAGAAGAAAAACTTGCAGATAGATACGAGTATACGATGAGCCGCTTATATAAAATTGTATCCGCAGGTTACCTGATTCGTGCAATGTGGGATTGCTAATTCGAGGAAATGTTAAAACACTATCCAGCTTTGAAAAACCGACCCTGTTGTGAAAAATGATTCCCTTACTCTTAGAGATTTAGAGATTCACTCTATGGAGGTGGGACGTAAGCAATTAAAATGTAGTGGAAAACAAATGCGGATTCACGCATTAAATATTACGATGTGATGTCTTTATATTCTTATATATGAAAATATTTCCAACTTCTCATATGTCATCCTAAAGTTTAAGTTGGTCAAGATTGTTAGAATATTTCGGAAATGTTTAAAAAAGGTGTGTTAAAATATAGAATTTTGTCAAAAATTATGAGCCTTTATTATTCTGTCCTACCTCATAGATGTCGTCAAAAGTTAGTAAACGCTCTGTGTTTCACTTGAGCCGAGCAAGAAAATGGTGACGAATCTAATCACAACAAAAGTGAACGAGAAAAAACTAGTACTTGGATAGTAGATGAGGTACGAAAGGCGGTCGAGCTGGACTTTGAAGTTATAGTTTTTTGTTTTTTTTTAATTTTACGAATGTAAAATAGAACAGGATGACGAAAATGAAAATTAGGGGAGATTATTTGTAGAACATATTAATAGTTTTTCGAAATTAAAGGCCGAGGTGAGCGGATATCCTTCTTGGATTAATAGTGAAGAGGATATATATGTTCAATTTTTTTTTTCAGAGCGAGGGAGTTCTTTTACGTCAGAGGGTCATTAGAAAAAATCCAGGTGCCGGATGGTTAGCAAAATTCTGCCGTAATGGCTTCTGGGGGAAACTTACAGAACACAGCAATAGATCGCGTACGAAAATTACTAAGAAACCTCGAGAATTATTTCAATTTCTGTGCACGCCCGGAATACGCGGTACGAAACTTAAAGTTTGCGAGCAACCAAATGGTGTGGGTATCGTGGAAGTACAAAAAGGACCTTCTTTGGTACATTCTAATGAAGTATTAGGCGGCTATGTGACTACAGGTGCAAAACTCAAGACTCATATCTGGAGGCACTGAATACGGATATATTGTATACAGATACGTGATCCATAATTTCCGAGGTAAGGGAAAGAGTGCAGTGCCCTATCGCATGTGGCGATAACTTGGGGGACATGACGGATGAGGTCGCTGACTACGGGTTGGAAGCTTCCAGTTCAGTATTCGTATCAGGAGGGCCAAAAAGTTACGCGTACAATATTCGTTTGCCGAATAGGGATTTCAAAACTTTTTGCAAAGTGAGAGGAATAACAATTATGCCTCTTTACAGCTAGTTAATTTTGATTCTATAAAAAGTTTAATTTTTGGCGAAAATGGTGAACATTGTAGTTAGAACGGAAAAGAAAATAAAACGTAAAAGATCAAATGGCATGAAAATTGTCTCTGAAACAGAAGATAAAATATAGTGAATATGTTTTTACAAGAGATGTTGATTGGAAGGTTCATACGACTCCTTGCCCTTCACCTACGGTTGAATATAAACAGGAGTGGCTATGACGAATGTGCGCTCAGTATGGAACCTAAAGCGTGGAAAATAGTGTTAAAATATATCGAAAATTATAGACAGCTTCGCGCTCTAATGGATCAAGGGCTATCACTGCTTCCCTCCCAAATTTTAGACAGTTATCCTTCCATAGATATGGATGAAGGGAGGAAAAAAATTACCACAACAGTTCAAATTAATTGAATTCCGAAGGTGCACCGATCATTGGAATAAAGGTAGAACACACATTGACGAAATCACCATCCATGGATTTTTGATGCCATGTCTGTAAAACTTCTGGTACTTAATTCCATCATCTCTTCACTCTAATTATTAGCGGCAACTCAGGGTCTGGCAAAACTGTATTTTGAGTAAAGTTAATTAAAATCCTGAAGCACGTGTGCACCGTCAACATATTTAGAGAAATATTGTCGTGCTATAGAGCAGAATCCGCTGTGCCTAAGTTAAATAATGTCACATTTCACGTTTGTGTTCCCCAATTTGAAAACCAAAAACGAAAACCTAACTTGACGATTTGTTGTTTATTCGAAAGAGGTGTGCGACTTGTTTACAAAGAGCAGTCACAACAGAAATTTAAGCGTCATATTAAATACTCAGAATCTATTTCATCAAGGCAAATAATGTACAGACATCTCAATAAATGCCAAATATATAGTGGTTTTCAAAAACGTTAGGGATAAGACTCAAGTGGCACATATAGTCAGACAAATATACCCCGAAAATTTAAAATCGCTGTTTGAGTCGTATTTGGTTGATACCGAAAAGCCACACGGATATATGCTATTTCACTTATGTCAGGAGACCGACAATCGCTAGCGTCTTAGAACCAGCATTTCTCCATCGGTGCTTCCTACTGTAGAGTACCAGCATGAGGAAGCTGATAAAACCGAACTATCACATACTACACGTGCTTAAAAGCGCCAAGCCATAGCTGTGGAAAGCAATTTTGGAGAATGCCGACAAATAGTGTTGGCTATTGCTGTATGCGCGCTAAATGCTCTAAACAGAAGCTGTAATCTTAGGAAATGTACCGTATGCAATTTAGAAGGTATAAAAACTGTCTGAAGAAAATGGTGGATAAATCTCAAAATATTAACGAGAGAAGGTTTATAATACAAAAGAGAGGCTTTTTATTTCCTTGGTTATATATGCAGTATTGACTGGACTTTTAGCTGTAATAAATCGCTAAATGCTGCTAAAGTAATTTCTGGTATCTCAACAGTATATACATAACTACTGTTTTGAGATAAAGACAAAAGAGCGAAAGATGAGAAAAAGGTACGCGTACGAGAAATTGGTTAAGTTAAAATCGAGCGACAATATGAGTTTTTCGTTAAATTCATAGGAGAATTTAATAAATCCAATTATTGCAATTATATTTCTTGTGCCTTCGTACGCATCTTTCGCAGCCACGACCATAGTCACGGCAACGGCCCCACCAAGTTTCGCCCCGCAACGGGGGCGAAAAAAGGCTCAGCTTCTGTTCTTCGGAAACGAACTACGAGAAAGAAGAAGTAGGGGAAAGAGGAGAAGAAGAAGAAGAAGAAGAAGAAGAAGAAGAAGAAAAGGAGGAAAAAGCAAGGGCTCTACATTTAGCGGCCCACGAGAAGAAAGAAATACAGGAATTTACCAATAAAAACTTCGGATATCTAGCAGATGCCCACTTGGCTCATTTACACACTCCAGGGCAACAGATACCGAATTTGGGATTTACAATAAACATGGTAACTTTAAGATTGGTGCTATTCCTATAGAGGATAACAATTTATACGTAAAGAATAGGTGTTTTAAGGGATCTCGCGGGCTTTAGGAATTGTTAACTCGGAAAAAGGTAGATCTCTCAAATGTCACGCCCTCCATAAAAAATAAACATAAAAAAATCTTCTTTTAACTAATGGGCACTTGCAGAATAACGAAACTATTAATCAGATAAAATCAAATGGAGTTAGCAAATATAAAGAAATACATGCCGAGTTGTTTCCATCTAAGGCTGTCAAGATATGGACATCCTTATAATAACGAATCAGAAATATTACTACAAACCCGAACAACCTTCCGCTGTTTCCATCTTACAGAAGCTTGCGTCTGCTGCGGAAGGAACAAACGAAAAGCAGAGGATTGGCTTCTTCAACAAGATGCGTATACTTTGTGGTCATATGTGCTAGCAACTTTATCAACGGAGATTTTCAAAATAACAAAGGTAATAAAACATTCGTCTCCATCCGTATACGAACTAAAAGATCTTAACGGAACTCCAGTTGAGGGACAGTTTTATAGTTACGAACCTACTCCAGTAAAAATTGACAGTTCTACTCTGTATAAAATAGAAAAAATACCAAAACAAGGGTGAGGAAGGGCACAATACAACATCTCGACCGTCGGGGAGCATACGGTCCTAACTTTGATAGCTTCATCGATGCATAATGGATCAGTTTTACAAAACAGTGTTGAGCAACTCTAACACGTACTTGTGTCCCGAAAATTCATATGCTAGTTTTCGCGAATACTTACCACAATCCGTTAATCTTCAGAGAGATAAACTGGTGATAGGTCTAACAGCGCTTTCCTACTCCTACGCTTACGAAACCATTGATGAAAATATACTTAACGAAGCCGAAGAACTAACAAAAAATGTCGTAACCATAGCTGGTAGAATAGTGTTTGATAAAACTGAATTTAAGAATTTCAAATCACGTACACCTATCTAAAGGATGGAAATAGACTTATAAAATTGTTATATAAAATGATAGAGAATATAGAAATGAAAACGAATGTGGATCCTTTAAGGCAAAAGAAGAAGAATATGAGGAATTACTCCTATCGCAGCTTCAGGGTTATCTCCTTTCTCATCAGAAAGAAATAAAAGAATTAGAAAACAATAAGAAATTGGGTTCCACCACACCCCGTTTCACAAAATTTGTAGGCAAAAGCTAATAGTATCCATTTAAAAATATTTAGAAAGCTAGGAGGCAAGACGGAAACGATCTTTATTGGAAAAATCTTCTTTCCTGCCAGAATATATTATGGTATAGGAGATCTTGTAGTCACAATAGAAAATTCACTTCCCAACCTCGATACCTTCAAAGATGCGAATAAAAGCATGCTTTCAGATGCAACCAACGATATGAAATCTCTTTTTCTTGAATCGCACAGGAATGACTCTTTTCAGTTTATTTATGTATTGCAGTCCTTTTTGTTTACTGCAATCTCATCGAACCACAACTGTTCGGCAACTCCTACATTCACTCTTTAAGAATAATTCAATGTTCCTCTTACACTGGTCATCACAGGCTCGAAAATATATTTTACGTACTGGTAGAACTTAATCGATACTGAATTAATGAACAAGTTTAGCGATTAAGCTCGGCTTAGTAGTAGCGTGTCACATACCAAAGTTGTGCTGCATTTTAAGAAAGGGTTGAAATATTGTTTATTTCCGATGGCACCTGAGTTTGTAGCTGCATTTCAAGGGTTTTGTAGCCCTCAAGGTGTAATAATTATTAAAGAGTACTCGTAGTGGAGAAATAAAGCGAGCAGAGAATGATGCACTATCTGCTTCGCCAATCCGATGTTCCCCTCATCGGAACACTGCATGTAGGAAGTCCATTCCTCAACAAGGTAGGGTTTGGGTAACTTTTAGGGGAGTCTATCCGGAATTGTTAAGCCGATCCTCCTATCTGGTGCAAAATCGTTGGACAGGGAAGCCTTCACTACGGGTGCAAACATCATAACCGATATTGCTTCAAAACACGGAAGTACCAAAGTGAAAATATGTGGCAAGACGAGCCACGGAAGGCACAAAAATATTAGCGAGTAAGCTGTAGCAAGGAAAGGGTAAGAGAATAAGATGAGCTTCAAAAAGGAATTCTAAAACTAAAAAAGCTAGAGACGTTTCGGGTTAAATACTTCCTGCGCCACATTGTTATTAGCACATGTACTCAGGGTGATAGAGAAATAACACCATGATCGCCTGTACAAAATCCAAATGTGATATCTTTCCTGAAAAAAAAAAAAAACAATTCAGTCGGCAGTATTAGAAAATTTTATTCCACTAATCAAACCCATCGCCCCGTGGATCATAGTGTATTGGGATTTTGTATTTCCGGAGATAAGGAACATAGCGCAGATTTAAATGTTTATTTCATGGTGAAAGGAAAATTTGTGATATCAGACGGTTCAAACGTAGCACCAACAATTAAAACGACAGGTGTTAAAAATTTACTATAGTTATTCTTCAGTCAATTGAGTGCTTCATAAACGGAACATCCATCACTCTTTCCGAGGAGCTTTATCACTATCATAGTTATTTAGAAACCCTATACCATACGGTCAACATGCAGGAAATAGTCATCTTAAAAATGCTTCTTGGTATATAGGCACGGCTCTCCATGGTCTCTCCGGAGACGATGTTTCGAAAAACGGAGTTTAGTAGCCGGGGATTCTAATCAACGTGGATGCAAGCAACGATTTAGTAAAAGCAATGCGTCTAAAGGAATAATCATGTTCGGTAGATTACATGTAGATATTTTCAATGCAACCAATTTGCTACTACCGGGACTTACTCTGCAAATCGAATTAATTAAAGGGAAAGATTCATTTTATATGATGAGTCAAAGTGCAGATCTACATGCTAGATTTCAATTTCTAGATGCCACTCTGTACGTGAAAAAAGTAAAACCAGCTCCTAATCTCTTGATGTCTCATATGAAAGCTTTAGAAAAGGTAAATGCAAGGTACGATATAACGCGAGTCGATCTCAGATCCTGCACTTTCGCAACAGGACACAGTACAATCTCTGTGGATAACACTGTGCTAGGACCACTACCAAAAAGAATTCTCGTTGGTATGATTGACAATACAATCTTTTTGGGAACTCACACCACCAAACCTTTCAATTTTAAGCATTTTGGTTTAGAATGCTTTGCAATATATTTTGACAGACAACGGAAGAGAGTCTTTCTATTGACTCTTCTCAAGAATAAAATACAACAACAGCTTATTCAACGCTCTTTTCTGGTTCTGGCATTCATCACACACGTGGAATCTAAATCACACACTACATGTATGTAATGAGTTATTTTAAAATGCTTTACGATATAACGCCTGACGGTGCGGCTTCGGAAGGTCACGTACTGCGAATACGAAAATTCTATTAAGATAACTAAATATCTAAAAGTACACATCGATTATTAAATATGAGCACCTTACAGATAAAACAAACTTTGCACGGCATTCCAAATTTTGCAGTTTTTTTTTTTTTTTTTTTTTTTTTTTTTTGCTTCAGGCATGCTGCCTAAAAATTTAATAAACCATCTACATTCGTAATGAATTTAGATCCTCATGACTTACCTGGTTCACACTGGATAGCTGTAACTCAAAGTTTTAATTCTGATGAATGGTATCTTGATTCCTACGGTCTGCTCCCTTTTACAAAACCCTTGAAGGACTTTATGTCATTTAATTTCACTTTTAACAACCGAATGTTGCAAAGTCTCTACTCCGACATCTGCGGTCCGTACGCCTGCCTTTATGCTCTCTACATATGCACCAGAGGATACACCATGAAAGAGTTAATAGCACTGTTCAACTCTGTCAATGAGGGATGTTCCGCTGTGGGTTTCCATTCTGGAGATGCAACACTGGACAAATATGCCCATTAGCGATGACTACATTCCTTATCACATGCTAAAAACTGTACTTGAAGAAGCAGGGACTGGGCAAATCTCTCTCTTTGCTTTTGATGAGAATAATGTGAAGTTCTTTCCGCACTATGCGACAGAACGTTTATTAATTTATACGAAAAATTTATTTGACAAAATCTGGAAAACTTCTATGATCAAGTGCAATTGGATTTCCTTGCCACAAATTCAGCAACATCCACAGTGCCTTCAAACACGCTCACGCCATGATTAATTGATTAAATTGTCATCACCTTCAAAAACTTAACAGCAGATGTCCTTTTGACAGCTGAAATCGTCACGATGTTTCATTTGTTTCAGCTATATAACGGCGGAGGTATACACACAGCCAATTATGAGTCGTTGCTGTAACTTCCAGAGGTAAGCAAATCAAGATATTGCGCCAACTGCCATCTGCGACTTCGGTGCCCGTGTTGCAACGCAGAACGTATTTTCACAACAAGCATTACTCCAGATATATCAGCTTGGGTTTCTAGAAGAGAAGAAATTACGAGACTCGCGTAGACATTGGTGCAGTAAGGCAGGGTAGAGTCATCCTCTCCTCTTATTATTTCACAGCGCTGCTCAATCATCTATCTAAACTTGCCAAACATCTCTGTCAAGGTCAGGTACAGGTCCATCGAGGAACAGTATCGCCTACGAAGCATCAGTGGTCATCGTGCAAGAATACAAAGTGAAATTTCACATGCCGTGCTTTGTTTAGACGACATAATTTTTCTATTGTGCAATGCAAATATATTGCAACATCAACTTGCAAAATTAGTGTTAGTCATAAACGATGTATAAGTCTATGTTAAGAGCGCCAAAGACAATAATGCTTTTGTAATGCCAAAAACACTTTTTCATCTTTCGTTCTCTACGATGTTATTTGTGGCGAAATAAACTCTACACTTGCATCCTATAACGGTGAATAAATATTAATATCAGGTTGTTTTGTTCTTTTATTTTACGTACTCGTATTTTAGCACTTCCTTATCCTATTCCGTGAGACATCTTAGGTTACTCCCCTCACCCATCTAAAACTTCGTCCGGAGATCGGCCATGGTCCACCTCGAATCAATCAGAGGGGTGCATATAAAATAAATAAATATCATACGGAAGAGAAGGAAGTGAGCTTTGTTAAGAGGACGGATTGCCTTGGACGCCATATTCATGATGTCACAAGTCACGTGAGAGAGAGAGAGGTCAGCCAAACACAGACAATTCTCCCTATAGTACCGTATTACTACTGGTGCGTACAAGTTGTACATATGTTGGGTGTTATGCAGAAAATGTGGTCATTAAAGGACTCATAAAAACAATGAAACAGAATGCCAATTGTTGTTCACAAAAGGATCAAAACTAGAGAAAGTATGATAAAACTGTAAAGAACGACAGTCTACAAATTAGATAAACCACCCCGGAACATGTACAAATGCTATAACATGGAAGAAATATTGTGAAAAATGTCATAAATACCGAAACGATTACAGAAATTACTGTAGAAATGCAGAAAATGGTTGTAAAAACGACATAAATTAGCATAACATATCAGCAATTACTATCAAACCCAAGAAAAGGTATTACTGAGCAATAAAAAAGGTTACCGTATAAAATATATTTAAAGTATAATCAAATATCGCCAGTACACCTCGAAAGCTGTTACCAAGTCCTTAAAAGAGAACCCCCTCAAATAAAATCATGGGGGGTTGAAATACCTATTGTCTGAGGGTTTAACACTACTGTATTATTCGAACAGTTTAACGGCATAAATGATCTGTAAGCAGACAGAAAAAATACAGTAAGATACAGAAAAATAATCTGAAAATGAATGTAAAAGTGCTAAAAGTCATTAAAACACAGGAAAATACTGCAAAATGTAAGCAAAAGGTCTGGAAATGTTAAAAATGCCTGTTTTAGAGTTCTAAGCATCTTAAAATGGCATTCCATGCTATTAAAGGATTCTAAGCAGTTGTGCCAGCACTAAAAATCATCTTAAAACCTACTAAAAAGTGAATGTGAAAGCGCTGCAAAACGCTACAAAATACTGCAAGCTACTCTCAAAATATGCTAAAATGTCTGCAAAAGTATTACAGCTCTTAGAAATTACGCTAAAATACGATCAACGCGTCTGAAGAATGCGTAAATGCTTGCAAACGTATTAAAAGCATTAGAAAGCACTCCAAAAGAATGTAAGATATGAACAAACGACGAATCAAAAAGCCTAAAATGCATGTTTTGGAGTCTCAGAAACCTCCAAATGACATGAAATGTTATCATAAGCTTTCTAAAACAACAGTGACAACGGTAATATCACTTTAAAAATCCTCAAAATTTATGTGAAAGCACTACAAAGCTATTTAAACAACTGCACTAGAATCATCTTAAAACTTGTATAAAAAAAAACTAAAACAAAAACAAAAAGAAAGTGTGTGGAAGCATTACAAACACTAACATTTAGTGTGCCAAAACGTGGTAAAATGGAAGCGAATGTGTTAAAAGTATTAGAAAACATTGCAAAGTAATGTAAGATATGAGCAAACAACGACTCAAAAATACCTGTTTTTAGAGTCATATATATAGCCTTAAAAGTAACGTGAAATTAGTTGAAAAAGGGTTAAAATGCCTGGTGCATGCCCTGAAACTTGCTGTCCTAGAGTCCTAAGCACCCTCCATATGGCATGGAATGTCATTAAGAAGCATTCTAAACGCTATCCTTACACTCAGCGAAATGCAACCTTCAAGGAAAAGTAGAAGTAAAATATTTAAAAATAAAAAAAAGGCCCTCTTACATAAATTCCACAATGCTTAGGAATGTAGTAAAATCGTTAAAATATCAAGTAATTCTGGGAAAATTATAAAAATGACTGTAAAAAATACATGACCATCTAAGGACCATAAAGGGTTGATCAATAATCTGAGCCTAGGTTAAGTTCCCTCCTCCTCCTTGCATGCCTTCTTGAAATTCCCTATCTTTCCCATGTTTATTCACTTGCCCCTGTGCCGGCTGTGTCCTTTCTTAACTACTTACATAATGTACCTCTTTTGAGGTAAGTTACCATTACATTCTACATGCCTTATAAATTTCCTTAGTGGATACAACGTGACATCAAGTCATTTAGGATATTATCGCTTAATATAGATGTGATTTATTGTACGTGTGCATAGGCTCCAGGTGCATACAAATATTAAGGCCTGAATGTTGATAATAAGAATTCGCCCACCTCTACAGAATATTTCTATTCCGTTACAATTCCAGTGAGTACTCCCACGGAAGACTGTACGTTTACCTGTTTAAATCCTGTAAAAGTAACTAATGAATACAGGCTTTCCCCACTTTCAGTGTTATCGATCGAAAAGACTATTCCACAAACTTCAAAGTCAAGGAGAGTTTCATAATGATATAGTAGAAAAGTTTGCCCGTAAAGGAGAAAGGGGGATTTAGTTTATGTACAAATAAAAAGAGTAAGCCTTATTTTAATACGCATTAACTAAAGGTTGTCATATTTTTTGCAATTTTCCCATGCAGATTTGTTAAATATGTCGTGACAGTCCATTGCTGCTCCCCCTGAAAAATAACACCAAACCCACCGATGGAGGGAATTATATTGTGAAATAGCTCGCAATATTCATGATATATTAGTTAAGCCTTACAGAACTTTGAGCGGCAATGTATTTATTTTACATTGTTTTAAATGTTATTGATCACAGTTTGCACACGCAATTTTCGTCTGGTAATTTATATTTTTCGTTGCTGCAAATGTAGTGGAAAGCTAAGCTGCAGATTTTGTCATTGTAGACTGAGTTCATATTTCGCGTTCTTCCCCACTGAGCACAAAATAGTATTGGCGGAGTATAACGTTTATCAGATTTTTTCTTTCCTTTTGTTTAGCTCCTACATTAGATTCTTGTATGGCTGTGCAGCTCCATTAGGTATTGTGAGTCGCGATAGTGTATATTTAGATAAGGCAATTGCTCTCTCTAAGAATGTTGCTTCAATGCATCGATATCTGCTAGGTTGTTCCTCTTTAGATTTGAGATGAAGAGATCTGACCCACCAAAAGTTCTAGCCCTGTGAGTAGATCATCTGGCCCACAGATGACGCTAAATTACAGTCCCGCACAAAGCCACTATTGAAACGTCACCTAGATGTCGCCTGTGTTCCCACCACGTACACAGGAAGTTCAGCCTATGGCCGTATAGGTGCCTCTAGCGAAAAGCCGTAATAAAGAAAAACCACCATCCTACCATCTTTTAAGTTACAATTCAAAATGCTGTTTCATAAGTATATGCGCTTTCCAATAGTTGAGATAAGTAACGATAAATTATTTCTTTTGTTCCAGGGAATATCTCCAAGGCAACGCTCATTGGTGATTTAGCGGTACATAGATAGCGCTTAGAAAGTTAAACAGATAATTTACACCAGAAATATGTATGACAAATCTTTCACTCTGCAGAGCCATGGTCAATTATTGTAAAAAGTAGCATATAATATATTTTGGTCTTTCTCAGAAAATAGGCTATATGGCCAACGGATGCATTTTAATATGGGTACCATGTCAAAGCTTTGAAGTATCTCGCTTAACCAAAGAATGTCATGCACTACGTTCACATGCCTTTCTCTACCCGATATCACTTATTTCTATGTAGCTTCTCTGTAAACTATTCTTAAGGAAGCTTTTTATTTGCCATGTGCATCATTCTGATCGAGATGAATTTTTGCAGATATGGTTACATTACAAATGTTCTGGGTACAAGAGGGATAGGAGAGACCGAATTGTTAGCCAATTGCTTAAAAGTGGCTTGCCATGAATTTTGCTTGTTTTTTTTTTCTTTTTGTTATTTATTTACTTTCTTTTACAATATCATATTACACATACTAATACATAAGAAATACGTTACATTAATCAATAGGGTAATTATAACACGTACTTCAGAATAACTAGTCACTTTATACTTTTCTTTATTTTTATTATTATTGGAGGGGGGATTGCTGACTCTGTCACTGTTCGGCACCTAGAGTTTCTTTAAATGCCGAAGTTCCAACGACAGACGGGTCTGTTTTTCTAATTCCCAGCGTTCTTACCGGATAAAAATCTGGAAGTCCGGTATCTGTGCCGCGTCCCCAACCAGCAGAATTCAATTAATTATTATATGTGGCAAATATGATCCAGGTCGAGCATCTGACAGCTGCCTGTTTGCCTGTTGGAATTCCAATGTTAAATAGTTTTCACGCTTTTCTTGAACCCCACCGCAGATGACACAGATTCTGCCATATACCCATTCCCAAATAGAGCGTATGGTGGATCAGTTCACTAGTTTTTGGTGAAGTGTTTCCACCTCATTACAGCGGGAGCAGAGATTAGAAGTTGATCCATCATGTTGACATAATTTGTCCCCTGTGGGTACAACATCATTGAGAGCAAGATATACTGTAGCCATCCAGTCTGTTGGAATCTTCGGGTTCGAAAATGTCTTCCAGATGATACTGACGCAGCGGGCCATTCCGGTGCACCCGGGGTAAAACACGCGTTGAAGCCATGAGGTGTCTATAAAAGTTAGCTGACTGTTTAAACAGTAGTGGTTGAGACTCTGTTTGGGGCAGTGTTGCAAAATTCAGTCACCAGCTTCGAAATGCACTTAGGCGCTTACTTGGGTGACCTAGATGTTCTATCCAAAGAGCTTGCTGAACTGGAAGGTCTTCACCATCCAAAACACGCAGTAGCGACTTCCCCAAGAAGTGCCAAACACTTCGCATCCACTGCTATCAAGCCACAACCACCTTTAGTAGTGGGAAGACGTAGTTGCTCCATTGCAATCCAATATGCAACCCCAGACCACAAACAATAGCCAATGATTCATTCAACTCTGTAAGAAAACTGCTTAGAAATGGTTAGCACTTGGGCAATATACCAAATCCTACTGAGTGAATAAGTGAGTGATACCAACACGTTGAAAAAGAGTCAGTATCCGTGTCCGCTCTTCGGCTAAGAGAACCCGCAACTTTGTCAATTTTGTAGTCCAATTGAGTGCATTGATCAAATACAAACGGTGTGTAAACACAACATCCAAAATCTTCGTTTGGTTGACACTCCTCATACCTAAGAGATGAAGGGGCTCTTGCCAATGACCAAACTGTAAAACTTCGGACTTGATCAGATTCAATCTGGCCCCAGAAACGGCGCTATATTCTCAAAGAAACCGATGTAAGGTTTGCATATCTGCATTACTGGCCAGGAATACCGTCACATCATTAGCATATGCCGTAAGCTTGAAGCGGTGACCATAGAGTTTCAGATCGCACAAGGATGACTGCAGTTGTTGCAGAAGAGGGCTAAGGCTCAAAGCAAACAGACCGATTGAAAAGGACAAACTGTCGGACTGACTGCCCTATGCGGATGCTCGGAGAAAGATGGACGTTGCAGAGTATCCTGGACGTTCCAGTAGCGTAGAGGTTTTGTAAGAAGACAACAAATCGTCCCAGAATCCCCAAATTTCGCATAATAGTCCAGAGATAATAATGGCTGAGACTTTCAAAAGTCTTTTCAAAATCGAGATTAACCATAGCTTCTCGGTTTCAGAATGAGAAATAATCTTTCCCAAGAAACCAACATGCTGTATGATGTTCCTGCCACTCGCCACGGCAGTCTGGACTTTGCAGAGGATTGTCCCATAAACCAAATTGAGCCTTGAAGATAACGCTGTAGTCAACAATTTATAATGTCAGTTCAGCAAGGTACGCGTCCGAAACTCGGCAACGGTGCTAGAACATCGATGTTTTGGGAGCAGAATAATTACACCTTCAACAAATTTCTTTGAAATCTCTGCAGTTCGGCGAACTTCTTTAAACACAACGATTAGTTCTGCAGCAATAACGTTCCAGAACGTAGAATAGAAAGCATAGGGGATACCAACTGGTCCAGGAGTGGTGTTCTGTTTTACGCTCTTCAGACCTGCAGAAAGTTCCTCGATGATAATAGGGCACAAAGGAGAAGAGCCGAGTTGCGAAGATACCCGAAAATGTAATGGAGATAAGGCGGGATTACTGTCAACATGTTTGGAAAAGGATTCCCTAAGATCATCACGAACTCAGTTCAGATGACTTTAATCACATTGCGACATCACATCGCGACAAACAAGTAAATATCGACAGGACTCAACAAACTTAAAATTGTTGGACAATTGAAACTAATTTTAAGTGAATCTGGAAAATGGTCCATTCCTTTGAAACACTTATTTGAAATAACCTGCATGTTTTAAAAATATTTATACTATTGGTGCACTTGTTTTTCTTCAAATGTAAATGTTTACGATCTATAAAAATTAGACAAAATTCCTTCCTAACATTGTGGATTTCGCAGGCTATTCTCATAAAAGTCAACACATAACTGTTATTTTTCATACGATAACCTTAAATATTTGGTGTTTTATTCAAATCGGTTAGAGTATTTTTTGAAAAAGTAAAGAACTTTGAAGTTAGTCCATGTGAAGGGAGTTTAAGGTGGAGTATTTTCTTGTAAATTTTGCGACGTATCTATGAAGGATACCGGACAAAAGCGCGAAGCTTGAAATCTATGCAAATTTTTGTTTTTAGTTTTATTGTGAAAGAAACAGATACACTCACGCACACATAAACGCCCATTTTCCAAAAAGAAATGTATTTTTCTGTTTGAATCTTGAGATCCAATTTTTGACTGGAAGGTAAAACTCCTCTACCTGGTGTGTCCGTGCTAGAATAGGTCTAAAATAGGTTATATACACTAATTATGTTTCTGGAAACTTTTATATTTTTTATAAAATTTCATTTTGAAAGGAACTTAAAGAACTACATCATGTTTACTATATCTATCACGTTGATGTCTAAGATGGAGAAAGCATGGGCATTTGACGACTAATTCTATTATTGAATATAAGTTTGGAGATTCCCAAATTGCAACAAAAAAAATTATGGAATTATATGTGTGTCTATCAGCCATTTATTACTTTAATTCAATGTCTGGTGTGCCCATCTGTTTACAGAATGTAAACTTAAAGGATTAAAATGGCCAAAATAATAAGTGCAAAACTGTGTTGAATAAAATACAGATCAAATTCCGAAACTTTTCAGTTTTAAAGATTTACCTGATGTGAACAGATGTCACTAAATTGTAGTCCTGGTCAAAGCAACTATCTTGTTTACCACCAAGTAATCCATAACGTCCAAACGGGCAGACTGTGCGGTGTTTTGCCTGTCGCTCGTTACCGCCTGCCGCTATCACAGAAAGGCACAAATGAAACCATGAAATATTTTTAAAACTACTTTTAAAGGCTCTACTTACCAATGTTATTAAAGGAGATGCTGAAACTGGCCATTGCCGTTGTCCATACATATTTTGCATCTCTTTAGGAAACTATCCATCATTCGCCGTAGTTCACGTTGAGAAATGCTAGCAACTTCCTGGCGGATACTTTGTTTTAATTCTTCCAGGCTGTGTGGGTTTGTCTTGTACACTTCATGCTTTAAGTTACCCCAGAGATAGAAATCGCAGGGGGCTAGGTTGGGGGCCACAAATGTCTACTAATAATAATTCTGTCCTGAAACACAGTATCAATTGTTCTCATCAAAAGATTGGCTGTATGAGCTGTTGTAGAGTCTTATTCAAAAAAAGGCAAAATCATGCTCCCTACATATGTATGGACGTCAACTGTTTACTCGAAAAAAAAAAATTGGTGTATAGCTCTCTCTCCGCTAATGGCGCACCATACACCAATTTTTTCATCATGAAGGGGTATTTGATGAACAGTAATACACTTTGTGAGTAAGTACAGGAAAAAATAATAAGTATTAACCTGGTATTAACTCAACCACATGATATCACCGTCAGCTCAATATTGCACTTTCAGAGCAGAGAAAGACACGTCAGTAGAATGACCTTGTGTACAGCAGTTGTGGGTTATTATGTTTCCGCGTGCGCAGTGGAAAAACACCGCGCAGCAGTTCCGATGTATTTTGCTCGCACTGTTTATGCTCATGCTTGTCTGACATGCAGTATAGTTAACAGTTGGCACTATATATTTACAGCTCACTGGTTTCTTCGCTGAAATCCGTAGATTTGGAAGTTCAAGAAAGGGTGCATTGTTGTTGAGACCTGCAAATAGGTGAGGATAATAGATTGCAACCTCGCTAGTGAACAGCAGTGGTTACAGTACGCGAGGTTTATGTTGAAAGGTAACCATTTTTCTGTTGCCTGACGGGCCTAGGAAATGGAGTGCGTTAATGACGGTCCGAGATCGCGAAAACTCTGTCACAGTTACCCTTGACTACCTGTTACATTCTCAATATCAGTTGCATTTGTGGTGATATCAGTTGTATTTGTTATTTGGCAGTGAAGTAAGGAAAATGTGCTGATATCTTTCGGCGTCCTTGTTTTACTAGCTTTCGTATTGTTCAAAGTGGGTGTTAGAAAACGAGGAAAATTTTGCTATAAGAATTTGAGATTAGGCAGTTAAGGATTTTCAACTGCCGTGTGGAATATATTGCTATCTCTTTCTACTTACTATGTTTCAAGTTAAAGTAAATACACAGGTTGTGTTGTCTTACTAGAGTTCCCAATGAAAAACGAAGCAAGCAGAGCAAACGCTCGGCTGGTTGCGATCACTCTTGATATCATGGTACTATGTAGGTGAATACTCTGTTGCTGGAAGTAGGGGAGCTTACAGAAGGCTGTGTTTCCTTATATAAACATGAGTGCGGAAGGAGATTCCGTTTCGTGTACCTCAAGAAGAGGTCCAGACACAGTCCTGCATGTGTAAGAGGTTACAATAGCATCATTATACACAGAAATTAAAATGAAAAATTGAGAGTTTATTTCTTTCGACAAAAAAGAAGCTTAGTTATTAACCCTGTCTGGAAGTTGCAAGAGAAAAAGACGCCTTCAAAACACAAGATTTACTCAGAGTGTCCTATTTAAAACTTTGAATAGTTTTAAAAAGGCGTCTTGGCGCTTGCAACACGCGAATACTCCCAGACAAGTTCTTGCACCAGCAAAGCGCACGTAACTTACCATGTGAATCTGACATTTTGGGACGGGTACACTGAAATAGGTATATGCTGCGGATATTACAGCCGGTCCACATAGCGACGCTCGCTAAGGCATATCGTTTTGGTGTTTCGTGGGTAGGGGATCGTGGGTTCGAGTCCCGCCTTGGGCATGGATGTTATATGTTTGTGCAATGTGTATGTGTTTGTGTAAAGGAACAGTAAAACCAGTAATCATACATTAAATTTATGGGGGGAATGTAAACGGGGGATACAGCGCCGGAGTCCTGACCCGGTACTGTTTAAAAAAACAAAACAAAACATGTGAGCATTTAGTATATTTGGCGGGTTAAGAATAACAAGGACCGGTTATCTCTGACATTTTCAACCGAAGTTGGGATTTTACAGCAATGAGTTCAGCGTTGTTAATGAAATCCGTAAAAACAAATTCGGTTAGATTGGCCAGCCCCAGATGTTTCAAACCGGAACCTACCAAATGCGAGTCACACACGTTGCCATGGCGCCATTTCATTCATCCAAGCTAAACTCAGGCACCGAAAATTAGCTTTATACTAATTCTCAGATCCCCCCCATGGGGTCGTTCCCCTAATAATCCTCTCATCCAACAGCACCGGAAAGTAGCAACGAAAATATATCACTGGCTAATTGAGTTGCAAACTTCAATCTCGAACCCCATAACGTGTTCCATTTCATCGCTTTATGGTCCACCCGTCACAGTCGTCTTCTTTTATGTTGTGCCGTCTAAATGCATCGTAAACTTTGTCAGATGCTGGGGGCGTTCAAGAGCGCCGCTTCCGGCGCTTAAGGAGCACGCTTACCCCATGTGACTGACCTACAGGTGCAACGGCGCAACAAAGACTTTTGCAGCGTATAGGGCTGAAAATATGAGCTGTTATACATTGCATCTGGGAGGCTGAAAGATTTGTAAAAATAAAAGTGTGGCTTACCACTTTGAAACAGTTCTGCAGCTATTCTGCATACACGCTCCTTACGAATTTCTGTAGTGTACCCACTATAATGATGACAAGCAATGCAAGCGAATCGTGTGATTTAACTAGTATGCGTTGTCACTGACCAAGGCTGAAAGGGTAGTCAGGTGTTGGTGGAACAAGTCCGGCTCTATATCATCGAGAAACGTATGAGTAGTAATAGAATGAAG
This sequence comes from Hymenopus coronatus, assembly GCA_030762935.1. Lineage (NCBI taxonomy): Eukaryota > Metazoa > Arthropoda > Insecta > Mantodea > Hymenopodidae > Hymenopus > Hymenopus coronatus. Next base: position 318,512,254 of record CM060900.1, on the reverse strand, counting down.
TTTCATGGTTCAAAGTACTCAGCTTTAGTTGGAAACATTTAAATGTGAAAAACCAAATTTAGTAAATGGTCAACGCCACAAGAGAGATTACTTCATATATGAATGTTTTCAAATCGTATAAACTTTCTCTTGGCAAATTTTTGTATAACGTTTACGGTCAGATGATTTGATAAAACTTCAAAGGAATCAAAGCAAATGAAAATTACTCTATAAACATTTGATGTATTCCATTCACATAAATTTCTCTACAAACTATGTTACAAAAGATTATTCCATTAACTATATCGTGGTAACCAAGATAAAGGTTAGCAACAATGGTTGTGCTAGTTTCTTCTGAGTAGAAGGGAAATAAAGAATACACCAGGCTAAAGCGATTGTCAAATATTTTAGAAAGGCGGTCGCTAAGTGAAACAATTCAGTTTCGGTCTTCGCTTTCCCCCGATCAGGAGTAAAACAAAAGAGAACTGAAACGAATGATGGGTACCCGTTTGAAAAAAAAAAAAGTTTAAGAAGGTTAACATTGGAACAAATAAAAAGAAACATCTTAGAAACGGTTAACTCTACAAATAATGTGAATGACGTAAATTGTTTTAACAAGATCTATATCCTTCGTGTAGTAAGTTTTTGTCTTTTACGGTTTACCAGTTATGCAAAATTCATTCACGATGAAGAGGTCTTCAGAGGCTATTTCCAGAAAATTCAAAATGTACATTTGGTTTGTAATGTAAATATCTTCCATATACGGTGTTTTAATCAAAACCGTTAGAGCCATTTTTGACAAAACTATATTTTCAAAAGTGTTTCCATGTAAAGGATAGTTTGGGGTGAAGGATTGTCTTGAAAATCTTCGTCTCGCATCTTTTGAAGATAGTAAACTTAAATACCAAATTTGGTATTTAACGGTATTTAACATACACACACTTAGACAGGCAGACTCACACGCAAACGTGCCCTTCTCTAGATATGCATTTCGTGAGTTCAGGAACTTCAAAACATGTATTTACGGTGAAATCTCGGTATAAAATTTTTGGGTGGAATACAATACCTTCTTTATTCACTATTCACTATATGCATAGTCACAGCCGTCTCCAGGAAGACCACGGCTTTCGACTTGGCAACGCTGCGGTTACACCCCCTACAAGGCCGGTCCTATCTTCTTTCATTCTTTTGATTCCTGATCAAGGTTAAGTTAGGAAGTACTCAATCTGTCAGTTTATTAATGCAATTCACATTAAGTTTCCGTTTCAGTAATTACTGAACATGACAGAATGGCCAGCTTTATTTCATTGTTTTTAAAGAGACTATTGCATTATTAAACTTATTGTGATTATTTAAAAGAATTTTGGTAGACATAGAGATAATACCGATCAGAGTTCTTCAGTATTCAGAACCACAAGTGAACTTTCGCCTAATGGAGAGAGTGCTTCGTTGGCTTCAATTGCCTTATTACATAAATGCATTAAACTATATTTTTATTATTAGAGTTCAAGATCTCGGCTTCTTATTTAGAAGATATCAACGTCTGGACAGTTCCAACATTATGCTTGCCTGTAATAACATTAGATCTCATAGCACCGTAATCCCACATCTGTTAAATGACGGGACATGGTATCCAAACATTCGCTATTATTACAGAATGGATAAATCGCAACCACCAAGCTGTCTTTAAATTGCTCCATAACATAATTATTTCTGAACACATAGGTCATAAGGCTCTTTGTATTAACAATACACCACAAGGTCAAAATTATATCTAAAAGGCAAGCTGTACTTGCATAGGCATATTTCTTCAATGCAGCAATTGTTATTTCATTAAATATACTCACAACTGAACTAACTCTCTACCTTTCAAAGGTATTAATTAGAGTGCAGCGTTTCCTAGTTAAGATTGGCGCCAGACTTAACTAAGCATTCAATTTACTTTTGTATAAGTTTTGTAAATCGGAAAATCCGGCTTCAACAACAGCAACACTCACTATTATGACTATCAGAGTTATAAAGGCTTTGCAAATTTTTCCATTGAAGGATATGAAAAATGTTTCTGTTATTCTTTGAGTTCAACTAGTTGTTACGAATATTCTTGAAAATATGTACAGTAACGTATAGAACAAAAATTTTAAAGGATTGCCTTGCTTGAGAAAATAGAGTGTTTAGTTAATTCACTTAACAGTACACTGTTACACTGTTGCTATCTGTTTCAACACAAATTGTTTTCAAACCGGGAGTAGAATTTGAAGTATCACATATTTTGTCATATGTGCAAGCTCCAAACCTTTAAGTTTTTAACGGGAATTAGCCCCACAATTTGTATAAGTGAACCAAAAGCAGAATGGATTGAAAATGTAACAATGGTCTTAGGCAACTGTTCTGCATTATTTACAGCAACTCCATATAACTGACCACTCTTATTATCCATATTATCTTTTACCTGCACTTCATTCATGTGTAAGATAACTAACTTTTCTAAATCTATCAGGGTTAGGAATTTAGTCTTCCCATATTTTAATGTGGAAAAATGACTACGTATTGTTACAGTTTTTATAAAATTCTGGGGTGAGGTAACGACAAAATATCACTAGCTCTGATAGTGTAGCATTTTGCAGATTGCATATAATTTACAACTGCATTTTAAATGGCTTATGCAGCATACTTCGGGCTACTCATAAACAGACGAGAAAACTGGTTCTCCAAAATAGTAAACTTCTTTAAAACACTATCTTCTGCACCTTCCTCAACAAATGTTTTCGGGGTTTTCAAGCTTTCCGTAATTTAGGATAAAGTATGTTTTTGTCATTAGATAATAGCTATTTTTGCAGAATTCGCAAAGAGAAAATTACTAGGATCACTGCGTGAGAGCACCATCCCTTAATATTGGTATATTATTCACAATATCATGCTATTAGGAATAACGTCCCCATTTATGTGCTTCAACCTGCTTTTACACGCAGCTCATTTTAGATATACATTTAATTTGGTATATAATGACGCTTTCTTCATTTGGAAAAACACATCATTCTTGATCTTTTAATTTCTGCTCACTTTTTCACAAAACAAACTGAAATTATTTATTTGGTCCTCCCTTTCAGTTCTCATTTCCTCTTTTTCCTCCTGCAATGTCTGTCTTTTGGCAGCTTCTTCTCTTCTTTGTTCGCCAGAATTCCTCTTTCTGGAGCATATGGCTTACTAAATATGATGGCGAATTGAAAAATATTTTCGGGACCACGTGTTCTAATAAAATAGGCTGATCTCGAGGATATTCGTGCCAGTTACCTTCTCTCTCCCTATTTCTCCAGAAAGCTCATATCACTCGTAATAAAATACTTATGCATACCCCTGACCTGTCAGATGGAGTTCAATTGCAATCTTGTTTCGGTGGAATGGATCTTTAGCAATTCGAAAACATCGAACTTTGATGGAACTTGCATAATTAGTCTTACAGCCTGTGATAACTAACTTTTCAGGCATTGCCACTTATTTACTTTACTCTTTCAGTACAAAAACTAAATACGCATTGATGTAACAAACTCTCTCATTTAAACACGTGGCACTTCCTCGGCATCGCAAGGCCTTACCTGATGCGGTGCCACTTTTCTTGGGCACGGCCTTCCTGAAAACGAGAGAAAATAAAAATATAGTTCTGTCATAAAAGAATTGTATTTATATAAGAGTATAACAGAAATTTCCTGAAAGAATACCTCTTACATCCTCGGAAGATGGAATCAATTTTTTCAGGTGTTATTGGAACAAATTTCTATTTTACTATCATTTGGGTTTCGCCATTAGCTTAAGTGATATTTCAGTTAGACTGCTCCTTGGCGTTTGTGTATTACTATCTTTTACACAATAAATGAAGTGAGAATTTTAAAATGTGCTACTTAGCAAAATATAGCATAAAATGTGGTTACACAAATGGTTGCTTGGCAGTTTTGGTAATGCCGTCTAATACAAAAAGCACAATATTTTGTGTCGTTAATATCTTTAGTTAATAGTGATAGTTTATTGCTGAAGAAGCTTAAGCTATGTATTTTCTTATGACTATTGATCATATGGGTTAGTAATATAAAGATGTGGAACATGTAACAACTTGTTCCTGCCGCTACACAACTGTATTGCGGATGGTGTACACTAGTCTCTGTGCCGTGTAGAACTTACGACGAATTTGGCGTTCCAGACATGACTCATTTATTTTGGCGACGGGTGTACGCATTAGATAGAAAACTTTTGTGTTCTATTCAAGAGTTCGATAGCGAGATTTCAATGGAGATATATGTTTTGAGACTCTCTGTATCTCAAAAAGGATTTTTAGACACATGTCCGTATGTGTGTCTGTCATTGAGCAGCATAGCTCAAAAATGAAAAATCCGTTAAATATCAAATTTGGTATTTAGATTCAGTATCTGCCAAGGATGCGGCACAAAGATTTTCAGGAAATTTTCTCCAACCCCAACTACCTTCTTTACAAGGAACGTTATTCGAAAATGTTCATTTACTCAAAAATGGTTCTAACAATTTTCATTAAAATACTATACGTTTAAGCTATTCTCATGAAAAAGAATGTATACCTATCTTGAATTTTCTGGAAATAGCCTCTGAACACCATTTCAATCATTATAGCTTTTGCATAACTCGTAAGCTGTAAGTGATACAAAATCTTACTGCACAAAAAAAAAGCATTAAAACACACAACTTAACATGTATGTTTTTTGTAGAGCTAACCGTTTACGATATATTCCTTGTTACTAGTTTCAATTTTGAGCTATATAAGCTTTTTTCAAGAAGGAAGTCCACTTTCGTTTGATGTTTTTTTGTTTTACTTCCGGGAATGCAAAAGAGAACCCAATTCCAGCTGCTCCAGATATCAATTAGCTTTTAAAAGAGTTGGCTATCGCTTTAGCCTAGTGTATTCCCTTCTACTTAGAAGGAAGCGCGCAATAAGACTAATCTTTGCCTCGATTAGCATGATATAGATAAAAGAGTAATCTTTCGTTAGGAAAATTCATTTGTGGGACAGCTGAGAAAGTCATGTGAATGGAATACATCCGATTTTAATTACATTTTAATAGTATAACATTTCTAATATCAGTGGCGGCTCATAGATTAAAAATTTAGGTGTTCACAAAATCACAAATTTACCACCACCGCAGCCGCTGCAGCTACTGCTGCCGCCGCGGCGCTACATCATATCCAGTAAAATTAGAAACAATGATAGTGCCTAATAACAAGAATTATAAATTTGTTACACAAATCCTCACCCACCTTAGTCTCCGAGAGTTAACATCAATATGAGGTGATGAAGGGGTGAAGTCCTTTGATGCAGTTCATGTGAAGAATGGTATTTGCAGTGAATAATATTTACATTGTTTGAATTACGCAATTAACACCAAATTTATTTGTACAGAAATTCCACGCGCTGGATTTTCAAATGTGAAACCTGTTCTATCACTCAGTGATTAAAGTGTTTTATGCTGTTCACCAGTTTCTTCTCAATAGCAAGCATTGCCAGTGCTGAAAGTCGGTCTTCACCCATCGTATTCCTAGTAGAGGTTTTAATTCTTTTTGTTGTGGAAAAGCATAGTTCTGGTTCTGATGTAGTCATGGTCATAGTGATAACAATCTTCAGCAGCACGGTTAGTTGCAGAAAAGTCTCTTCGTTGAGGTTGTTTTTTGTTATGAACTGCTTAACTCTCTCTCTTAAGCTTAACTCTCACATAAAATGCAAATTACTAAGAAAAATAGCGCGTCTCACAAAGACTGCAGTTGCACTTCCGGATAGTTTCAACTAAATCTCAAAGATAGCAGCACCTCCCGCTGATAAACAGAACCCTGGAGGTGTTAATGAGAACGAAAGTGTACGGTTGCACTGTGCTCATTTCAGGCTTTAAAATTCCAAGCTGCTTTGTTCCCCGCGCAAGCGCAGAACTGCTAAACGTTAGTTATACGCTAGCACACGAGGCTTGTGCTACAAGCGTTGTTGTCACATACTCGGGTTCTCGGCTGTGTTCAAACTGAAGAGCAGAGCGCGGTATACTGAAACAAGTGGCACCGGATAGCGCATTTTATTAAATGTTTCCTGAAAGAGAAAAAGGAGATCCACTAAGAAATAATGGAGGTTCACGTGCTCTTGTGATTGCTACACAGCAGCCGCCACTGTATAGTATTACACTTTACTAGTGGAAGTAGATTTATAAATACTTTTATTCAAGCTTTCTTGCGAGATTTTCACGAACGACTCCTAAAGAGATCTTTGGGAATCATCTCACACAAAAATGATTATAATTATATTAACGTCAAAATACTGGTCGTACATAAACACAATAAATAGTATTGAAGGATTAAACTATAATCCATTTTAAGAGTAACTATGGTTAACTTCGTTGTCATTTTCAGATAAGTATTTGAAATGAAACTTGTACAATTTTGTTTTCTTTCTACATATACAATTGGTATACAGAAGTAATAGGGTAACCATAATTTATCTACTTTAAAGATAATGGAGACTCCGTCATTTATGATTTATGAATACTACTGTAAATTATAAAAGTATGGATGAATAATTTGAAATAAATAACAAATATAGCCGTATAAAAATTTTGACATCCTAAATCTGTTTTCCTATATTACGTTGATTATTATTATTATTATTATTATTATTATTATTATTGTTGTTGTTATTATTATTATTATTATTATTATTATTATTATTATTATTATTATTATTATTGATGTTATTATCACTATGGCAAATGAAATTGTCTCTGCAACATTTGTTTTACGTAAGATTCAATAAATGAAAATTAAAGTCATTAACATAAAATAAGAACCTTAATTTCATTTAAATAATTGAAAAAAAAAATCATTTGAATAATTGAAAAAAAAAAATCTCCTTTTCTCAGACTAATCGCCTAAGATATAAGAATAGCCATGGCAAAACAAAGTCTAAGGAAGAACCACATCATTACTTCCACATTCATTTAGGTCCTGTTTCAAGTTGATACTCCATTCAACAGCTTACATTCATATACATTTCTCTTCATATTCCTCCAAAGTCCTGGATGCTAGAAACGCAGCATATTTTAAAGAAAATAAGCATGGAAAATCTATGGTTAGCCAGGCAATATCGAAACACAGGGCCTTGGAGAAGATATTAAGGAATTGCAAATACATATTTGCTGATCATATAAAAGAATAGTGATGTAGCGTTTTCGGAAATGGAAACGCAGTTTTATTTATGGACGCTCTTTCAAGTGCTGTGGTCCTCAGCGTCCCATTCTGTAATGAGCGTGAAAGACCGCTTAATGTTGCTCAGAGGCTTCTTTTATCAGGCTTGAGGTTCTTTTACGTACCGTAAATCCACGACACGGTAGCAGCGGCGTTACTTCCTTTCCGAAGGAAGCCATGCTTAGGATGTTTAAGCCCGACAAAATCCACCGCCCTCCGACGGGTTTGAACCCGCGACCTTGGGTACATGAAGTTAGCATGGTAACCATTACACTCAAAGGGATTCCCCGCGAGGGAGGGAAGAGACACCGGACAGCCGGAACCAGGAGTGACGGTACAGGGTTCCCTACAGTTTCCAGAATGAGACTGTCGGACAAGAAGATTGAGGATTCTCACCTACAATAATCCACCCCCTAACAGGCGGTGCCTCTTCCCGGCAACCAGTCAAAGACCAAGGGTCGGAGGAACCATCCTTTTCCCTGCCACGCTGCAATAAAGCACCATCGCCGACACTTCCAATTCTGGAACAGTACAAACTGGAAGAAGGCTGAATGATCCATAAAACGCCATGGAGGTGAAAGAAATTCAGGGGAAAAAAGAAACTACTCCAGCATTCGCGTAACGATCCAAAGAACCCCCAGAAAAAACAAAGATCAGAGCGGGTGGTCACCAGGAATCGAACCCGGATACATCTCGAACGCGTTACCCCTGGGCTACCTCCTTCAGTGACTTTAGAAATAACAGTTCACTGAGAATGTTATAAGGGGTAAAGAGAGTTTGAAGATGGGAATAGCACTTAGAGCAATATATAGATGTGTCATGAAGAATTCGTTTGTGCCGAAAAGGAATAAGTAAAATAGACGAATGAGAAATGTTTGGGTAGTTTACCTGAGAGTGCGTACAATAGTGTGTTAAAATATGAAGAGACAACAGTGGGGCCAAAGAGGGGGGGGGGTAAAGAAATGTTTTAATGGAAACGATGTCAGGAATTATAGGGGATCCAAATATAAAAGTAATGCATCAATACTTAAGTAACCTTAAGTATAAATGTAAGAGCGAAATTAAAAGGCATACAAAAGAACAGTTTCAGAAATGGAGGAATACTAAAATCTTACAACTGGAATAAGTCGATAACATGTGTATGTGATGTAACATTTATTACGATTGGTCTTCAAGATCTCAGTAAGAGTTATGTCTTGGAGCTTCAAAACTTATAAATAGGCAATTTTTGAGCAGCCTGTAAAATGGTATATCATCTGATTTTTATTGTAACCTGAAATGAATAAATTCATTTCCACGCTTCAAGAGGTTTACTAGGAGAGGATAACTAGGTTTATCCCCAATCAATTTCGTCTCCCTTTAAGCCAATAAAGTCCAAGAACAGTGAAAACAAAAATTTTATGTGAACTGTCTGTAGACCGCTATGGAAGCAGAGCCATGTTCGACAAACATCGTAAAACCTTCTTCAGCAATGTGATGTGTGTGAAGGCTTAATTGGATTTGTCCAAGGCACTGGGCGCTAATTACAACATTGTTTGTACTTCTTCCTTATGGAGACAACGACGACACAAAGGGAACGCTCAACATCTAAAACATATTGCTTTCTATTCCTAACCAAATGCGCAAGCAAACAATTTACGATAAAGGTCTAGGCTTCAGCGTTAAATAAGAACGAATAAAAATATTAGTACGACTTACTTAATGCCTACGTCCATTACCATATTGAGGGGATTTATATTTCTACCCACTTCATGGCAAAGGAGATAAATATTCACATTAATTTTCATTAGGTAGCACAGAGCTTCAAATAAGAATGTTTTTGCAAAAAGTATGCCTTATGTGGCTGGTTTCTAAATTCTTGCCATGAAATTAAGCGAAACTAAAGTATAAGAAAATAACTTAGGTTTAAAAACAATAATTATCACATGAAATTTGAGATATTTAAACATACATCTTAAATATTTAATACTATGCCAACAGATTTCACATACATTTCCATACCTTGGCGGGACTTTCATTTTAGTTGTAAATTTCTTATGTCTTATTATTACTAAGTTACGCAACATCTTACAGGAATTAAAATTTCTTCAATTACATTTCGCTGAAATATAAAGTATACGGTTTAAATGTTTTACTGTGACCTCAGAATTAGAATAATTAAAGTTGCCATTTAATTCATAATGTGAGAAAGAAATGTTGAATGGTAGGCATGCATAAAACACAACCATTATTTTTGCTTTCATTCTAGAACATGATGGAAGCTAAAGCGTATGCATAAAGCGCGTGCTTTTGCTTAAACGCAATTGCTAGATATGCGTGGTAATTGCTTGCCGGCTACCAGGCTTTGCATGCGCAAATCCTTTTGTGTCACGCAAGCAGACGAACTCTGTGTTTCTTGCAAACTGTAACTTCCATTTTGGTATCTGCTTTCTAACTGCTAAATTGAGGTACCTATTTGCTGAATTCAATAAAATGTGTTCAGATGGATCTGGTGCAGAAGTAGATACCGAGTTCAATGATGTGTTTGTAAGTGTCATTAAAGAAAAAAACAGTAGGTTCTATTAAACAAAAATCGCAAGTTCAGAAAATAAAAGAAGAGAAAGGGGAAGCAATTGGACAAGCGATTATTGGGCAGCTTCATGGCAAAAGGATGGGTTCTAAATACATAACAAAGAAAACAAGTAATATGAAAACTGTAGTTAAAAGGAAGCCAAACAAAAAGGTAACGGGGAATCAAGAAAATTAAGTTAAATCAGTTCTTTATTTAATTCCACATTTTGCTTTCATACGCATTGTGCGCTTTCTGAAATGTCAAAGGAAAAGAAGAAAAGTATACAATATTCCATTTTTTTTATAACGGTGCATGCGAGGGAGGTGTGATAGGGAACGAGGGTCTATCTCTACTATCCGTAGAGAGACCTGCAAACCGTCAGCGCATGTTGATAGTTGAAACGGAAGAAAGTAGAGAATTGTCCACTGCAGATTATTACTTTCTCTACACGTACCATGTACATAGTGTACAGAGAATGTATTGTATTGCACCCAAAAATCGATACCGCGATTTCACGGGAAACACATGTTTTCAGACCCCTTGAATACAAGAAAAGCATTTCTAGGAAAATGTCCTTGGTTTTGTCTGTTTGTCTGTGTGTGTGTGTGTGTGTGTGTGTGTGTGTGTGTGTGTGTGTGTGTGTGTAACTTGGCATTTAAGTTTGGTATGTTCCAAGGATGCGACACGAGGATTTTCAAGAAAATTCCCCACCCCCAACTACCCTTTACATGGAATATTTTTCGAAAATTTTGATTTTCTCAAAATGGCTCTAACGATTTTGATTAAATACCATATGTTTAAGATATTTCTGTGACAGACGAAATGTAGGTATATCTTGAATTTTCTGGGAATAGCCTTATTCTGGATTACTTTTGTATAACTGGCAAACCATAAGAGATATACAAATACTAACTATACCAAAAATGTAGCTCTCATTAAAACACGCAATTTAATTTATATACATTTTTTGTAGAGCTAACAATTTTCGAGATATTCCGGATTATTAAATTCTATTTTAGCCACTTAAACTTTTCTCAAACGGGAAGACATCATTCTTCTCGTTTCTCGTTTATTTACTCCTGGAAAGCAAAGAGGTTGGAATTCTCAATTGCTTTTAAAGGACGAGACTATCGCTTTAGCCTCTGCTTTCTTATTTCCCCTCTACTTATAAGGAGCTAGTAACAAGAATAATTCTGCCTGTGTTTATATTGATTAGAATGATGCAGATAACAGATTAATCTTTGGAATAAAAGGTTTCTTTACCGAACAGCTAGAGAACATCATGTGAATGGAACACATTAGATTTTTTCCCTTCTACTTAAAGGGACCAAGTAATAACGACAATTTTTGCTAATGTTTACCTCGATTAGCATGATATAGATAGAGCAATAAGCTTTTTAACAATAATTTGTAACAGAGATAGAGTCATATGATTGTAACACATCAGATTTTTTTCATCAAAGATCACTTACCAGTGAACAACCGAAATTGACCAGAATACATATTGAGTATTTTTTCCAAAAAGCTAGAACTTTTCAAAAACCAAATCAACTAGCTCTTAAAGTTTCCAAATAAACTGTATTTAACATATTCTTCATTTACAGCACAATTTTAAAGTATACATGGATTTAAAGACTGGGTGCTTATTTACTTTCAACTGGGTAAATCATTTACACTGTATATATAATTACAGCAATTTTATTTCGTTTTCTTATTCCTTCTGCACATATAACAGCTTCATAGCCAGAATTTTCAATAGCATTTTCATTTTCAAATTTACCTTCATCACCGTCCAGGTCATCGAAATTATTATGACCATCAAGCAAGTACTTGAACACATTATGCAAAATGAAACAACTTTGAATTGGTATTGGCGTGTGCACTAAATTCCGTCTCACCCCATAATGAAAAATTGAAAGCTGTTTTTATAATTGACCAAAACAAACCCCGTTCTGCTTTTAAAAGTCTGTTAAATGCAATTTCTTGTACTGAAAGAGAATTCCGATATGGAACAATTAACCACGGTGCCAATCTGTAGCCTTCATCTGCTATCAACACAGTATTTCTGTTCCTCTTCATTGCTGCACACTGTGCACTGTTACTCCACTATTACCATGCTAATTTCATATACTCAAGGTCGCGGGTTCAAACCCGGCGGAGGACGATGGATTCTTTCGGGCGTAAAAATCCTTAGCTTGGCTTCCTTCGGAAAGGAAGTAAACCCGTGGATCCCGTGCCGTATATTTACGGTACGTAAAAAAACCTCAAGCCTGATAGAGAGGCCTCTGAGCAAAATTCAGCGGCTTTTCACCTATAGTATAGAAGATTTTTTAGCTTTTCATAAATGCAATTTTAGCCTTTCATTATCATTTACTAGCCTCCTTAAGTTTTTAAACAATTGTCTTAAATTTGTTCAGGCTTTTAAACAATGTTGCTAGCCTTTTGGGATGGTAGGAGGGTTTAAATGCCTTTCCTACCTATTTAAGGAAGTGAATGTCAAACGCCTTTTATAACATTATACAAATAAAATATGAAAACTATTTCACTTCACAGAAAAGTGCTATTCATATGTATCTAATTTAAGGCAATTTATTGCACGGTATACTACAACATCCTAACTAAAAAATCCAGCATGTTTTTTTATAGATAAATAGCACTCACATAAAACAAACTTCACATTTCAACAATATTGCTGTGGATTTCCAAACGTTCTGTTGTTTTTTAATATATCCATATCGCAAGATGTCACTGGCGTATACTGCATACATGTAGTATCTATACCAAGATCAAAATCGTCATAAATCATTTCCCTGGCTAACCCCATACATACACCTAAAACTCAACAAATTGTTAAAAAAAATATAATTCAAATGTTGAACATTTGTGTACTGATATTTAAAAAAAAAACTGAACTTTGGCGAGTTTTAGGTCCCAATGTCTCATTTAGATTTTTTTTTGGTTGAATAAGATTCACACATTTAGTATCCAAACTGCTTTAAACATAAAATTACTTTAAAAAGTTATAATTTAATTACAATGGGAAAAGCAGGTTAAAGCCTAAAAATTCGGACCTTAGTCTATTTATGTACTTCGCCTGTAGTTGCGAAAAAAAATGCTCGAATCGCTTCGCTCGTGAGCACTTTTTCTCGGTACACAAAATTCTCGTTGCCTCACTCTGGAGAGTGGCGTGGTCTTATGAGTAACGAGCGGGTTTTGACCGCCTCTAATCCCGGGCGTTCTTGGTAAGAGAGCTACCCGCATAAAGTTTCCAAACACAAGTGACACTGTGGGAAAGGAAACTCTCTCACGAATATAACCAAAGATTTGCAATAGCCAAGTCGAAAAAATATGAGACAACTAAAGAAAGATATATGGCACAAAATCCCTTGAAAGTTCTATTGTCATGAATATGTAGTAAAATGGGAGATGTTATCTAGTTATCATTAAGGCGTGAGAAAGAACCAGACAAATAAGCAACTAACATCATTGATAAGGTTCTCAGATAATGAAAGGAAAAAATATAAAAGCTGAAGCAAGTTATGACGTTATCATTGGATATTGGATTAATATGAAAATTCATGCTTTTTTTTTTCTGTTTTATATATGATATAGAAATAATGTTCGGAGTACATTTGAAGTTCACCTCTTTAAAGCTATGTGGTGCACATATTTGCATATTTAAGGTATAGTTGCATATTTCATGATTATAACATGTTCGTGCATATATCAAACGTTTTTACAGTATTGACTACTATTTTATAAATTAACCGTGCAAGCGAGGCAACCTATATCCAGCCTCTTGTGTGTGTATATAACTCAGCTCCACTTGATACGAGTAGATATTTGCAGGATTCACCGTCAGGGACTTCCCGCTTTGCTATCAGCACCAGGAGATAGTTTCGTTCTGCTGTTAAATTAGTGGTTTGTCGTTTGTCCCGAAATTCAGAAGTATAAAAAGTGAACTTTTAAAACAGTAGGTTAAGAACTGTGATCAGCTGGATCATACTACAAACGGAAAAGTAGTTTTTTGTAAGGTGCGTAATAAACAAATTGAGTGTGTGAAAAAGTTTCAGCTAAGCCAACATTCAACAATGAGTCAACATCTAGCAGCTAAAAAGAAACAAACTCCCTTGAACAACAAAATCCTTCATCTAATTTGAGAAACGAATTTTTCAGTTATTTATGCCACGCTCTAATCGCAGCAATCCTACGTTCCGAAATTTCTTAGATAAATATTGTAATCATACCATTCCAAATGAATCAACCCTCAGATAAAACTCTCTTGTAGACCGTTACCGAACAGCAATTAAAGAAATCCAAGATGATTTGAAAAATTGTCTTATATTGGGTATGGTGGACGAAACTACTAACTCCCATGGACATCATGTGGCGAATTTTCTGGTAGGTAAACTCAGTGAAGACGAGCTGGGAAAGCCATTTTGATCGCTTCTGGGGTGTTACAGAAAACTAATTATTCCACCACTGCTCGCTTTATTAACGATGCTTTAAGAATATTATGGCCAGAAGCAGGTAATGAATATAAGTTTCGGGTTTTGCTTTCAGATGCTGCAGCCTACATGCTGCGAGCGGCTTCAGGTCTGAAAGTGTTTTGTCCCCATTTAGTCCACGTTGCATGTATTATACATGGGCTTCAAAGGGTAGCAGAAGTCATACGCAACAGTTTCCTGAAGTAAACATCTTAATTTTTACTACGAAGAAAGTATCTGTAAACGCCCCAGACCGAGTAGTTGCTCATAAGGAACAACTCCCGGAACATCCTCTACCTTCGGAACCAACTCTTACCCGCCTTGGTACGTGGATAAACGCTGCTCTCTTTTATGCTGATAATTTCAGTTCAGTTATAGAAATTGTCTGTAGTTTAAATCCAACTGATGCTTTGGCAATTCAACGTCCACAGGACATTTTCAGAAATGAAACATTGCCGAGAGACTTGGCTATTATAAAAGCGCATTTCAAAATTATACCTCAAGCAATACAAAAACTAGAAACGCGTGGTTTATCCCTTCATGCGTCTATGTCAATCTTTGAGGAAGTGAAGATTGAACTTCAGTGTGCCCTCTCAAAGTATGAGGAAATGTTGAGTGCAAACTGTGCAGTGTATTACAAAAAAATCCCGATTTTGATACTTTATGCTCTGTTAGCAAATATCTCCAAGGTGACAGTGTGGAACTACCAGGGGAAATTCCTCCAGAGCAAGTTAGTGCTTATTGTTCAATCATGCCTGTGAATGTTGAGAGGTCCTTCTCTACATACAAACTCACATTTTCTGATAAACGCCATAAATTTACTCCTGGACATTTAGAAAAAATGATGATCGTGAACTGCAAATCAAATTATAGCCTCCAGGTAATATAAGGAAGAAGGTTCAATGTGAGTAGATGTACTAAATTATTTAGCTAAATACATGAGTGCGTATTAGCATTTTTAGAGAATATTTTAGTGCATATTTTAAAGATTTTACAGCATTAATGCATGCATATTTTAAATGTATTTGGTGCATATAAATCCGATGTCTGGTTATCATATTTTCTCGCATAAGATGACAGCACAAGAGATTCATCCGGCTTCATAACATTCTAAACAGAAATAACAATGTGGCAAAATAAATTGTCTCACAAATTCACTCAATGGGTTACAAATCGAAATCGGAAATATTTATACAAACACTGAAAGAGAACTGACCCAAATTACCTTAATGTGGAAGTTCACGATAAGACTAACACTATAAATACACAGGGCTTTCTGCTTTGAGATTAATTTGGTATTCCCTGTTAAACAAATATATGCAGGCACACGTGCACACCCATACACTAACACACGAACATACACGAAAGCATTGACATACATACTTGCATACGTCTATATAGACATATACCATTCGAAGGCACAGTAAATAAAAAAATCATCTCAGCACAGGGAATCGTACCTCGGACCTCTTCCATAACATCTCTGCTAAATAGAAAACAATATCAGAATGAATTCATTGCAATAACAGAAGATAAAGGCACAAATCCACCTCTCATGCAGGGAATCGTACCTGGGACTCCCATAAAATATATATATGATGCACACACACATACTTGTCCACACAACCAAACACACATACACAGATGTATACATATCCAACACGCACATTCACACACACGCACACGCACGAACACACCTACACAGAGGAAATTACATTTACATAAACACGCGCACACAACCACACCACTAGTAGGAAATTTTATATGAAACTAATACAGAATGCAAACATTCATTTAACAATTAATCTATTTTGCTTTTCCAATTGTTAAAAACAATTACGTCACCAGAAGTACCCAAAACTTAAACCCCACCAATTTCATTGAATTTCACAATTTATTACTAGTTTTCAATGTACAAACGAAAATTCATAGTCATATTTTCGTTTTAAGCCACTTAAAAAAAACTACACAAATCAAAACAAGCCCCTGAGTATCCAAAAATTTAAACTAACCAATTTTTCTCCCATTCAAAATGTGTTACTAATTTTCATTTGGGAATCTAAGTCCACTATCATATTTTAGTTTTAAGGCATTTCCAAGAACACTACACAATCAAAACAAGCACCTAAGAGCCTAAAAATTAAAACTCACCAATTTCGCTCAAATTCAAAATATATCACTTTTTTTTCAATGCACAATCTAACTTTACCAGCATATTTGCGTTTTAAGTAATTTTTGAAACCCCCACACAGCCAAAACAAGCCCTTAAGTAACTAAACATTAGAGTAACTGATATGAGTCGTTTTCGTGAATATTTTCACATACGCTTAAAAATATATCATAGCCATTGAAATTGATGTTAATGAATTTTATTTCATTATTCATGAATACAATAACATTATATGGATATACTCCAAGTTCACAATATTCGACACGCAGATACTTCCTTTCACTTTGATATGTTTTAAATGCTGAGATATTTTCAACAATGATATAGCAGTCTATCTTCGTTGTACACTTGTAGGACTGATTACGCATTAATCTTGTGAATATAGAAGAAAGTTAAAATTGAGGCCCATATTAACGCAGTATGTTTAAAAACATGAGCACATCATTTAGTATATATACAGCACTTGGCTGTATTTTCCCGCAGTAGGGTTTCTAGACTGAAGACGAGCACATCATCGAAGAACTTCTTCCTCTTCTCTGCTTTCTTATCCTGGTTTAGAAGTCTGAAATGTGAGAAAATAACGGATCTAAGGTTGTCTTCCCAAATTCAAAAACCCATAAAGCATGCTAATTGAACATGAAGATCTCAAGCCGTTGGCGGTTAGTAAATCTCTCCTGTGAGTAAGAGAACGTGCGGAAAAAGTTTATTTAACATGTTTTGGCTAAACAAAGTTGCTTTCCGTTGGGAATGGAAAACCGTTGAGAGAGATATGCATTCGTCTCACTTCGCGCAGACCTGACTAACGCACGACAGTAAGTAAATATCTGGTCCATGATTACTATGTGTTTACTAGGGAGAAACTAGAGAGGATGAACGAATCGGCAACATATGTTCTCTCCCTCTCTCTTTCTCTCTATATCTATCTACTTATCTATTTATCCATCTACTTATCTATTTATCTATCTATACATCTATCTCTTCTCGGGTGTTGATTAAAATATATTGGAAAGCACACATGAACACTAAGGTTCTTGACTTTATTTCTATAGCTTTGTAGCTGTATTTAAAATGATGGGTCTTGCATGAATCTCATTAACATATGTTATCTTATTTTTGACAACAATGAAAAATAACGACGTACTAGCGTAAAGACTATTGCCTCATGATGTTAAGTAGCTCATATCATGCCATGTGTGCTCGAAGACTCACAAGATTGATCTTTTATCGACATAGATTCAGTAACAGCATATATTACAAACGGTACAGCAACGCTGAAAGTCGTTAAATTCAATTACATCACCGGTCTTGGGCATTTTAAGTACCTGGAATTTTTTACACTTCAACCTGTGTAACTCAACCTTCTGGGTAATTAAATAGTGCTGAAGACAATGCCAAAGATGAGACATTAAGAAGATAAAACAGCGTAGTATTTACATTCGCACACTTTCACAATTTGTGCGCACTTAACAAAGAAAGAAAGTAAAGAAAGAAATTGCGTTTTGTCTCCTTTCAAGATATTCTCGGCATCTGGTTCAGGTGAAGAGATTAGTATCAGAGCAGAACAGCAAATGGACAGCAATCCTTCGGGGTCGTCGTATTTATACTAAGCCGTTACCTACACTGTTCTGTTGGTAGGTATTATGGAGGTTTTTTGTTGTTGTTTTTTTTTTGTTTTGTTTTTGCCATTGATCTAGATTTTGGCAGAATTCCTGGCATGTCCCTCTCATTGGTATTATATTAGTGTGATGCATTTGTCTGGCGTGCGTGAGGGTTGACTTGGTGCCATCGTGTTTACCGTCAGTGTAGCCAGCTCCCTATATCACGGGTCCAACAAGCAGAAACCGTAATTTTGAGTGGTATTTGTGCAAATCACATTTCTATTTGCATTCTCGAATTTCACCTAAATTAATAACGTTTCCACAGTAATTCGTGGGCTACACAATGATATAATTTTAACTCAGATCACTCTAAGATTCTCGATTTTTTCAATTTTGGTATTAATTTATCTGTAGTTAGTCCGAAAATAAATAATAATAGTAAAATCCTCACTTTTAGTGAGAATTACTGTCTCAAATACTCCATCTGTTAATCTTGGATTTTGGGACTAAAATTCAAGTTTTTTGGTAGTGTTTAACGCCCGCGTTAACTACTTGTAGCACCACAGGCGATGACACTGATGATACACGAATGAAGATGGAGCACCGGTGGAATGCAATGGCGGGGAAAACTGGAGAACTCGGAGAAAACTCGCCCCTGCGCCGCTTTGGCCACCACAAATCTAACATGCTGTCGCTTGGGATCGAACCCGGGCCGCCTAGTTGAGAAGCGCATGATCTAATAACATGGCCATGGCGCGGCCAAAATTCGGGTTTGACATGTATGCCCCAAGTTTAGAGTTTAGAATTTGAATTTGCTTACTAACAATACAGAGGAGCTAAACTTATAAAACTAACATGAACATAATATAACATGATACACTATATAAACAAGTCACATATGAAAAGAAAAGACACAACTTTATTTATAATTTGGAGTTTAACTAACTAAAGAGCACGCGCGCGCGCGCACACACACACACACACACATAGGTAATTTGTTTCATTGTCACCTTATCACTCTGCTGAGGTATCCCTAAACACGAAGTTTTCTAAGGCTTTTAAAATACCGGGACGTCACCCTTAGAGATCCTGCATCAGTTTTTGCTTACATTGTAATTTCGATATTTATATTTTTTTCTACCCTTCCCTAGGCACGTTTCCACACGGTTCTGATTGGGACGAAAAATCCACCCTCCCTTCTCAGATCGACTAGCTGTTCCGTTTTGGATCGTCCGCGCTAACTAGGGTTATTTGAGTGTTTACCTTAGTATTGAATATTATTCAGTATCCTACCAAGTATTCCATACAACTTGCTTCTGAATACCGTTACACGCAATACTAAATGATACAGTACAACCTGGCGTGTCCGTAAAGGAAGTGCCGATTTGGAAAACAAGGCAAATAATGGTTGTTTTGACAACATTTATTTGTGCATGAAAGCGTACTTGAAATATTTTTAACATGCTCATAGTATCCACCATTGTTTAGGCATTTTGTCATAGCAAGGAGTAAGCTTCAAAGAAGACTGCCGTCAGTGAAGGCAGCCATTGCCGAACACCGTGTTTTGTGGAAATACATCACAAGGCACTCTTATTGTGAACCGCATGTTTTCACGATCTACCTAATTCACTTGTTCAACCAAATTATAAGTGATAACCGAAGGCCGACCTTCGTCATGAACACTGGATCGTATATCATTGCATTGCTTAACCCACTTCTCACTCATTACACTTTCACGGTAAATCTCTACAAATGGACGACGAATTTCAGCTGGCTTAACACTTCTTACGTTCAAAAACCACACTACGGAACCCACGTCACCGTCGTAGGGATAAGAATTTGTCTTAAACATTTTGAACGATCACTAACAACTGTAAACCTAACATGATCTGGTCGTAATGCCGTCAGTTGAGAGACAGTGAACCACAGAGTCGCGGGCCCATGCGTGGAACTGCGACATTAGCGTTGGAGCGGCTGTAGCACAAAAATATACTAACTTTCTGGCCACGCCTGGTAAAAACTTTGACACTCAGTGAATATTATAATTTGCCTTACTAACAGGTGCATAAATATGACTCCAATGCATATACTCTAACTGTGCATGAATAAGAAATAGCAATATTATATTGGACAAAAAGGAGCGTTTCTCATATGTTGGATGGACTCGCCTTTCCCACAGAATAGTAACAACATATGGTCCCTTTCTACGTTTCCAGCGGCCATCGGCAAAGCAGGTTATAATTTCATAACACTCATTTGGGGTTTTGATAGTCTACGCTCAGCGCGTCAAATAGGACCTAACAAATAAAAGAGTATATAAATGAAATAAAGGAATAATAAATGTGATTAAGAGTTAATAGCGATATTTATAAATTTGAATGTGTAGAGAGTAAGTAATATAGGAAGGAAATAAATAATTGTGAACAAGAAATGTAACGGGCGAGAGGAAATATTAAAGTAGTTTTCCTTCCTCAAAACATACATATGAAGGTCAAATGTTTAATTGTATTTAAGCAATAATCATAACGAACCAGGAAAATTCGGTCCAAAAGTAATGGAGATTTCATACGCTTGACCGAGTTTCGAGTGTAGCGAGGCGAAAGGAATAGGTTTACTCATTCCAAGAGAGATATTTATCAAAGAGGTGTACCGTTAGGTTTACAGAGGAGCCAGGAGCCAGGAGCAGGAACTAGTCGCCCGAGTGTACTCGGGCGGGGGCAAATCACCACGGTACCTATCCGCTTTTCTTGCGGATTTACCCGTGTGATATAAAAGATGTAGTCTTATGCAAGCGTTTTTGTCAATGTCAAAGTAATTGGGCAGGGTGTTCCCTCTGTGCAGCCGGCGCGGGCTGGTTTACCTATCTGAGTGGCCACCCACCCAGAGAGGGACCAGGCCCGATGCTGCTTACCTTGGCCAGCCGCTTGCGGGCTGTCAAGGAAAGCAGTGCCGGCTAGCGGGGAGACCTGAAGGGATATAGGTACGGGGTGGGGGAAGCCAGTGTTGCAGATCTGGTCGGAGTACAACTGGATGGTCACCCGTCCGAGTTGTGACCATGCCCGATGCTGCTTAACTTGGCGGGTAGAACAATAAAGGGAGAGGCGGCCGGAAAACTACCATCCCAAGGCGTCCTTGGGAAGGCGGTAGCTTACGCGTCTCCTTGGTAGCGTGTGGTCGTAAAGACCGAGAGTGTTCACCTGGGGATTTGGGTGGGGAGCAAGTTTAGTGTATATTGTGCGAGCTCTTTCTCGCACAACGTCCACTATGTAAGGGATTCCGGAGTGGGAATGGAGAATGTGGGACGGGAATCTGCGGTCTGTGCCGTATATCATCCTCAATGCCCTGTTCTGCACGGCCTGCAGCCTGCGGATGGTGGAACGAGCCACCGAACCCCAGACCTCACAGCCGTACAGCATCAGGGGCGGAATGACTGCGCGGAACAGCCGTAGTTTTAGGTGTGTAGGCATGGTGGAGCGGAAGATGGGAAATAACTGCCGCAGGGCAGCGTGTCCCAAACCGACCTTCTCCCTGACATGTGGAGTGAAAGTAAGGCCGCGGTCGAGGAGGACTCCGAGGTATTTGGCGGAGCGGACCCAGGGGATCCGCCGCCGCCGCAACCTCAGCGACCTCTCCGGTCGCCAGCCACGGACTTTAGCCAGCAGTAGAGCTGAGCTCTTCTGCGGGCTGATGGCCATCCGCCACTGTTCACTCCATCTGCCTATGGCCTGGAGCTGTCTCTGTAGAGGGGGGAAGCAATATCGGGCGTTCTTGTTACGCGCCATTATGAGGACATCGTCGGCATACTGGCACGTAACTGTACTGGGTTCTGTGGGGAAGTCGGACATGTAGGCAGCAAAGAGTAACGGCGACAGCACACTGCCTTCCGGCACTCCCGCCGCTATGGGTCTGACTGTGGAATGCCTCCCCTCCACCCTCACCCTGAAAGTGCGGTCCCGAAGGTTTACAGAGAAGTTAAGGAAAAGTAATTTGAGCAACGAGGAGATGCATGTGGCCTCCAAACCAATAGGAGTAGAGAATACGTAATATTACGAAGATAGTACGGCTATTGTAGAGGGTGCAGAACTGGAAATACGACTTAAAGTTTAGAAGTGGAGATACCTTTTGCAACACGTCAGATTTTGTGTAAAAGCTATGAGAAGACTCCTGAAAGTGATCTCGACGGGATTGGTCCACGTAAGTGAGTAATCCAAGTGGGACTTAATACATTTTCGCCAAACCCAGATGAACGACGAATAGTTCAAATAACTACAGAAAAAAAAACACAACAATGATTTTAGTATGTGTACTTTATTCTGGGACGGACAGCAGGTTAAACAAATACTACAAGGATATACGGCAAGTCATACAAATATTTGAGTTTGATTTTATCTACTCTGAAGCCAGGAACCAAGATTTCCTTAGGTGTAAAGGAGATGTATTACCTTCTGAGAACGGCGACAAGAGATTCTCTAACGCTCTCCGCCACCTGCAGAGGGAACTAAATATACTCCAGGTAGGTATTACGAAAAGAAGAACTCTCAATCTGGACCAGACAGACGTAACACATTATAGCAAACAACATAAACATAGTTGTACATAAATATAAATACACTAATTACTTAACCTAGTTGACATGATAACAAAAATATTTAATTGAAATTTACTCTGAGCTTACTGGAAACTGTAGTCGCGAAATAGAGAGCTGAACATTTCGCATAAATGCGTCCTACGTTGTTCACTGGGTGGCTGTGGAGTAATAATAACTACCTTCTTTCTGCGCTGGTTGCGTGGCTATGAAAAGTTTCAGAAACTTCGAATAACTCTAGTTTATTCTTCTTCATTGGCTGTTGGTTGCTCTCTGCGGAGACATTTATGTACCTTGGCGTGTTCAGTTGCCGTGGGTTGTTTTCGTGCATACGGCTCCCAACAACTGCGATAAGGTGACGATGGGTACATTTTACTTGGAACTCAAGGATGTTTTCTCATTGTGACGTAGGGTTTGTGCGCACACCGGGGTACCAATTAACTTGGCATCTATTGGTAGTGGTGGGTCCCTAGTTTGATGAGAAAATGATTCTATATGTTGCATTGTGAAACTGTGTATAAACATTGCACTTTCCTGATTTTTCAGAGAATTCATTCAGATTATTTTTAATTATGTGCAAAAGCTTGTCTTTCTGCAGAAATGTAAGATCCAAAGATTCGTTAGGCTGCCTTTGTAGGCCAGCCCTGCTGTCTATTTCCACCTTAATGTGACTAAATATCTCCTTTTAGACAGCTGGTTTCTGTGCTTTGGTAGTTAACTGAGACAGGCCAATAGAATGTTTAGGGCGTTTGGATAATTTCCCTTTATCGGCCCATTGATTTTTCAACACGTTATACATTTCATTCACATCATTGTCTTAATTGCCACTATTTCTATTCATTATTTCATTCTGCATTCTCTTCCGTAGTACATTATTCTCTTCACCAAAATACCCCATTTTTTACCCTACATGGGCTTATTTGTCTCCTCTCTACAAAGAAATGTTCTTCAGTTGTCACGCTCTTCTGGGCGGTGTGCATAAGCTTAGCCTCCTGCCACCTCTACGTAAATCTTTCTGCAGTTTAAACAACAAATCTGTGCCAATGGGAATTCTGCATTTAATTTTGGCACGAGCAGCCCTAATCCGTCACTTGAGTTCTTCAGGCTGTAATTCGAAGAGTGCTTGTTCCTTTAAGGTTAATGGTGATTTTTCCAACCTCCAAAGTTTAAAAACTTTTGTAACTGCTAAGCACTGTATCTTTGTTCCTGTTGACTGATTTTCCGATTGACATTCTCAGAACATATGGTGGATTTGGCTCCGCTGTCCAGAAGTGCGTGGATAGGTATCCGGCATATTTGGTTTAATCTAGGTACTCCATATCGTTATATTCACCAGATTTTCCGGGTTTCTCAGGTTCGAAATTATCGAAGTAGTCTACGATGCCTCTTCTCAAAGTCTGATTCGAAGTGGCACACATGCCTCCCAACCAGGATTCCAGTAGGGTCAAAAAGAAATCATTTAACAGCTTAACTTAGCCCGCCTGGGTAGTGTGGTGGTAGAGTGTCTGCTTCACATTCAACAGGTCGTGAGTTCGAATCTCGCTTAGGGTGAGTTACACGGATAAGGTTTTCCCTTATCCTGAAAAGACGAATGTCGAGTAACTTTAAACTCGATCGATCCCGACATCATTTTAGCATCATTTCAACAATTTCATTCATGGTTCGATATGACCAACCAGATTAAAGGACGTTAAACAAAAACAAAACAAAAAAAAGAAACAGCTCAAATCTGTGGTCCGCTAATGGCCATTGCACCCTCCTCCGCGTTGTCAGCAGTCCTGCGGTTAAGGGATGCGGTTCTCTGGGGGATGAAGTACGGTTTTTAGCGTTCTAGTATTTCCGCCCGCCGGTTAAATCAGGATCCAAAGTTTCGCTGAAAAGTCTGTCGGTTGTAGACCTATAACTCCCACGATGGGAGTATAAATTATTAATTCTTGGGTCTCTATGATCCCGCTCATGAGCTTAGTACGGCTGTCGGCCTTGGTTGCTTTGTTCCCCGTTACCGCAATTCAATGCAGAGCACACCGCACACTCCTCGAGGTTTTTCTTTCAACCAAAAATGTGGTACCTGTCCATGGTATTTACCACGTGCTCGGCCAACGGGGTTTGAGATAGGGGCCCCCAGCCCGAATTGAACCTCACTGTACCGGTTGTGAAATACCCGACGGCCTCCATTAGGGTTTGGCGACCAGCTCCCAACGTTCCCCCATCGAGGCACAGCAGCTCCGTTAGCTAGCTATAATATGTTACTCCCGCGACACGAATAAAGTTACCTGTTTGTAGTGGGAAATGATTCTTTACTAGTTGAATCATTTCTTTCTGCCCTATACTACGTTCAATGAAGCGACTTCTATTTATTATGCACATATAATCCTGCATCGTCATTTCGCTGTTACTTGATAGTATTTCCTGGCGTATTTCCATCTGCCGGTGGGCACCCCAATAGTGCGATAGGAATACCTACTTAAACATACTGTAGAAGCTGTGATCATCAAATATTACAGGGCACATTCACTGGCAAGCCCCTCAGTATATTCAGGCAAAATGGAATTCAGACTGAAGTAGTGCTATAGCTCTCAGATAAAGGTACATGGAGAGACTTCCCCGTCGTCATTAGAGGTTAGGATTAATTAGCTCACTCAAAAGTGATTGAATAGTCCCTCCAACGTTATGCAGGCTAGGATCATAGGTGCTCGTGCTTGGCGTTGAATAACCATTAATTCCAGTGGCAGAATTGTGGTATGGCAGGTAATTATTTGGGCCCGGATAATTGTGTAGTTAAATACTTTTTGTTATTAACGTTGAGATAATAGATTGGTAATGTATTGGACTTTCATGACAATGAGAGCCTAAAATGAATACTAGCAAGGATGTGTAGGCTTCCACAACCTGAGTCTTGATGTGTCTTCTTAGCCTCCGGAGAAGGCCACGTCATCTTGTATGGGATTGCCGACGTTTCGCTCATCTTATTGTAAGCTTCTTCTGGGCTGTTGTGGTCCTTGCTTTTTTGCTCACGCTTATATAGTGGCGGTGCGGATGAGGTTGCCCCACCCTTTCGCTTCTGGTTGGCTAGTTGTCCGCTAATTGGCATGGGTGCTGGCGCCGCTCTCTACTGGTGATGCTGGAGCTCGTTTATGCTTTCTTTTTCCTGTTTGCTGTTTCCTTTTTGTATTTTTTTCTTTTCGTAGATTGTTGTTTGGTTCTTCTTTTGGCATAGGCTGCTGTGGTTTGCCGTCAGTTTCGAGAAGGCCGCATGACTTCGCCCCTTGCCTCTCATTGGCTGGAGGCCTGCCAATGGCTCTCCTTGCGAGCAGAGTCTTCCAGATATTATGGACTTGCTTTCCGCTGTCCCTGTTGATGTTCTTTTCTTTGAAAATTTCTCTTTCCTGAGTCATTCTGTGGTAAAAATTGTTGCAGGTAGCTATAAGCTCTGTGTTGCAAAAATCGATGTGGGTGCTGGTTATGATTACGTGTTCAGCTAATGCGGATTTTTCCGGTTGGTTGAGTTTTAGACTGCGTAAGTGTTCTTTTCTGCGCGTTAATATGGACCGTCCTATTTGGCCAATGTAGGCATTACCACAGCCGCATCTAATTATTTATATATATATATATATATATGCCTGGGTTTAGGAGTGGGTTGCTGATATCTTTGGTCATAGGAACGATCTGAGCTTTCTTGTAGAGTTGTAGCGCGTTCTGATGCCAGCTATTAAGGACGTTAGAAATCCTCTCTGTGACGCCTTGAAAGTATGGTACACTGATCCATTTTTGGTTGTTTATTCCGGAGCCCTGATCGGCGTCCTTTTGGGGGTCTGTTCGGTTGGTGTGCCTTTGTATTGCCCGTATTTCCTTGTGTGCGTAAACGTTAGCCCTGAGAATGCTGTTGGGGTGTCTCATTTCCTCTCTGACGAGCTCTGGATCGCATATGTGAATGGCACGGTAGAATAGTGCGTTTATCAGTGCAGTCTAAAGCGCAACCAACCCGAAAAATCCGCTTTAGCTGACACGTAAACACAACCGGCCACCCCATCGATTTTGACAACACAGAGCTTATAGCCACCTGCAACAATTTTCACCAGAATGACTCGAGAAAGCATAGACCTTTTAAAAGAAAGAACATCAACAGGGACTGTGGAAAGCATCTCCACAACATCTGTAAGACTCTGCTTACAAGGAGAGCCATTGGTTGGCCTCCAGCCAATGAGAGGCAAGGAGCGAGGTCATGAGGCCTTCTCTAAACTGAAGGAAAACCACCGCAACCTTCACCGAAAGAAGAACCAAACAACAATCTAGGAAAAAGACAAAAAGGAAAAAACAAACAGGAAAAAGAAAGCATAAACCAACTCTATCATCACCAGGAAAGAGTGCCGCTACCACCCACACCAATTGGCGGGCAACTAACCAACTAGAAGCAAGGGGGCGGGGCAACCTCCACCGCACCGCCACTCTATAAGCGAGAACAAAATAGCACGGACCGCAAAAGAGCCCAGAAGAAGCTCACGGTAAGACGAGCGGAATGTCGGCAATCCCATGCAAGATGACGCGACCTTCTACGGAAGCTAAGAAGACACATGAATACTAGAATGTACATATATTTATATATTTTGCTCTTAAGTACATATTATCACATAGTTCACTCCTTAGTACATATACCTATATATTTATTGGTATTTCCATGCTTAGTTATAATTTCATTCACTTTAAAACGCAATCATATGTACTAGAATCGTGAGAAAAACAAAACTGTTTTGTTGAATATCATAGTCTGTTTTCATGTGCGCCTGTCACATAATGCGCACCTTGTCACTGTTTGTCCAAGCCTTGCCATCGCAACAATGCGTCAATTACCCGGCGAGTGTAGATTGAACAATAACTTTGTCTCGTTCCACCAGTCTTCTTGTTTTGTTGTGTCACCTCAGCATTTTAATTTAAGTTACTTAATGTTGTACTAAAATATGACGAAGGAGAAATTCTCGCTTTGTGTGAAGTTAAGACATTACAGAAGAATTTTTCAGTTTCCGCACTGATGGAAAGGCACTTTTTGGCCCCATTTGTGAGAAGAACTTGTTCCGTTTTCAACGTTTTCAAGTTTAGCAAGAGTTACTCACCTCATCTCATTGGGCTCGTGCTTCAAAGGCCACGTCCCAAAAGCAGATGTTACTCACTGAACTTCAAGCTCAGAAACATCCAAGATCTCAGAAATCTCAGTTTACAAGTTAGCTGTGCCGTACTATGTTTTGTGCTGATATTTCTATCTGGAAATTAGAAAATTCATTGCTCCGTGCGTTCTTGAAAAATACACAAATGAAACTATGTCAGATGAATATACAATCAGTAAAAAACTATGTACCTGACTTATACATGGAAATAATCAACTCAATTCGTCTGGAAACCTGTGAAAATCCCATTTGGGTTTCAATTGACTAGACAACTGATGTTCAGGGAAGACATGTTATAAATGTGATAGTGGGCGTGTTGAAAGGTACTTAGGAAAATCAGTCTGTGTTGTTAACTTGTGAGGTGTTACAAAAATGTGGCAATCAAAACACTGCAAATTATTTAATGATGCAATGGAAATTTTGTGGTCAAATGTGGTGAGCCACGGCAAATGATACTGAAGCAAATGAGCCTGTGTTGTAAGTTGTGCGGTGGTACCAAAATCCAGCTATCAAAACATTGCCAAATATTTAATGATGCAGTGAGACTCTTGTGGCCCGATGGGGTGAAACATAAAATGGCTTCCTTATAGTGATGGACGCAACACCATACATGTGCAAAGCTGCCACACGTTTGCAAGTTTTATATCCTAAAATGTTACAACTCATATGTCTTGCGCATGCGCTCCATCGCACAGCAGAACTGAGTCGATCTAAATTTAGTAATGTTAACACACTAATTTCGACTATAAAGAAAGTTTTTTTTTAAAGGCTACAACGTATTAGATACATTCAAAGAACCTTTTCCTAGGCTTTCATTCCCTCCTCAACCAATTTTAATTAGGCGGGGAAGTCAGATTGATACTGTAGGTTATTATGCAAAGAATTTTGATTCTGTGAAACAAGTTCTAGTATTTTGATTCCCAAAATGCAGTTTCTGTAGAAACAGCAATGCAACCATTCAGTGGTGCGATATTGTCTACATCAATGCAATTCTTCGCATTTATCAGGTGTCATTAAATATTTGGAGGCATTTTCTATGAAACTCTCGGATAACTTTGCCATTGTTCATTCAGTTGTCACATCTCTGGAAAGCGTGCTAGGGCCAGTCGGAGCTGCAGTGGAGGATTAGCTCTCTTGCAGTTTATAGAAAAGAACCCAGGATTCAAAACAATCAGTGTCAGTATAAGAGTGCTAAATGAAAGTGGCCCGATGTCTTTGAAATTGAGTACACTTCGGAAGATATAAGCAGGTTAAATATGCATCCATTAACTCGTTTGAAGCTGAACGATTATTTTATCACTGCAAAGTCATCTTACGTGATGACAGAAGAAGCTTTATGTTTGAAAATTTGAAACACGTGCTAACTCCTTATTTTTATGGGGAACATAATTTTAAAAATGAACACCACCACGCGATTTCAATTTTATTCGCATCTCCAGACTAATAACCTTGTTCTAGAAATGCATCTATAATAAGGTGTGTGTAAGACGTATGATTTTCAGTTTTCTTCATTAAAAATAGTCATTTAAAAACAGGGATATTTGGCAGTTATGATGGTATATCTTTTTTTGTATTTGACTGGTTTTAATACACATTTCCAGACTTTAAATACCTATATACTTTGTTGAATTTTAGTGCATAACCATCCGGGTACTAGTCATTATTCATGTGGGTCGGAGGTGTACCTTCCCCCTTAGGGCTCATGCAATTATGACTGTTTTCTTAACTAACATTACCATCAATATCGCAGCGGGCATAGTCGGCCTGATTGGATGTGCTAAACAAGTATTGCTTTGAATTGCTAGTTTCGTTATTGTTAGGTGCTCTTTGTTTTAAAGCCTCAGTTTCTTTCTCTATTACTTCGTTTCTAAGACTTAGGTTCTCCAAATGAACCTCTATTCGAACGCTGTTCACACTGATACCGATCGAGATTGCTTTTAAACTCCTAATTTCCATCTCTATGCTGTGTGAGAGGATTTGGTGGCCCTGATTAGTGTAGTTCTTGTATTCGCTGATCACCCCTAACATGCTAATTTCTAAGTCTGTGTTGGTCTGTTTGACTGCGCCTAATTCTGAGGTTACTACCTCTATATTTATCTAGATTTTTATAATATTCTCTGTTATATAAGATTTCAGCTGTACCTATTGGCTAGTTAATTTCGGATTCGTTCATAATGTTAATGAGTTTGTCTAGGTTTTCAATGGCACATTTGTTTTGTTCCTCCAGCTTTTGCTCTTGCTGAAGGCTAAGCAAGCGTGCTTGGTTTGCTTATATGTTTAGCTTGCTGCGTCATTTCTTTATTATTTTATGCCTGTAATGCATCAATGTCTACTATTCTGTATCATTCTATCGTTTATCTCTTTGTTGTTCTGGATTGTTTGGTCTTTTAATTGCTTGTTATTTCATCTGATCTAGTGGCTGAGTAGAGTGCATTGGTTGCGCAATATGCTTAAATATATTGTGAAGTGTGTTTGCTGTTTGTGAACTGGCAATAGGTGTGCGGCTAAAGTTGTGTCCCCTTTACCTTGTATGGACAAATTTACGTCTGGCATGGCTACTCCCACACAAGCGAAAGTGTTTGCTTCCGGGGGCACGCTTTTGTTCACAGCTGCTCCCAGCTGGATCAGTTTGCTGTTCTAACATTCCTAACGGAGTTGTACGTCCACTTCTCAAATATAATGAGACCATGCACACAAAATGATTCCTAACATCTTACATGCAATTAGGGTATGTTGGTTTTACTGTCGGTGTTCCTTATTCGTTTCTTCCTGTGGGTAGCTAACTGCCCTGGCGTCAGTCGTCGGGTGTCGTGTGACCTGGTGGTGAGCGTCTCAGGCGTCGGTAGTCGGACGTCAAGTGCAGAGATTCTCGGCGTTAGAAGGCCAACTTTTGGAGCCCCACAAATGTCTTCGTAAAGTATGAGGGGTTCCTAAGCGTAACGCTCCAGTAGTGGCACAAGTATGAGGCCTATTATTACCTCTCAAGTGTTGTTGACTATTGAAGCGTGTAATGGCCTTGCGTGTCTTGCCTTTAAGGACATTTTTGAGTTCAGTCTTAGGTTCATTGATCTCAGAGCAGGATCTTTTCATCTAATGCTCCGGCTAAATGAAGTTGTACTAGTAAAAAGGTTGGTTTACGAGAAGTGTGTTGGATAATGGTAGAAACTCGGCGGCATGTTTAAAAAGGAACAGCAGCAGAAAATATTATTGCTAATAAGTAAATAAATAAATATATATACATCCATTTATTAAAAATAATTTTCTGTGCTGTTCTTTTTTTTTTAAATATGCCACCGAGTTTCTACAATTTATCAGTTTTAACAGTTTGCCATCCACTTTGATTTACCGTTCGCTGCTACATTAGTTACTTTACACACTAAGCTGCTTTGTCTTTTTAATGCCCTGGCTTGTGTAATCGTTACTATCATCGGCACTGGTTAATTATGTTCGCGCCTTTTCACATTTTGCACGCACCTAACAAATGAATAAACTATTGCGTTTCGCTTTCTATCAACATGCTCGCGACTGGTTCAGATAAACAGATTATCATATGAGCAAATGAACAGCATTCCTTGGGGATTGTCGTTTATATACTGTTATGACCTACGCTATTCCGTGGGACGGTATAGTCGAAGCTTTTTGACTATTGGCCTAATTTTTGACGAATTCCTGTTATTTTCCTCCCATTGGTCCTATTTTAGCTTCATGCATCTTTTGGCGTGTCTGGAAGGGTGATTTGCTGCCAGCATGTTGAGCGTCAGTGATGCCACCTTCCTGTATCTTGAGTCCAGCTAAGAAAAAACGTAATTTAGGGCAATGTTTGTGCGAAAAAGACCTAAAGTCGCAGGTGTATTGATTCACAAATTTCGGCCAAATTAATAATGGTTATATAGTTCTCTATGAGTGGGAAAATGTAATTGTAATTTAAATTATTCAGAAATTATCAATTTTTGTCAATTCTGATATCACTTAATCTGTAATTACTCTAAAATCAATTATGATTAAATACTGCTGTTTAGGTAGTGAGAGTTACCGCCTCAATTTCCGGTGAAACCTTGGTATGGAATCTCTGGGTGGAATATAATATCCTCTCTATCTGCTATGTGCAGAGCATTTGACAGAGAAGCTAAAACATGAAGCCAAAACCAAGCGATATTTCTGAAAAGGTTAACTGCGCAAAGGAGAATATACACATATTTTCCATAAATTTTGTGTTTTAACAGGTTTTAAAATTTTGTATAGCGTGACTACGCCTGGTCGGGTGTAATCGCCACATGTGTGTGGATTGCCTGCTTCGAAAGTTGTAGCTATTTGTTGCCGTTCACTCATTGTCTTCCTTTCGTTAGCTAGAGTATTGTTACACCTGTGCAAGTTAACATATATGCATTGGCGTACAGTTTACATCGCAGCTTCTGTTGTCGTACGTATGTGCGTTTGTCACACCTTCGGTAGTTTTCAGGTGCAACAAAAGAACACTATTCCTGGAAGTTTCTTTCCACGAGCTCGACAAATATACGAAGGGGACAACTTGGCCGGAACAGTCAGTTTCGAATGGAAGTTCGGAGTGCACTCTCGCAGCTGCAACGAGCATAGGAAGAGCATTGCTGCAAAAGCATCGAAAAAAGATGTTTATTAATGAACAGATTGTTTATTGTAATCATTGGAAGAAGTATACAGCTTTTATTTGAGTAATAAAAAGTAGTTTTGCTACAATAGTAATTTTATATCTCTTACGATTTACCGGTTCTGCAAAAGTACTCTAAAATAAAGAGAGATTCAGAGTCAATTTCCAGAAAATTCAACATATACTTTAGGTCATGAAGAAGTGTGTTATTTATATGGTACGTTTTAATCCAAAATAGTTAAAGGTATTATTCAGAAGATGACATTTTTCGAAAAAGTTTTTCATATAAAGGTCGTTTTGGGGTGGCAAGATTTTCTTGTAAATCCTCGTACACCTATCTTGTTTATCAACGGAGACAGTGGGCGGGTCGCGCGCATTTCAGGAGTAAAGCGAAGATCAATATAGCCAGTGCCCCACTGACGGATTTTAACTTGAAATAGCCGTTGTGTTCTACAACTGTCTTAGTGCATGAAGGGCTATCTGCACTCGTCAAATACGAGGCAGTTGGCCCGCATGGTAAGAAGTGCTCGAAGTAGATTTGTCTATCAGATTACTCCCGCTATTCAAACTGTGTGAAATATAGCTCTTCAGCTAGCTGTCAAAGTTTGATCTGAACTACGTATTGATGCGTACACACACGCGCGCACGCACGCACACAGTCACTCACTCAAACACATCAGATTCCAGCTTTCTAATTACCGACAAGCATCGTCTTCCCATTAGGGAAAAAAAGGAGTTTTGTTTTGCATTTTTATCTGTTTGCAATCTCCAACTTCTTCTGTCATGTATTTGGGGGTGTCAGTTGTATAAAGAAAGGTGTTTCAAAAATATGGGGCATAATTTCAGGTATGTATTTCCCACATGTAGACAATCAAATTAGTTCATTATAACATGTGTCCGGAAATGCTTCATTTCCGAGTTATGGCCTTCACAACATTGAAATTCACTGGAACGTTTTTCTTTCCGCAGGTTGTTGTCATTACAGAAGATGTTCAAAATGTCCACCTCCTGCTTGAATACAGACCTCACATCGATGTCTCATTGATCTGCGAACACGATCCCAAAATCCAGGACTATTGCGTATGTCCTCACAACCTGCCACAATTCGATTCCGAAGGGATTCCAAATCCGGCACCGGAGACGAATAAACCAATGATTTTAAATGGCCCCACAAGTAGAAATCGAGAGGGTTCAGATCAGGTGAGTGTGGAGGCCAAGCAATTGGGCCACCTCTACCTATCCATCGATCAGGAAACCTTCGATCCAAGTACAGGCGAGCCGTAAGACTGAAGTGTGCAGGAGCGCCATCATGCAAGAAGTGAATGTGTTAATGATTGATCAGTGGAGTGTCTTCGAAAACGTCAGGTATGGTGTTTTCCAGGAAGTTTGTGTATACCTGCCCCGTAAGTCTGTTTACAAGTACATGGGGTCCAACTAATCGATTACCACATCTCACTAATTGATCACCCACATGTTGAGGGAGAACCGCACCTGGTGATGAGATACAACAGTTGCACGTGGGTTTTCATGCGACCATACGTGCTGATTGTGGAAATTTGTTATGCCATCTCTTGTGAACTGTGCTTCATCTGTAAATAATACGACGGCAGAAAAGTTCGGATTTACACCACACTGCTGCAAGAACCACTGACAGAACCTAACTCGTGCAGGGTAATCTGCTGGTGACAGGGCCTGTACAGGTTGAAAATGATAAGGATACAATTGATACTCGTTCAACAGTCTCCAGACAGTCGTATGAGGAACATTGACTTGCAACGCTAACCGTCGTGTGCTGATAGAAGGAGTCCTGTCCACAGCCTCCAGAATCTCTTCCTGCACTTCTGGAGTTGTAGATCGTCCCCTTCCCAAACCAGGAGAGGTGAATATTCCATACTCGCACAGACGGGAATGGAGACGTACAAATGTCTTCCGATCTGGACATTGTCGCTGTGGGTACCTCTCCTGGTACAAACGACGAGCCAGCGCAGCATTGCCGTCCGCCTTACCGCACATGAAGTGTATCTTTGCCAGCTCTTGATTTGAATACATGTCGCACAGTCTTAACGCCTAAAGAACACTGAATGTAACCTTCCTCAGAATGAACTCTCAGAGCGCCCGCCTAATGTCTCCTTTGACGGCAAAGACCTGCGGAAAGCAAAACGTTCCAGTGAATTCCAATGTTGTGAAGGCCATAACTCGGAAATGAAGCATTTCCGGACATGAACTATTTTGATTGTCTACAGGTGGGACTTTCAATGTTGTAAAGGCCATAACTCGGAAATGAAGCATTTCCGGACACATGTTATAATGAACTATTTTGATTGTCTTCATGTGGGAAATACATACCTGAAATTATGCCCCGTATTTTTGAAACACCCTTGTATATGAGAGCTGCTGTAATGTTAAAACATCAACAAAAACGAGAATATCAATGTGTGAATCCATACATCTTCTGGATCCCATGTTCAAGAAGAGTTTTTTTTTTTTTTTTTTTTTTTTGAGAATTTTTAGCTTAATAATAGTTGCGATTCTGTTTTCTTTTTACACACGTGGGAATATAATGTAGTATTTTAAAGTTTCCCGCGACTTATAATTTCAATTTTGCTGTTATAGTACTCAGAATATACATAACCTCTGTCAAAAAAGGCGGTTTCCTTGGAAAGGAACTTGTGTGAACCTTGATTTTAACATATATAGCGGCTGCGCTTTTAATAATTTGCGCCTTGGATAGTTTTTCCGGTTTTGAAAAACAGTATACAGATATGTGTTATTAGCTTTGTTTGTAATGAAAATAAAAGAAATTATACCTTCTTTTTATTTTGACTATGCTGTATAAGTGTAGGCTCACATTTGGAACGTAAATGCTCCGGGCCTGTAGGTTTCCAGGTTCTGATGGATAACTCCTGTCTTTTTAATAATTTGCAGCTTACTATGTTGACTATTTTCTACATCGTTTATAGTTGTTTCAAATATGTTCATCAGTCTCAAGCAGAAATATTATCGTTTCCTTGTGTTTTGTTTTATATATAAGCGGACTAGCTTTTATATCTAAATTTTGTATTTTTAAATGTCTTTAAGTTGCCTACATTTCAAATAATTTGGATATAAATCACTGAAAACGAACATGTGTGTGATTTTGCAGCTGAAACATTCCTTGCAATATTGCGTTGTAAAAGTCAATGTTATTCTGAAAATTCTAGACAGCTGTCTACGTAACATGTTTGCCTCCCTCTCGAACCGTCCGGGGAAGGCCTATGTCGTATGTGTTTGTTGCGAGCAGTGTTATTTAGAGCGTTCTTTGCAGATCAAAATTCCCAGTAGAAGCAAATGGGGGGGGGGGTATTCTCATGCACACCACGTGAGAATCAGAAGTGTATCTAGAACAGACACTGTACACACAGGGAAATTAAAACAGAACTTTGTCATCTTGGCAAAAGGGAAAGGGAAAGATTGCTACATCAAAACAGTGATATATGTGCACACATACACACACACACGGCTTCAACCTCTCAGCAGACAACTAAGAGGGAAGATACATCACCATTGGTTAATCTTTACTATAAGAGTGAGAAGAGGCGTGGCACCTTATTAATTTTATTTTTTATGCTTAATTCAATTGTTCATATATTGAAAATCCGAGCACGACAATGGAGACTTTGTAAAATTTCAGTGTGAAATAGTATTTTGTGTGTCTCTTTTACTTAATATTAGAGGGGTTTACGAAATTTTAATTTATATGCGGACCGCCGACCCCCTGTCGGGATTCGAACGTGCGGTAATCTGAATCCAGAAAGGACAAGAACGTGTAAGCGGCGACACGATTGGGGAGGGGGAGTGATATCAACCTTAGTTCACGACATACTAGTGGAGTTCAGGGGAGCGGGTGACTCATGCAGATTAGATGGACCCTATCGGGACTCAAACACGCGGTCACCTTTTTCTAGAGAAGACATATCATAACTACTCATGCGATACCTACTGTACGATATCTTGAGGTAAAATATCGTACTACATTTTATCGTATTAGTAGACAGAGTGCGATAAATATATCGTAAAGAGCTGTTAACTCTTTCAGGTACTTAAGGTATCCAAAGGGCCAATAATTGAGATATACGTATCTCTGTGTTAAATGGAAGGTTTATAAATAAAAGATGCCATTGTTTGTATTGTTTTTATTTTTATTTCTAAATAAATGCTGGGATATATTTGTCGCAATATACCTTAAAGGAGAATTACCTAACATACTTCGAACAACTACGAAGATTGTTACCTATTGCTCTGCAATTCTATAAAACAGCTTCTGCTTGAAGTAAAGCATAAGTTAACATCGCACTGCTCACAGATATTATAAGTACATTATTCAATATACTTTGAAGCACAGTGAACACATATTTTCCGGAAGTCTGATTTTAGCATTCGGTGCTCTGGGCTCTTTGCATGACAATACGTTTGTAACCTCCATAAAGGTTTTACAGTTATTAACAATCTCCTTTGTGGACAAGAGTAATTGCCGTTGAGACTTCTTGCAACCTTTTGTCTGAACTCCAGCGACAATAATGTCGATTTCAATCCAGCTTCTGCTGCCAATTTTGAATATATTATGTATGCATTGTTCACACCAATGTCAGGAAGATCAAAGAACAGTCGCAGATAATATTTTATTTTTGCCTTTCTGTAAACCTCATAAGTCACTTTCTTCTGGTCCATGAGGTCAACCCCTCCCATTCATTTGTTGTACTTTCTTACCAAGGGACACTGAACACTAATTCATAGAAGAACCACACTGACGTCTCTTCATAGTTGTACAAGGTATTGCGGAAATAAGATTAGACAGTGTGTAAACTGCCCTGTTATCCATCCATTTGAGGGCTGTCAGTCCATTGCTACTAAGGCTGTATATATCACCTCTTTTCATTACTTTATCTGGAGGGAATGACTTTGGCATGCTTTTACGGTTGGTGACACTGTACCACAGAATGCAATATTTGCCAAGGCATGATAATACCTCAAAGCTGTAGAACTACTGACTCACCAAGACATATTTCAGGACCCAGGTGTTTTCTGTTAGCGTACAATTCAAACTCAAATAGATAACCAGTTTCGGAATTACACCTACCACACTTTGAAACTCCATTTGCTGGCTTATTTTATTATGTACTGTCGCACAATATTATGACCTTGGAACCTGATCATGTGTTCATCAATGGACTGACCCCTAGTTTTACTAAGAGATTCTTGGACGATTTGTTCAAATGATAAGTACATGTCTCACTTTGTATGCACGATCTTTTATTGACTGATCCGCATTGTTGGAGAAATGTAAGTACTTTCGACGTAGTGGCATAATCTGAGATATGTAGGAATACCTAAGGTTCAGTTGACCAGTAACTTCTGAAAGTGTATGGTACCCTATTCACAGGTTCATACTAAAAAGTGCCTTCATTTCATCTCCATTTGTATTGAATGTATTGCCAGTTTCTTCTGCATACTGTGTAATCTCAGGAATTAGTATATCATGCAGCAAGGTTTTTAGCTCCATCGTCGAAGAAAAAATATCTAATGCCTTTGACATCGTTTCACTGACACTAAACTAGCCAAATTAATGATTAACATCATCACTTAACCGCCTTGGATTGTAAGTTCCGGTGCATTTAAATTGTGTTAAATTTCGGAGGTTTTTAATTATCTCAGTATTTGGCTCTGATGGGACTTCTTGCGTCTGCCTTTTTTGCATGGTGGACTATGCATGTCTTTATCATATCTTCTATAAGAACATGTTCATTTCCACAGTCCATGCCAACTTCCAGGAAAATTTTGTCCTCTTCATCTAGTAACAATTACCGGCATTATCACCCTTGTAAGCCTCCAAAATTTGCAAAACACTTTCATCAGTGATGAAGAAATCTCTTTTTCTGGAGCCTATGACTCGAAAAAAGATTCGAAATAATATAGTTACAAGATTTAATTTTGGTTTATGTAAAAAAAATAAATAAATAAAGAAAGAAAGAAAGAAAGAAAGAAAAGTTAATAGATTCCCAAATTGATTTAAAATGCCAGTTCACTTGGTTGATTTACACAATGCAAAGCTTTGGGGACATATGTACATTGGGATACATATGTCCCAAGAAACAAAAAACGTATTTGTCACTAATTAAGTATTTAGCATTGCCACATAACAGTTCCAGAGTAAGGTAGAAACTTACCTGAGTATTTGTCAAGGCTTAAAGGTAAAGCGGATATTATAAAACACATAAAATAGACGAATAAATATGCATGCACGCTTGAGGGGGAAAATAAACAACAACAATCAACAATTGATGGCACATACAGTAAGTGTGGCCTTCAAAAAACCCATGACATTAAAGAAAACAAATATCCCTGCTGTAAATTGAGCACCTGCTATGCAGCTACAGTGACTATAGAACAGTTATTAAGCAGATTTTTACGTGAAAGGGTAGTTACGAAATTGCATCCGGTTGAGCTGTTATGCACGCTTGGTACAGTTATGTTCATATACAAAGACAAACAAAGAGGTGGAGTGTTCATACTATAAATTGTTCAATGTATGCTGAAGGTGCTTTCCGTAATCTATATGGAATCCTCAAAGAAGACGAAGACTTATCATTTTTCACTTATCATTAACGATAGTTCCACAGTGAATTTATAACTTTAATGTTATCATTGATAGGTTACGCTTCGATCAACAAGTCTTCCATGTTTCACAAAAAGCTCTAATTTAAGTTTTCATCATTACAATTGCATGTACCTGACTGCAGAAGCCCTAGGTGGGAGCCCTGACGTTAAGACGACTAAAATTAAAAATATCGTGCGAGTACATAAACAGTCCCACTCCAGAGCACGTGACAGGAGAGGGTATTCAATATTTAATCGTTGTGTTTTTTAAGACACGTCGTATGGGTTTTCACTATGCAAAGATAAATTCATCGTCATTGTTTTATCAGAATACATAAACGTATATTTTTTTGTTTCCATTACTGTTCATGAAGTAAAATACCTTTCAGCAGAATATCGCTCGAGAGTTATCACGTGCATAAACCCAGCCTAACTGTGGACGATGTCGAGCGGAAAGCTAACTTGCGTCATGAACAGTAATGCTAACGAATAACCCTGTTATGCTTTGCGATAAAGTAACCGACGACAAATGTATCCCTATGTAGTGAAAACCACATGATATGGGTTTGAGAACGCAACGATTAAGCTATCGGATGCATTCCCTTGCTATGTTGAATGCAATGGGAATTAATATTCGAAGGCTTTCACGGCCGGTGTTAGAATCACTTATAGAAAACAAAACCGGGCTTGTTGGCCGTGGTCCAATGGGCTTCACCCCTTGTTCCCCAGACGCTTCACCTGTGTCTGCGGTAAGCATCTTCAATGGCGTATACATCTCCGTGGTCTCTCAGTAGCGACTGGTACGTTGTTGTGTTCTTTTTTTTTTATTATATAGGGGCGGCCACACGCCCGCCGCCCCCGGTGACGATCATCCGCAGCAGACTACATCGTCTCCCCATGCACATGTAGTTAATATCAAGAAATATGTAGGAACAAGGGGAGGGGTGCTAATGTTAGTGACGGTGCGTGAGCATTGCGGTTGAGTGAAGTTTGTTAGGTGATTGGGTTCCGCGAATAGCACCCCGGTTAGTCAATTGGGTCTACTAATGCAAGCATGCAGGGCATGCAAGCGGGTAGCCCGGCGCCAGACATGACGAGTCTGTTAGTCCTGACTGACTGTTAGTATATGCAGTTAGGTGGAAAGGGAAGTGAAAGGGATGCTTGAAGAGCTACGGCTTAAAAACTAGATGAAGTGACGCGATGGTTAGAGGCATGCAGTGTCGAAATGAGTGATAAGGCGCGGGCTTTACCTTTGGAGGTCGTAGTGCTGGCCTGGTCGTCGTTGGTAGAGTGGTGTTCGTGCGTTATTTTGCGCTGCTGGGCTGAGTTGATTTTGGTGCTTATGATGGAGGATGTGTCTAGAAGTAAAATTAAGATTATTGGTTGTGCCCTAAGTGAGGGGGAGTTTACGGTACCAGTTGGTTCAGGTGGTCGAGAATCGTTGCTGCGGAGGTGTCATTTGTGAGGTTGCGGTCAAAAAGTGAGAGAGGTCGCCGATGTTTGTTCAGGGTTGTTTCATAGGTTCCTAGAGTTTGAATTAACGGTTTGTTGTTTTGGCGCAGTTAGAGCAGAGATCTGTTGAGAGCTTTTTAATGAATTGTTCGATAGAGTGAATTTGCAGTTCCTGGTGCAGCGGTTTGTTCGGTGCAAATATGGGTACTTTTGCTATGATGCGCAGGATACTGTTTTGGAGAGTTTGGAGGGATTTCATGTGAGTTTTTGCTGCATACCCCAAACTGGGGCGGCGTACGTGAGAAGAGACCGGAACAGTGTTTTATAGATTGTGAGCCCCATGTTTAGTTGTAATGAGTTGTTATAGTTAATGATCGGGTAAAGTTTACACAATTGTGCGTTGGCTTTTCTGCGTGTATTGAGTACGTGTTGTCTCCAGAATAGTCCCTGGTCCATCACAACACCCAGGTAGGTGGCAGTGTTGGACCAGGGGATAGGGGTGTCAAAGAGTTTTATGACTGGCAAGGTTCGTGCTGATTTGCGGTGCTTGACCCGTTTAGTGAACACTATCACCTGGGATTTCGCTGGGTTTACTTTGATGCGCCATTTAGTCAGCCAGCCCTCGTACTGTATGAGGGCGTGCTGAAGGCGGGCAGCGAAGAGTTTTAGGTCGCCTGATTGTGCCATGACGGCCGTGTAGCCTGCGTACAGTGAGAGGATGGTGTTGGTAGTCTTTGGAATGTCGTTCATGTATATTATGAACAAGACCGGTCCCAGTATACAACCCTGAGGCACTCCGGCTTGGATGGGTCAGGGGGTGGAAGTCGAGTGGTTTACGCATGAGTTCGGTTTTGGATGTAGTTAGCTATGAGTTTGATTGCCCTGTCTTGAAAGTTGCTCTGGCTGAGTTTACGTAGCAGTCCCTCGTGCCATACCCGGTCGAAGGCCCGTTCAATGTCTAGGAATAAGACCCCCGTGCTTTTACGGGTGTTTAAGCCGTAGGTGATGTATTCGGTGATTCGTAGGAGTTGGAGAGTAGTGGAGTGCTTGGCGCGGAATCCAAGCTGCTCGGGGATGAGAATATTGTGGCGGATGAGATGTGCATTGAGGCGTTTTAATATGACTTTCTCTAAGAGTTTGCTGAGTCTGTTGAGTAAGCTGATGGGTCGGTAATTTTGGGGGTTGGTACGATCATTGCCTTTTTTGGGGAAGTGCAAGATTTTGGAGGTTTTCCACCTCGTTGGGAACGTTCCATGTTGGAGAGTGAAGTTGAAAATTGTCGTCAGGGCCTGAAGGGCGCAGGGTGATAAATGTTTAAGCGCGATATTGGGGTTGCGGTCTGGGCCTGGTGCTTTCCTGTTGCGTAAATGTTTAATTATCCATGATATTTCTGATGGGCAAGTTTTGCGTAAGAGATTGTGCGTTGGACGCGTCCTGAAATCGGCGGTCAACGTCAATGTGTCTTGAACAAAGTTGAGTTCAATCGGTTGTGGGTTGGCTCTAAGGTACTCTGTAGGGCGTCGGCAAGGGCCCCCGCCTTGGCTGTGTCTGTGGTGGCAATGTGCTGGTTGTGATGTAGTGGTGGAATGTTTGTGGTTTGACGGGTGAGGCATTTTTTTATACGCCAGACAGTTTGGTTGTCAAAGTCTAAGTCTGCTAGAGTGGCATTCCATTGGTCCGCTGTGTGTTTGGTAGTCAGTTCGCGTACAGCAGTATTAAGTTTGCGTAACTCTTCCAGGTCTGCCGGGTGTCGCGAGCGCTGCCAGGCGCGTCTGGCACGGTTGCGATGGGCTGTTAATTGCTTTAGGTCGGGACGGGACGGGGTTTGAGCCGCCGTTGACGGTGATTGGAGCCGCTTTTGTGATGGCGTAATTGATAGTGTTCTCTAGATGCTATCTGGAGTGATCAAGCTCAACTTCAGAAGTAATTGGGTTGGCTGTAAGAGACTCTTCTATTGTGGTGGAGAAAAATACCCAGTTTGCGTTATTAAAGTTGTGTCGAGACAGTCTGGGGGCATGAGAAAGGGAGGCTTTCACAGTGAGCAGGACCGGTAAATGGTCCGAAGAGAGGTCATTACAGGTGCTGATGTCCATGTCAAATGTGATATTACGTGCTATGGCTATGTCCAGCACATCCGGGTGCTGGTTCTGTTTGCTGGGACGAAGGTGGGCTCAGTTGGCGCGTAAATTACAAAATCAGAGCGGTTTTCAAATAGGAGCAATTTGTTGCCACGGACGTTTGACATAACACTGTTTCACAGCGGATGATTACAGTTTAGGTCACCTGCTAGGAGTACAAGCGGCTGGTGGTGTAGTAGTGTATCTAGGTCATCTGTTTCAAGGTTACCGGGGTTGTATGTAGCTATGACAAAAACGCGGATATGATCAATTGTGACATGGACTGCAGTGGCTTCGGTTCGG
Source organism: Hymenopus coronatus (assembly GCA_030762935.1). Classification (NCBI taxonomy): domain Eukaryota; kingdom Metazoa; phylum Arthropoda; class Insecta; order Mantodea; family Hymenopodidae; genus Hymenopus; species Hymenopus coronatus. Next base: position 318,469,357 of record CM060900.1, on the reverse strand, counting down.
ATGAGGTTTGGTAGCAATGCTTGATTGTGATCAATGCCACGTTTTATGGCAACAGTAGTCCCCCGCCACGACGGTTGTGGTCCGTTCTGTAAAATATATAACCAGGGATGTTTAGCTTGTCAGTGGCGTTAAGGTGTGCTTCGTTAAGTAGGGCAATGTCAATTTTGTGTTTTTCCAGGAAGTTGGTGCATTCGACCTTCCGTCGGCGAATCCCGTGTGCATTCCAGACCATAATCCTAAATGTTTGCATGGTCGTCATCATGATAGGCTGTGATAGAAGTTGGACTTGTCAGCCTGATCTTGTGGGGGTTGTTACAGTTTTGCTGCAAAGAGGCGGAAGAAGTCCGCGTGCCTGGTGATAGTTGCCTCATATACACTATCGTCGGCACAGATCTCTTGCAGTACTTATTTTCCTTTTTCTTATCAGCAGCCCAAGTAGTGAGCTTGACAGCTACGGCGGCGCATATGCTCGTGGGTTTGCTGGGAGGGTGTTGAATGGGCGCATTTGTGCTGCGTCCTGGTTGGTGTGTGCCATCATTAGTGGCAGTGAATGTAAATACTTGGGGCCTCTTGCTGGAATCTTGGTTTCGGTACGTTGTCTGGAGCGGCCGGCTTATATACTGTGGGAGGTACCGCCCTCGCATGACCTGATTGGTCCGGAATGTTTATAGATCTCGATCGCTTCACGGTGCAAATGTGTATAGTAATGAGTAGTGGAGGAGGGGATGTCAGTTTCGTCGTAAAGGATCACATGTTCCCCCTTTGCTTCTAGAGCATGCAGTGCTACCGCCGAGCTTTCCGGTTGACCCAGACGGCAATGTCTACGATGTTCTGTTGACCCAGACATTGCAAGTTATGAGCGATTTCACTGACAGCTCTCAAAATTGTTCGCTTGGTTCTAGTGCAATCATGGATGAGATGCTGATTGCATTCAGGAGACATTGCCATTTTAAAATGTATATACCCTCAAAACCAGCTCTGTGCGGACTAAAATTTCAGTGTGTAGATGATGCTAGAACAAATGACATCTACAATACAGATGAACTAGGGTTATGTGAAGACGAGAGAAAGCTTTCCATACCGTCGCAGGCTGTAGTACGACTGCGTAGATCTATTTTAGGTGCAAGCAGAAATGTGACTTTTGGTGCACTTCTATGGAACTTGCAGAGGTACTGATAGCAAATGGGCTAACTATTGTAGTAACAATGAAGAGGAACAGAAAAGAGATTCCGATACAATTTCAGGCTCAAAATGAACGGAAAGTTGGGAGTAGTATATACGGCTTTGCAAAGAGTGTGACAATGGTTTCTCACATACCCTTAAAAAGAAAATATGTAACTCTTATGCTCGGATGAAGATGAAGAAACTAAAAAAACAACTGAAAATATAATCTATTACCCTAACACAAAAAGTGGCGTAGATGCAACAGATGAAAACTGCGACAAATATTGCTCAAGCGCAGGACATGAAAGTAGTCAATGGAGCTGTTCTTCCGCATTATTGACATGGAGGCTATGAATGCATATATCATTCACCATTTATTCAAATCAAGGGATATTCTCATCAGAATTAAATTCCCGAAAGGTTTGGCCAAGCAACTAATAGAACCTGCCTTTGGAGAAAGAGCTACAAACACAAAGAGATGGCGTATGTAGTAAAAGCGGACGTTAACTACTATAAAACATTGCTATTATAGTTATAATTGAACAAGGTACACATGACCTTGTGCGAATTTGTAGGCTTTACATGAAATCAAGTAATTATTTTGTGAAATGGTGAGGAATTTGGACTTCTAGACTAAGCAGTAATTTTGTTTGTCCTAAAAATATTTGAAGCAAATTGTGTTTTAATCAAAATTGTTATAGCCATTTTTGAAGATGTCCATAATTTTCGAAATATTATGCATCTTAAGTGTAATTTTGTGTGAGGATATTTTTTTTAAAATCATAGTGTCGCATCCTTGGAAAATGGAGTAGTTAAATGAACTTTGAAGAGAAAACCCCAACGAACCACTGTATAGTCGAGGGATTTATCAAGGGTTTCATATATCGGCAACATTCATTTAGCAATATTTTGGGCGATGTTTGACCCATTTTAGAGAGTGCGTCAAAAGGGTTGTGACTTCACAAAGCAACATCTTGTGCTTTATACAATCCTTATCACTTCAGAATTTGGTGGGTGTTAAACCGAAATCCGAAATATATCTAAGGGGTGTTTGCTGGGTCAGTTAGTTTATCACTGCAAAAAATATCTCTCAGGTGTATGCCATCATGTGCGTCTAGGATTATAGCCTGATCTTTAGTAGGGACACTTATTCAGCATAACTTGCTGGTTTCTTGCAGGGGAGGATTTGAAGAAGATTTTTTTTTGCATTAGCAGTAAATGTGGTCGTATGATGTGGTATTCATAGTTATCTTATTTAACTTGAGAGCAGTACTATATGTCTAGAAAATACAGTAGTGTATATTTTCTGTGGTGAAGCAGTAGTGCTAGGTATCCATCATTAGTGGCGTCAACAGATGGCACAAAGACATTCGAAGTCCCAGTTGAGTTCGGCTCAGAACAAACACGCAAATAGAATATTTATCATTTAAAGCACATGAATTATGTACCAAAATGTAATAAGAACATACAAATATTTGGTATTAAATTCAGGAGAAATTTAAGATTAACATATATAACTCCATGGCCTCCTGGAGATAAATAAGATGTGTTTAATATAATGATGCTTCTAACTTTTAAGATGCGCTCCTGGCACTTTGCATCGGTGTAAGTATATAACAGTTGTTGTAATTATTTATTTGACTGAGTCATATATAATGTAAAAGAGGAGATTAACGAATAATATGAAATTTTATTGGTATTTATTGACACTTTAGAATATTTAATAGTAATTAATTATTTTTCTTATATTGGCTATATTTGAGTTACTACGATATGCGTTGGCAAAGATAAGATGATATTGCGATAATCTCTAGTCATTAAATTAAATTAAATAGTAATTTGAAATAGGATGGACTTTCGAATTTTAAGATATACAGTGAGTTTCGTCTCATGTCAAAAATGATGTCTGCTAAGTTTTGTCGCAATCGGCGCAACAATGTGAAAACTAATAACAAAAATACATACACTGATTTTTATATATTAAGATGAGGACGTCATTGTCGATACAGACATATTTTGCGAAGTTTCACAGTTCATATTTTTGTAACAGCTAAAAATATAGTAGAACCGTTGGGAAAAGTGCAAGTCCTTAAAAGGGGACAATATTGAGAAATAAATAATTTGTGTTTGAAAAAAACTGCATCTTCATTCCTAAAATGGGCACTTAGTTGAACCATCCTCGGATATTCTTAGCACTGACAGTTTGGAAAACAAATTATATAATTTATGATATATGTGTACCATTAATTTTTGGCATTCATAGGTAATTTTATATGGATAATGTTTGGAAAAGGTCGCTGTATTCAGCGTAAAGGTTCCATTTAATTATGTTAAATAGCTACTTAGTTATAGTTTTGAGAAAAAATCAAAGTTGGCACTCAAACAAAAGTCTGACTTAAACTAACCAGTGTCCTTAAATATGCAATTACAAAACAAAGACAGTGAACACTTTAGGCTTTCTAAATATAATAGATTTTAGACTAAATACAAAGGTTCTTGAAACGTAAGCTGGAACTTTTACATAACTTTATTGGTGACACATAAAATATAAATGGAGTGCCCTATTTTCCTACATATTTTCTTAAACAGAGACGCATATTCTCCTTTGCAAAGGAAGCTTTCTGATCCCTTAATGTGAAAAAGAAGAGGTCTGTCTCAGTAACACATGCATTGTTTCCCCTCCTAATGCCTCCTTCAATGGACCAAACTTATTCACGGGTCATGCTGCTTTTCATAAATTTATTTCCCTGAATTTCTTAGATTTTCCATGATCATAATGAGACATTTTTTATAACAATTGAGTTTCTTTATTATGATACTGTTTAAAGGTCATTTAGGAAAATAAATATGTATAGTAAATATGCTACAAAACTTGGCCGTCAGGCTCTTCCAGTCACGCGCTGTACACTTGGCTGGCAGTCGCACGGTCCGTCACCCAGTCACATATCCGTGGACCTCCTATAAAATTTCAAATCACATTAACAATTATCAGAATAAATACAACACATACCTTATCACAGGAGATGTTGGAAATACCGTCCCTCTGCATCAATATATCTTCGGCATCTTCTGAGGAAATCTTTTGAAGTAGCGTTAGTTTCTGTCCTGATATTTTGTTTTAATTCTTCTAATGGGAGGAGATTACTTCTGCATACTTTATTTTTCAAGTTGCTCCATAAAGAAAATCATATGCCGTAAGATCAGGGGACCGAGCGGGGCATAAACTCATAGTAATGCTTCTATCCTAAGCATATGCCCGCAAATTGTAATAATTCATCAGCTGTATGCGCGGTGGCAGAATCCTGCTGGAAATATCCATACCGACATTCACTGTCCATCAGCTATTCGAAACATAGTGCCAGTATATTATTTCTGAATCTTTCTACACTAAAACAAAATAGACATTTATTGGGCACCATACTCCGATTTTTTGATAATTTAAGGGAATTTCATGAACGAAATTGGGTTTCTCAGCAAAATATTGGTTGTGTTGTGACCATTTAAATGAAACAATGCTTCGTCACTGAATAGTATTAATCGTGGATCAATTGTTCCATCATTAACATTCCTCAAAATCCAGTTACAGAAATTTACCCGACTCTGGTGACCCCGTGATAGCAAATCCTGGACAACAGTAACCTTGTATGGCTTGAGTTTAAAAGTTTTGTTGCTTTCCTTGTTGAAGCTATCCAAATGTCAGTTTCTTGTGCAAGGCGTCTAAGAGATTTTCGAGGTGACCGTTCTAACCTTTCTTCGATTTCGTCTATTTTCTGTTCCGTAAGCATACGCCTGTTTATGTTTTTTTTTTTTTTTTTTTCCTATCACAAATTGATCCCGTCTCCCTGAATGTATTTACAAACGAACGGCATCTCTATTCGGAACAGGCACGCCAGGAAATTTAGTTTCAAATTGCCTTACAACTTCCCTACAGGATGATGTAAGCACATACATATTGCACATAAACAATCTTTGTGGTGCTGTATACTGCATTTTGAAAGCACTTCAAGCAAAACTAAACACTTCTAAACATTCCTAACGTTATTCGCGTGTAAACTGGACAAGAACAGAAGTAAGACTGGCACACGTGTGACGACAAAACGGATGTAGGACATGAACACAGGGAAATGCAGTGAAGGTTACACGGGCCTTATTCCTGGAGGCCAAGTTTTGTAACAAATGTACTGTATATATCCAGGTGTCGCAGATTTCAACCGCATAAATTACACTATTGTAGAGGGGTGCGAGATAAACATTTTGATAGGGAACCTATACGCTATAGGTTCGAAATTCTTTGCTACATTATAAAATGTGTTAAGGTTTAGCTTGCCACTGATCAAACCGCAGCGGGTCGTGACATGAGCACCCGGATTTCAGAGAGCATGTACGTTGTGGCGTTGTTTAGCGAATGCTTAGGAAATTGAAGGTTCGAGTCTCCACAGATACCTTTATTTTTATGCTGTTTCCTTTGTTTACATTTTATAATGAGTTACTTATATTTTGCTGCGTTATATGATTCATTCGCACTGACAAAATCAATGTAATGTACGATTAGCATGTAGGCGCAACGGAGGATCATCTTCGTTCCATTCGGCTCTGATTACAGGGTTGTCAAATCTCGACAATTCAGAGGTAGCGCAAATCTAGCTGACGACATGGTTACTCTGAAAATGTCTTGATCTGTTCCGTCAGTAGCAAAGAGAGATCGAAGATCTTCGTTGATCGGTGTGAAAACGGCTATAAATGAGGAGAATGAGAAAGTTTTTTGGTTCTGAAAGGGTAAAAGATTAGAGCCGAACTCTCTAAGAATTGACTATTTCGTTCTGTTTAATTTTGAATATTTGTGTTTGTCTATTTTAGCATGTTCTCCAGCATAGTGTCATTGATAATGTAGACCCATGAATCAACTCTTCTTTGTAGTTCTGGAAGTAACACAGGATTTTCAGATTTATTATGTTCTGGGACTCTGGTATTTCTGGTAGATGCTACTGCAGACCACTTGAATATATTTTTACCATAAAATATGTGTTCTTTACGGTATCAGAACCACTGCATTGGATGTCTTCATCACTGTCAACTGACAAACATGAATCGGTAACACGATCACTTTGAATATATTTTCCGCCCTCTGTAGCAGAAAATTCAATGTCTGATACGTCACTTGAAATGCCCGCAGGCATACTTTCAACTCTCTGTGCGAAGTTCGGATCATTTAACTTCACGTAAGAAGGTCCCGCAACACTAGTCGTAGTCCAGGCTTAACACACGATACAGACAGAAACGTAGTTGTAACGTCCGCGGGATATGGTATGTAAATAAAACAGCAAATAAGCAGATATCAAACATTTCCTTCATGTTTCAAACGCACTCTGAGTTTGACAAAAGTACTGAAAGAAAGAAGGCCTCAAGATCGAAACTAATTTAGGAGTAAAAATGAAATTAGCGCTGCGGTCCGCTGGACCTCACAACTGTAGTTGAGGGTTAAAGCTACACGACATGCGCGTTTTCAGGATAAGGGGAAAACCTGGAAAAAGCCATATCCAGGTAGATCACCCTGATATTCGAACTCGAGGGCACTTGAATTTGAGGCATACACGCTATCCCCACACTACAGAGGCGGGCTATACTAAAGATTGACGAATCTGTGTCGTCGGAGGCATAGATGCATAATAATAATACTAATAATAATAATAACAACAACAACAACAATAATAATAATAATAATATCATTGAGATATATGATTTGTATTACCTTTCTTTAAAGAATTGTTATTTATCTTTCTGAAACATCAATAACACTACCACAAATTGTAAGATATGAATTGTTTAAACATGTTGAAAGAAAGTTTCGTTAAGATGGAATTCTTATAGAACAAAGTATGTTGCTTCCCTCAACAGAGCTTCCACTGCTCATCAACGTAAGAACACGGCACAGGCAGGTACCCCTGAGGTAACACTAACTACACTATTTAGTATCTGCACTACTCTCTTGAGGTAATACTATCTGGGCCCAACGCAAATAATTAATAAGAAAACTATATCCTGTTTTCCCCGGATATGGCTAACAAAGAAGTGCATCCTCTTCAGGGTTATAGGGGCACAGAAGACACGGTTATTTGCACACCTTACATCACTACATTTCTCGTGTAAGAATAAGAAAACATATATGTCCTAGGATTTTGATCCAAATATTGCACTATATGTATCTATCATAGATTTGGCAAACCGTAGGCGAACATCGCTTTTGTTTTCGCTTCTTACTATCACCTGTGACGTCAAATGAGTTCAAACATTTGAGAGGTTGTATTAATTCAGGATTGTTGAACGAACGTCAAGTTCATCGGCTGACTGCTGAAAGTAAACATTGGAATGCAGATTTGAGGGTTATCAAGCTCTCAGAAGTGTCCTGGATATCAGTTATATAAGGTTTGTATTATGAAATAATTTTCAGAGAACTGAAGAGTTGTTAGCTTCAGATTGCTGTCTCATCTCCTATTAATCTACTTAAAGTAATGATGTAGCGGTATGTTCAGACGTTTTTTTCATGTGTATGTCACATCCGTGGTTTTTCGGTAAATTTGATGAAATAAAAATTTAGGCTTTTATTTGTTGAGTAACAGGTTAGAATGGTTAAGAAATATTGATACAAACATTGTTATACTTTCATAGAGATTAGTCGTTTAATCATATGCAGCCAAAGCAGCATGTTTATAATTAATAGCGATTTTGATAAAAGGGCAAAATAAAGTTACGTTAATGGTTAATTGAGTAATTCTACCAGTAGTTGCGGTAGGCTTGTAACAATTTTTTTTCCTGGTTAAGACACACAAAGTAGAATTATGTAGGGTAAACCTTACACAGGCGATCCATATTTAAGTGTTGAAAACACGTTCGTATTTGAAATCCACTAAATCGTTGAGGTTTTGACTTCTTTGGGAACATTAGGGGTAAAGCTATACGATGGTTACAGCACACATATGTACACACGTACGCACCACACTTAAGTAGGACTACTTGCTTAAATATTAGTTTAAGTGACTTTTACGGCGATCCATATTTGAAAGTGTTGAAAACATTTAAGTTGTTCAGATGTGAAATTCGCTAGATTGCCGAAGTTTTGCCTTTTTCTTGGCATCATTGGGGTTTTAGCTTCATAGATACCCCGGCTACGCTTTGCGGCTTGGGCCCTTCCATATTGAGTTTCGCTTTGCGGCTTAGGACCTAAACGTTTATAATATACCAGTAAGTAACTAATAACGAAATTACAAAAGTACCCAAGTATTGAAGTAGTGTCAAGTGGTGGAACCAGCGTATACTAATAATACATTAGGATGTTGGTTTCACAGATCCAACTCTGCCTGTCGTCGGTTCTGTGTTTATAAAAATATCCCTGGACTAGGCTTTGCGGCTTAGGGCCCTCTGACTTGAAGTTTGTAACAGACTTAAGTAACCACAAAGAAACTCTACTGGCACATTATCAAAAGTACTAAATCTGGATCATGTATGGAAGTAATGCCTTACTTGAATTAAACCAATCTTCAGTGAAAAGGTAGAGTTCATGAATTAACTTTACTTTTGTGATACATATTTTGACTTGATATATGTGGTTCACAGGGATTGAGCTCCTAACATGCTTTGCTACAATCAAACTTCAACATTAATGCTGTAATGTTTTTACTGCAAAGTATGGAACCAATTGACAAACAATACATTTCATCTCATTGTTTGTGATCAAGGACATATTACTAAAGTCTATTTCTAGATTGTTGAAATGTTAAAAGGGTTAAAATATATGTTACATACCATGGAGTTGTCTGGAGGAATAAATTCTTCCTGTGAGTAGCCCTAATACATCTGGATTTCAGATCATCTTCAGGAAAGGAAAGCTTACCATCACAATATTGTACACTACATTTCTGAGGCATTATGCCTTCAACAACAGGATACAATTTAAAACCATAATATGAAAATATTCTCCACAAATGAAACATATTCCTTCTGTATCATAATGCTCAAAGATTATGATGTCATGGCTTGTGTTAAAGTTTGATGCAAGGCTTTTCTCTTTAGGTGGTGTTGCTATTACCCTCTGAAACTCAAATAAGAAAATTAATAAAGCTTCTTAAATTTTCTTATGGACAAAGCTACCATTGCAAATGCAATAATTTTGTTTAATCAAAATGGAGCAGAATGACCATGTTAAGTCCTAATTTTCAACATAGTTTAACTAGGGAAATGTGCAGTTTAACCCAAATACTCATGTAATAATCTTCATCCAATGCTGACTTTCTGCGCCTGTACATGCTTCAATGTATTTACATATCTGCAAAACTTGCTTCATCTAAGGAGAACATTTTTAATGCAAATCTGAGTTTCCTATCACCTCATTTGTAAACAAAATATGTTCTTTGACAAAATTACTTAACATAAAAATTGTGCAATAAGGTCACAGATTGAAGACAAAATTGAAATTTTTGAGAACTAAACTCATATTCCAGAATGTAGCTGAGCTTAACTGAAATTAGTGCTGCAAAAGAATGTTTGGTTTATTAGTTAGCAGGATACCTACACTGTGCAATGTGCATTAAAAATAATTTGCATGGTGTTTCTCATCCTTTTCCACATCAAATTACAGAAAATATTTCTCCTACATTTATACTAAAGAAATTGAGTGTATCAAGGGGCATGATATCTCATGTGTGCCTCAAGTAGTGTTTAATGTTTTCTTGTATGTTTGGGAAAGTTTCTCTCAGGAAAGTTATCCTATATAAACAGCTTTTGGGTTGATACATTTTTGGAATGCTGGGCTGGCTTAAATGTGTGGTTCAAATGAAGTGACTGCCATTAGGTTGCTGTGGAGAACACCACATATTCTTCACAGAAGAACAGAAGCATATATAAGTAATCCTACCGAGTGAGTCAAAAGCCTCCGAACCGGCTGTGTGGTGCTTTTCCTCTGGGCATGTGGACCTGTGGTTCAGCACTGCTGCAATAAACAAGGTCATGCTTCTGACACAGTTTTGCTTGGCTCTGCTCTGGAAGAACATTATTGAGTTGACAGTGATGTGGCATAGTTCAGTTATTACAAGAGATTTATTATTTTGTCGTGCACGTATCCCAAAGTGTATTATGGCTTTGTATGTTTTGTACTGCACAGCATGTATTTATTTCTGATTTGTATGTGTGTTAACTCAGTCAGCTCGCCGAGTGAAAGTACGATTTACAGAAATATTGTTGAGAAAGAGTTGAAGGGTAAACTTTTTTGAGTCAACAGTTGATGCCTTTACGTGAATACACTTTTATCTTTCTTTTACAGAAGTAACAGACAGTGTGTGTGATTTTGCCTTTTTTCAACAAGTTCTTACAGCTGATCTTTCAATGAAAACAATTGAAAGCGTGTTTCAGGACAGAATTATTAGTAGAAATTTATGGCCTCCTCAGTCCCCTGATCCAACCTCTGCAATTACTATTTCTGAGGTAAATTAAAACATAACGTGTAAAAGACAAACTCGCACACCCCGGAAGAATTAAAACAAAATATCTGCTAGGAAACTGCTAGCATTTCTCTTAAGTGAACTACAGTGAGTGATGGATAGTTTCTTAAAGAGGTGCCAAAAATGTATGGACGATAGTGGCAATTTCGGCATCTCCTTTCATTAAGGAGGAGAAGTTATCTGTCAATTGCAGTCCCTGTGTGGAAATAAGTCCTCTCTTCATCTTTAATTCAGAAGAATTTTTATGTCTAATATACCATGGAGAAAGTACGCACTGGTCCATGTTATATCTTTGTAGCAATTTTTACAAGGTAAACAGTAAGATTGATACTTGCTTGGTGAATCTTTATCGTAAGTGTGCCCAGAGCTATAATATGGGAGGCCCCAATTCAGGGAATCTGGAGGGTATAGATGATACCCTGAGAATGGAGAGGGTGACTGATGGTCCTCATAAATGTTTAAAATAAATGTTTAAATGTTCATCTCTAAAAATGGTAATGTAAGTACATATTTCAGAATGTAAAATACAAGTTTGTAACACCAAAAATATTAATTTTTAGAAGGAGTGAAATCAGTAATAAAAATGTTGAGTTATTTTTAAACTTTCTGATTTCAAGTTATGTTTGAACAGGACACATTTTTACGGTTAATGAAATAAACGTTGAAAAGAATTTGACATAAAGACTTGATAACCATGTGTGCCTAACTGACCAAAAACTCTTAAAATGGTCCATCAGATATCTATTGCGAGTTTGTGTGCTCCATGAATGATAATCATAAATTCTCCATGTGTTCTTGCTTCTTAGTTGATCTTAATTTGGTTGTTAATGTGTGAAAGTTAAAAAATTCTCTTTCATAATCACAGAAAGTTTCCTTAGAATCATCCTGTCCAAGACATTCACATCCTCACATATCTGTGACAGCTGACAGGAGTACTTGGAACAGGTATGGTACAAACAAAATGTCTTGCCTAATTCCCTTGAGTCCTGATAAAATTGCCAATTTTCTAAAAGTTCCATTCAAAATTACCCAGAATCTTATGACTAGTCATATTACCCAACTCACATCATAGAGCTAGTGTCCATGTCATGTAGTTACTTCTATAGTGGCAAACACTTATTTGTTTTAACTTTGTTTTTATGCAGTTTTCCTATCTTGGTTAATTCCATTTTAAAAATTCTTTAACTATGTAATAGGGGACCATGGTTTCCTGATATCCCCTGTAAGCAAGGTGCTTTGTTCCATTCCCATGCATGATACTAACTTTTACAAGGTCCTGGTAAATTTGAGTTACAATTTCCAATTTGTTTCTACCTCTAAGAATTCTCTTGTTATTTGTCTGCGTAATAATTTGTCACTACTTGATCACCTAAAGTATTATGCTTGCAAATGGACTGAACATTCTAGGTGCGCAGTACAAAGAGTGGGGAGAAAGAGGCGGAGTCTTCAAGCGATAGCCATGCAGTATGTAAATGCTGGAAGATAGCAGAGGGAAGCTGGGATGACACATGCAACAAGCACTTGCATATTATATATTAGTAGACATCAGTTTGTGTGTACCAAAGGAATCCAACAAATGTGTGCATTTATGCTGTCAAGGTCTTTGTAATATACTCTATAATTACTTTCTCTAGCACCTATGTACATAGTAGATAGTGAAGGTATTATATTCTACCCAAAAATTAGATACCAATATTTCACCGAAAATACATGTTTTCAGACTCCCTGAATCCCAAAAAAGCAAACAAAACAAAAGTGCTTTTTAGAAAAATGTTGGTGTATGAAGCATATTTTAGAAAAATGTCCATGTGTGTGTGTGTGTGTGTGCGTGTGCGTGTGTGCATGCGCGTGGAGAAGGCAGAACAGCTGGAAAATGAAAAGTCCTTTAAATACCAAGCTTTGTATTTAAGTTCAGTATCTTCCAAGGGTGTGATGCAAAGATTAAAAAAAAAAAAAAATCTGCCACCCCGAACTAACCTTTGCATGGAACTTTTTGCAATAATTTTTGATTTTCTAAAAAATTGCACCAACGATTTTGATTAAAATATCACGTGTTTGAGATATTTTTATGACAAACAAAATGTGTATCTCGAATTTTCTGGGAATAGCCTCTGAAGACCCCATCATTTTGGGTGACTTTTGTGTAATTGGTAAACCATAAGATACACAAAAACTTCTACACAAAAAAATATAGACCTCATTAAAACACACAGTTTGTCCTACATTTTTTCGCAGAGTAGACCATTTTTGAGATATTCCTTGTTATTGTTTACAATTTGAAACTGTTTAAACTTTTCTCAAATGGAAAATCATCTTTTGTTTCATACCTCTTTTGTTTTACTGCTAGTAGTGCTATAATAACTGATTTTAATTGCTTCATACAATAATAATTTTTAAAAGATTTGACAATTGCTATAGCCTAGTATATCCTCCTTATTTCCATTCTACTTACAGAAAGCAAGTAATAAGACCATTTCAGTTAATATTCATCTCAATTAGCATGGTGTAGTTCTTTTGTAAGAATGTGCTGGGTATTACTTTATGAGGTGTTGAAAAAGACCTGTATTTGCCTAACTGAATGCGATTTAATTCTATGGACTGAACTAGATGACAAAACAGTGGCTGCCTTTACATTTCTGTTCAGACTTGAATTTAACAGGGGTCCCCTCTTCAGCCTCTCTCAATCATAAATTGATGCACATTAGCAATCACTTCTCATGTCTTGCTTGTGCAAGACTTTTCCTTGTAATTTACTGGTGGCAGTGTTTAGTCTATTTTTATCTCCGCTATGCATCACAAGAAGCGATACTATCACTTCAGTACAGGACAGACAGATGCTCATTTCATGGTTGCAAATTACTGACCGACCTCAGCATCAGTCCATGCCACTGCGCATCATATTGACAATGCTCACGTTTATTTGCAAGCACAATAGCATGGGTTTCACTGTTTTCCACCACATCTGTTATCAGCAATTAACTACACCCAGGAGTGGAAATGATACTAGAAAAACTTGATGCTGCCCTCATTATTCCATATTGTTCTCCTGTGGTGACCTACTTTCTCTAGTCAGTTGTGCTGCCAAGGTTACTCCCTGTATGGTGAATTTTTCAAGAAATGATCATTAGGAGGAATAAATGTTAGGAATGGTAGCTTAGAAAAGTGATCGGGAAGTAGATCCAGGTACCAGTTAAAACATTTGTAGCAAGATCAGCTATGTCTTTTGCACACTGGATAACTGGGAACTTTCTCTTTGACTCATTTTCTCACAAATAAGCAATTTTTACACTATCCCTACACCATCAACAATTAGCTTTCCATGGGTTGTTTCAATGAATCTTCACAAAAAAGTTCTGCCAAGCTCCTGGGAGCACAAGTAGAACTTCGACCATGTATCTGTTTTTAAACTTTGAAGCAGAACAATTAATCCAGATTACTTCCAAAGATTTTTCATTGTATGGTGATTCCATATTAAAAATATTATAATAAAATTAAATGAAAGTTAAGTGTTTTTTTGTCTTTATTCATAGTGTTGGAACAAATAAGGAATCGTTGACAAGCTTCTTTAGAGAATAATGTTGTTATGAATAACAGTACGCTTCTAGGGACCACAGTGCACTCGTAGTTTCATTTTGGTATTCCCATGAGAAAGATATGGCAAAATGAATCTGCAGAATATGGATACTATATATTATTTATCATTCTTGAACTCTACAGGGGTTCACATGGGCTTTGAAGTTTGGCATGTCTTGTATTGTTGCTTCAAATAAATATCTCACTAGAAAGTTTTAATACATGTTCAAGTTCTCCCAGTATTTCCAAATAACTTCATTGCTGTTTGCTGGCACCTGCAAAAGTTTGCTATCCAGCTGGCTTCACATTTGTTCTGCCAATAGGCAGAATTAATTTCTGCATCACACAGTAACTTCTCCCAGTAAGAGTTTCAGTGGCTGTATTTTAAAACTTAAGGATAGAAGATAAAATTCTTGTGCACTGGCACTGATCTGATCAAGTATTTTTCAAAAGTGAAACTTCTTCAGTTGTGGGCCCATTTACCTTCTTTTAACATAGATTCCTGTTATTTGTTTACAGTGATAAATATTACCTTCCTTTGTATAAGGTTTGGATTTTACAGTGACGTGAAATTTAAATTTAAGAGAAGGTTTGAGTTGGGAGATAAACACTTGGATCACTTACATTTTTAATCTGACCCAGTTTCGAGAACTATTTTCCCTCATCTTCAGAGACTGGCTCCTGCTGTTGCCATCTTTGGAGTATTGATTGTTTGTGTTGATGTCTAGTGGTGGAGTGATGTACTTCTGCAGCTGAATCGGTGGTGTCAATTCAAAATTCATTAAACAGTGTTTGTTTCATGATTAATATCTTATATCAAGTATCCAGCTCTGCCATGTATTTTATAGGTTTTTAAGAGAGTAATGCACGGTCGAGTCCTGTCTGCAATTCCAATTCATCAAAGGTTATGCGCCTATCAGTCATAATCAATTCAGACACAATTGCAATGTTCCTTGGAAATCATAATTTTCAATTCTTCATTTAAATTTATTTATTTTGAACTGAATGAATGTCTACAGTTTTGTATTTATGCTCTTTTTGAGTTACTTGCTATTTTTTAAACTTTTGCTGATGTATGATTTATTTGTTTCTTTTGCAGGTTTATAAAAGTAATGGCCATAACTCTCAAGTAAGGAACAGCTGTCATTTGTTTTGTATGTATGAATGATGAAAGTTGTAGACCAGCATTTAAATGAGCAGAATTGTGGAATAGAAGAAGAAGAAGAAGAAGAATTTGAAGTGCATCGTTCACATTGTGACACATGTGTTAAGCTAGAGAAGTGTCTTTTACAGCCAGTGGAAAGTAACTGTTGTGAAATAGTCTCATGTGAGTTGAATTGTGGTTTTCGTTTTCATGCGTGTAAAGAGGCTGAGCATAGACTTCTATGTGCAAATGAGAAGGTACCTTGCATAAATGCAGACAATGGCTGTCCAGTTACATTATTACGTCATCAACGGGCAAAGCATTTGGAAATTTGTCCAGCAAGTGTAGTAACATGTACTATGGAATGGAACCGTTGGCCAGTATGCTCCCAGGAACGACAAATGCATGTGCCATTTCATTTGCCAAATCCAAGAGCAAAGGAAGGTCAGCTGGGTATGTAGAATATATTTAAATTTTTAAATGTGCTTATACTGAGGTGCCCATAATAATTTATGCTGAAAATTTTGGTAAAAAGAAAAAAAAAAACATATATATAACTGTCAACAATTGGAATTGCATCACATTTCTTTTTGCACAAATATCTAGTGCAGCGGCTCTCAAACTTTTGTATTTTCTTCCCGCTATTTTATCTTGGATATACCTGCACCCCTCCACAATATAAGTAAGATAAGAAAGATAACCATATATACAGGAATATTTGCTGCTGTCACTCCCTCTATATCTAGCTAAAGCACCCCACAGTTTGAGAACCACTGATCTAGCATTAATACAGCATTGACAGATTGTTTGCATTAAGGTCATTTTTATCAATGAATGTTTGAAATATAACTAGCAATTAAACAACTTTAATATTCAAATGCATTGCATTTCACCAGCAGATGTTAATATTTGTGTTAAACTTAAACCCTGTTTCCCATGGTTAAGCATTTTAGCTTGCTCTGCAGATGTGCATTAATAAAGTTGTACTTGACCAAACTAGCATTATAAACAGAAACATACAACATATTTACTGTTGAAGCTATTAACTGGGCACACTTAATAAATGATGCAGAATCAGTTACATAGACTGTTCTGGATTTTACCCTTTGCCTTTAACATTCCTCCTACACCATCAACTGCTCCTTTGCCATGTGATATGAAGAAATGCATTGTAACAGTTTACCACTAGCTTCTTTTCTAAATGTAATGTTTGGCAATGCATACTTTTGCTTGAAATGCTGACTGAAACCATTTAAATGGATGTAAAATTGCTTTGTCATTTAATCAAGACTTCAAATTAGCAAATATTTTCTGGTTAACGACATAAATAGAAATTTTGTCATGCTGTGTAAACAGAAATAGTTACATACCAAATTACTCCTGCAGCTGTGTATGCTGCTGTGGTGCAGGTAGTAATATGTGTGTTGCTGTGTGTGTATGTGTGTGTGCACATGTTAATATAATATAAAATATAGTGTTTACATAAACCTTTTGTTAAAACTTGTTTCCGATGTAACATGAAGCACGAGCATGTACGCACCGACACACACACACACACACATGCACGCACACAAGTTACTTTACACCATTATATTAATATAATGAAATCTTAGAACAATAATCCTGCTAAATGTTAACAAGCCTAAGAGGTGCTGAAATAATTTTATTATTCTAAGTATGTTTTTTTACTATAAATTCTAACTTCAAAATCAGAACATTGTCTAGCAATTTTTTTATTTCCTTGAAACGTGGATGTTCTAGGCAATACAAACATTTGCTTTTGGCTTCTCTTCTATAGCAAATTATACACTTCAGCCTTTACTTTGATATATCACAAGTTAGGTTTTAGTGAAATTTAATTGTTTCCTTATTGTTTCACTTTGGACGATATTTCTCCATAGCAGGAGTATTTTAGTTTGTTGATTTTACGCCTCACTTTGGGTGCTTGTGTGCAGCGTAACTAAGTGTCACTTCCAATCAACTCCATGACACTCATGTACCTGGTATTGGAAGCTCTTCTGTAATAGGTTGCCACAGTGTTGCTCAGTCTTGCACTTACATTGACTCTCCCAGGCATGGGATTTGGCTAATGGGAGGAGTTGTAGGAGTGATCTTGTAATTGTTAAGAAAACACTTGTAACCTTTTACTGCTGTTTATTCCAAAGGAGTTTTGAAGACAAGCACCTGGTTATACACTTTTATGCTACCGACTGATTCTCTTTAACACTTACTCACAAGTACTTTCAATTACACTATTTTAATTGAGTACATTGCACAATTCATTTTCACGTAATCACGAGCCGACTGTTAAATAGGTGAGCGATGTTACTTGACTTCACATACAGTTTCTTATAATAAACTTACTTCGCAGACAGTATTTTATTACTTCACGAATTTCTTAGCAAACGACCTTGCCTCGCACATGGGGGAATTCTTAGCAGGCGACAACATTGTCTCTCTCACGGGTGAATTCTTAGCAAACGACCTTGCCTCACACACGGGCGAATTCTTAACATGCGACAACGTTACCTCTCTCATGGGTGAATTCTTAGCAAACGACCTTGCCTCACACATGGGCAAATTCTTAACATGCGACGACGTTGGCTCTCTCACGGGTGACACGATGTGCCAAACCTTACTTCTTATATACAAAAAACGGTGTCATGGTGGCTTCTTTCTGATTGGTTGGAAGGTCCGCCAAAATGACACCATCATTACCCAAAAACCATTGCAAATCTCCCAGAATGTGTCATAATAATCACGTGATACCACAAATATAAAGAAGAAGTCCCCTTGTGGGCGTAAAACTGTGGTTTCCCCTTATACTAAACTCGAACGTGACTTTCACAAAAGAAGCAACTTCTCACCTCTCTATCCAGTCTGGCGTCATGATTCTGAGTAACTTTTAAGTAAACAACTGGCTTCTTGGTTCCTATGCATACAGCTTATTAAATATTAACTTTCTTTACATATATATTTAGATAATTAATAAAAATGATTGTTATTATTACTACAAGGCTAATTAACGGCCTCAAGATCTAAATTAAGAGGGTGTTTTGAACTTTGTTACTTATCAGAGGATTTTACCTTTTGAGTTAATTTGAGATCCTAGAGGAATTCGAAGATCAGAGGGTAGGCATGAAACCTTCCCTATCTGATTTGATCTTGAGGGAACAGGAGGGGACTGTTTATACACAAACACCAGGAGTATCAATTAGTGCTTTTTGAAGGAGCACATGGAAGGCAAATGTTGGAATGACCTATGATCAGAATAGGTACTGAAGAAGACTCAGGGTTGTTTGCAATTTCACAAACATTTTGGTCTCTACCTATTGAAGGAACTGCCCTCTCATTCAATATAAATGGGCAGGAACAAAACTTAGACGTAACTTTTATTTGAAATTCATTAGGATAGAGACACAAGGGCTATATAATGTCTGTATGGTTAATAACTGCCAGGTAACACAGGAGTCTGATAGATTGTATTAAAGAGATCAGGAGGGACTCCAAGGTAAGTGAATCCACAGGCGTTACCCAGTCTGCACAATAGTTGATTCTCTCGGGGTGGTGCAGCTAATGGGGGTGGTTCAGAGAGTGATCTTATAATAATGAAGATGTGCGTAACTTTCCTGGAGTTTATTTCTTACTAGGAGATGCGAGACAAGCACTTTGCTTTACAATTCTGTTAACTTAAACCCTTGTTAGGAGCTTTACTACTTGGTTAATGACACGTATTTATATTTACTTCTTCCTTGATTCTGCTTTACATAATATAGTTTAATACAAGTCACTGACTTTAAATACACTTAGAGCGCTGGAAACTACCAAGTTTCATTACAAGTTACCGTGCTTCACTTTGTGCGAAGAAGTGACGTTCAGCCAGACAACGGAGAGCATGACAGTGACAGACAGTTAACAGATGGCGACAGACAGTATGACAGCAACATACAGTTGACAGACAGCGACAGACAGCTTCGATGTGCCTTCTTGGGTTCTTTATGTACTAAAAATATCATCATGGTGGCTTTTTTCTGATTGGACAGAAATGCTGCGCAATTGACGTAAATATTGCCCAAAATTCAGTTTTCTCAACCCAGGGTGTACCGCAACACTCATGTGACCGCATTGTACAATGGAAAATTACTGTCTTACAAACTTTAAGGTTTACCTCCGGCGTGACCCGGTAGTAAGTGACTGGACAAAAGAAACCTTTCCAACAAAGAGCTTCCCACACCATTTTCCTGTCTTGGCGTCAGCTTTCTATTTCTACTCCAAGCTGAATTTACTCTGTTAAATACATACGTTGATAAGCATTTGTAATCTTTAATTATACAATGCTAAATAATTGATAACTAACAGTAGATTTTATAGAAAAGCTAATTAACGGTCTCACATTCATGTATGAAACAACAGTGTTTAGTGTAGCCTAGTTGGAGTCCAGTTAATATTGAATTTACTTTGAAGTCTGCACATATTTTCCATGTATATGTGTTATAATGAATTGAATCAAGGAGGAGTTTCAGCCTGCTATATGATTCCTTTGTATGCATGGAATAACCAATTGGAATTGACAGCTATTGATTGTCTTTACGGAGTAATGCAGCTTTGAGATTTAATTTTCAAGCACCCATAAACAGCTGTCACTGTTCAGAGATGTGATTAGCATTTAGAGCACTCAATAAGCCACTAACATCACTGCAAAACACTAAATCGCCTTCCTCAGAAAAATATTTCTAAAGATGTTTCTGACGGTCACAAAAAATGTCCTTTCCTTTTTTGGCAAGATAATTCCATTGCTGCAATCTGGAGGCTACAGCTCTGCCTTGGCTTTAGAAAGTTCCAGATCTCTGACTAAATCATTTAATTCACTGTGGATAATTTTGTGATGTTCAGATTTAACGTCAGGTGCAATTCAGGATCTGTAGAGTGAGTGGTTGTGGATCAAAGGCTCATATGCTGAGTCTATGGAATATGGTTCAGGGGGTATTGGAATATATAGTTCATCACTGTGGGGTACAAAACCAATAGTATATATATGCTGGGCTATACATAGTCTTCTTTTTGTAATTTGTCATACCTTGGAGTGGTGGAAGCAACAAAATGTCTGTCAGTGTGATTTGTTGGCTCCATCCAAATAACTTGAATGGCAAAAGGCATTGAAGTTCTCCTGTGATTCAACTAATCCAGAAGATTTGTGTAGCAAGTCTTACAACAGATATGTGGAGCTCAACTCTTATCTTGGTCTCCTAATTTGCAGAATTCACTGAAATAAGGATTGTAAGCTGTTTTGTATTACAGGAGTGATATTTCTCCGCTGCACAGCTAACACCACTTCACTGCAAATGTAACAAAAAACTGTTAGGATCATTATGCACTTAAGTGGCATTGTTAACAAGTAAAATGCAATATTAAATGAATTTTACAGCATGTCACAAATTTTTTTGTGGCATTCTAAGACACAGTTTTTACTAGTAGTAAATCACATCTGCACTCTGAAACACTTCTCAGGCACTGAAGATATGGTCTGTAAATGAATTCTGTTTTGTCTGTTTATAAACATCCATATCTGTTAGTTCCTTTCTCATAATAACAAACCTAAGGTAAGACCAGCTCATCCTTTTAAACATGTTTATTCATCCTCTATATCCCTCTACATTCTTATCTAGTAACAACTTGCTGACACCAGTAATGTGCTGTACTACAAAATTAAGCAACTGGAAACGTTCAATAACATTTTTGTCATAAGGGGAGCACATTTAATTAAAAATTGTACACCACTCATATTACAATTTTCATGTTGACCAGTGAAACACATAGTCATATTAGAAATGCTATAGTATTCCAAGAACAGCTATTCCCATGGTTCTTCATTGTTTAGCATCAACACAACTAACTTGGGCTTTAAAGAAAACGTTGTGTCCCCAATCACAGAAATAAACTTTGCTTTTCCAATTTGTTTCTTCATATGCTTCTGGCATACTGCTAACATGCACTCAAATAAATAATTTTGTTTCCTTTGGGATCTTTTACACCATGACATTAGAAAGGTGGATCCCTCAAAGAAGTATCTATTTTTACCAAACATTTAAACAAGGCTTTAAAAACACCTCAGTTATTTCATTATACTGTGGTCTAGGGACTAGATTAAAGGTATTCAAAATTCAGTGCAGTGAGTAATAATGTAAAAGAATATGAGCTTTCAGTTATGTTTTATTTGTCTCTCTTAATATTAATCACTTACAGCTTTTTTTGTGTAGATTATGGTTGGGAAGTCAATAGAGCATTTTTATGAAAAAATGTTGAGCTTTCAGGCATCTTTACTCCATGACCGATACTAAAATACAGCTGTTTTGGGTGACATACTAAACTACAGGCTTATGATTGTTAAAGTAATGAATTACATGTGAAGAAAAATAAAATCAGGTATACCTCTTGTGGTGGTCTTGAGGAAGGCCAATAGCTGAAATCTTGGCATCTGTTGACCAGAATACATAGTTGATTGCTTGAAATCATGCAATTTTGAACCCTAGAGCTGTAAGTTCAAGCTCATGTTTCTTAATTTTTTGCCATGTAAGAAACATGCATTTATCCATGTAGATTCATTTCCATGTTTTACACATAAACAAGAAAACAGTATAATTAATCATGCCACAGATGCATGCATACAGATTTGTTACAAACATTAGTCTTAATCTACTTTATTTTTAATTTATTTCACCTCCACAGTGCTTAACAGTTCTTTTCCTACATGTTATATTTCTCGCTTCAACTTCAAGGAAAAATGTTATTTTCACCTGAAAATTTTTCAATGTAATGTGATTAATTTGTAGAAGTATGCTGAGTACAAACTGAGAGTGCACTGCAGGGTATTATCCATGCAAGTAGACGAGAGCGCTGTAAACATGATGCACAGTGGCATGATCTGACTGCTGCAGTCGGCCAGCAGCTGATATCTTCGTGCATTTATGTACCCATGGCTATCGCTTCCAGTCTCCACCTCTTTCCCTCACTCCTTGTACTGCACAACTTGATTGTTCACGTCTATTTGCAAGGATAATAATATAGGAATGAATGTCCTTCTCCCTCCCTTAACTATGCATGTGCTGCCTGATGAGCAAATTGAAGATTGCTTTGGTGGTCCAGCTTAATATGAGCCATGAGGAACGGGAGGTTTCTGTCAGTTTGAAATTTAAGTTGGTTGTATTTGGTTGGGGGTTCACATGCTCATGTGCTCTTAAAGCACATGTAAGTTAAGCATTGACATGCATGTATTTAAAAATTAGTGCTCTGTTGAAAATTGTGGTTTATTTTTCTTCCCTTATAAGTCATATTTTAGGCTTTGCTGAGCATTGTAATAGATTTCCTTTATTCTGTATACTCAAATTCTTGTCAAGTTCATATTTGAGGTTTTGTGGTAAACATTTTCATGAAAGTTCCAAATTTATGAGATGATAATTTAGACTGGGGCAGGTAGCAGTAAAAAATTCTCAGAGACAGCTTTGGAATATAATGAGTTGCATGTTAACAGTGAACAGCACTTTGTGCAGGAGCGGCTTTGAATATCAGTGAACAGTACTTTGTGCAGGAGCGGCTTTGAACATCTTTCTTACCCAGTACTGATTGGCTATATTGCATTGTCATGTACAGGGAAGGAACTTATTCTGTTTACTGTAAGAACAGAGAACAGCACAACAGGCTTTCCCTCCACACTAAACTGTTGGTATGAGATTGCAACTTATAGGTGATTCCAGCATGTGTAAATGAAAGAATTCAGAGGGTGCAAAATTTAGAAAATTAATTCAATTGGTAAACAGTTCTATAGTAGTGATGTTATTTTGGACTATAAAGTCCATATGTTTAAGATGTTTACACATGGAGCAGTGCTGTGATACCAGTAAACTTCAAAGGTGCAAGCAAAACTTTCATATGTGGAGAATGGCCAGTTTTCAGGGGCTATACAGTTATATTTATTTTCATTTTGGGTTATATTTGCATATTAGGGCTCTGTCTGCACAGCTAGTGTTGTACAATACATGGAAATTACAGGCCCTGTCTTGCATCTCAAGCTATCTGCTAGATTTCTGCTGTGACAGGCCCAGAAAGCAAGTGAGATGCAAGAAGTACTTCTCTCTTAGGTCACATGTTGGATACAGTATGAGTAGTGCAAGAGTACTGTAAAGCATCCCAGTTAAATGCACCACTACAATAATGCTAATATGAAATGCTACTTCCTTAGCACATGTTAGAAAGAAAAACATATCAAAGCTTTTATTCCTGACTTGGAAAACAGATGATCTTGATTTGGGATGGAGAGTAACAGCTCTTCTTCGAATCTAGAGAACCACCTTTGTTCAAACAAGGGGGAAATAAAAATAAGCTAAATATGACTGGATATCATTACGGCTACAAAATTGTTTAAAGGTATCTTTTAACAAGTTAAATTAATGATCTAAAACCAAAGTAAATAGTTTTATGTGATGTAAAATTAGTCAGTATTTCAGAAAACTTATTTCTTCCATGTTAATGTAAAATTCAGAAGAGGGAAAGATTGAAAAAATTACTTTACTTACAAATTTAACCATGGAACACTTTACCTTCAGTTTGATATCTTAATGAATGTGCCAGAAACACAACTGTCCAATTACTACATGTATGGATGATTATGTTGTAAGTTCTGTAAAATCCAGGAAAGCCATTTGTATAACTGAAACTCTTGAATGATAAACTGCTGTATCCTATATTATAAGTATTGCTTCTTTCCCATGATCTTAAGTCTAACCCCATTTCTAACACCATTCAAAATAAGGTGGCAATACCAGCTGCTAGCATTTTAAAACATAAAACAAGCGGTATCCAGATAGTATAGACTCACACCTCCTGGTGCCCATACTAACTGCAACATGGCAGACCGGTGTTGCACATCAACAATAGGTACTTGTAGTTCTCTGACACATTTTCTTATTTCATGCAAACTTTTATTTTCTTGCATATTTCCAATAATTTTATTAATGTTACTGCTGTTCATTCCACTATCCATTACATTGTACTACATGTATTATAGTAAGTGTACAAAAACATGGTGAAAGAGAAAACTTAAGATTTATGCCATTGCATATAATATATATATTTTTCATTTCTTCAAGATTTTGATGATGGTTATTTATTTATGATTATAACAATGCATTTTTTAATGTAATCAGTGACCTTTAATTTATGTAATTATTTACTATTTAAATATTTGCATTACTTTAATAAGTAGAGCAAATTTTCCACGTGATTTCCAGGATATTTCTACACTGTTGCAGATTATACTAGTACTTGATGTGGCTGTTAATAACATTGGATAACGTGAGTAGGCTGGAGTGTTCTTCCTAATCCTGCTCTTACTAAAATGTTTGCTTTAACAACTGTCCCTCCCTAACTCTATGTGGATTATCACCAGGGTTAGGATTTTTAGGTATAAATTTCAGATGAAAACGGAAGGGAAAAGGTGCTCAAATTAGCTAAAAAAGGGAGCTAGTTTATTCAACTAATTCAATGATTTTTCTTTCCTCAATTCTAGTTTATTGAATTACAAGCAAGTAGATTAAATTATCCCTCATCAAAAGAAGGAAAAACATGAAGCTGCTGTACTTCAAAACATTAAGCATCTTTACATTTTTAAAAGTAATCTGTTTCTATTAGGACATAGAATGTCTTTGTATATACTAAAGTTTCTTTCGACATCCACAGAAACCAGTGGGGTAAATGTTGTATTCACTCGGAATGGCAACTCTACAAATGTTGCGAATTCCTCAATGTCTGGATTCTTCTAAAGACTAGCCTCAAGTTTATCTTTGGCAAAGCTATCTAACTGCTCCGTCACAGAAGTAAAAATATCCCATTGTTTTTCCTTTTCCAGACTTTGTTCTTTTAGTCGTTTAATAGCTGCAGTCAGGTACTTGTATCTATGGACACAATATAGTTCTGTGTGCAAATGTATTTTCTCTGGCAACAGAAATTGCTCCTGTGTTGGCTGAATCCAAAGAAAGTACAAACTCTCTACTTTTGTCAAAATTCTCACACAACCTAGCAGCACATTCAATCCAAAATCCCCAGCTAATTTGGAAGGGGCAGACCAGTGATTTCCCTGCAGGCAACAACATGGCTCTGAGCTTTCAGTAGAATCTTCTTCAGCGCCAAGATGAATTGATTTGCGATGTTGTATTCGTTCCTTATGGATTCACAAACTCTGTGAAGGGCATGAACCAAGCATGTCACATGCTTCAACTTAGGAAATAAAGGTTAACGGCTGAAACCATGTATGGTGCCTGGTCCATAACCACAAGAAGTTTTTCAAACTCGATACCATAGGCCAGAGTTTTTGGCAGAAGTCTATAATTGATTGCAGTGCTAATCTGGCATTGGCTTTCTGCAGCTCATATATTTTTAACAACATGGGCTTAACTTTCTTCCCTGCTAAGGGGATAATTAAACTGTTCAAAACATAGCGTTCCATTGCGTCTATGGTTTCATCCACAATGACTCCCACATCGCAATCACACACTTTCTCCTTGATTCTTTGTGTGGTTTCTTGGTAAACAGTAGTTTACATGTAGTTGTTTCTTAAAGTACTCTTCATCGAGCATTGACATATTTGTGTATTTTTCAAAAAAATCCATTGAAGGCTGGATGGTTCACTGTATTGAGTAGAATTTCTGCTTGTGTAAGAGCTGCACAGAAATCAATGTTTAATTCCTTCGAATTATGGCTTTTTGAAGAATTTGAAACTCATTTAATAGAGTTTGCTGCTATTTGTTTATTTGGAGAGTCTTATTCATTTGATACTTAGAGCTGGAAATGTGTTGTTTGATGTGATCTCGCTGGTGTTTTTCATAAAAAAAAAAATTCTGAATAGCAAATAGTACACTGCATAACAGTTCCATCAGTGTCTATGAAATGCTGTTTGAATCCCTGAGCCAGAACAATAAATCGGGCGCTGCATACCTTTGGCATGGTAAAATCTAATTTAGTAATGTAGCAATGAGCTAACACCAGTTCACTAGCTAACTCAATGCAACTGTGACACAACTCACTCTTGTGCCCATTTGTTCATTTGCTGTCCACCCTCTCTTATAACATTGCAACAATTACCAGAAGGTTCTCAATCATGCTGGAACTGCAGTCTCAGTGATTTCTAGTAGTTTCGAGTAGAACCCAATCTCAATTCTTGGAACTACATGTGTGCGGTTACTGCCATCTCTACGTGACCAGCCTCCATCTCTCACAGTAACAAACTCACATTCACAAACAGCAAACTACTGATTCTGGTGGGATGAAACCACTCATTGTCAATTGCAGTACTGCAGGCTACTTAATAGTGGTAAAGCGAGAGAAAGAGGTTTTGTTGAACACACAATTATTTTTCATTGTTGCAGGTGTGCTTTCAACTCCCATGCAGTATTTACTAAAAGCAGTAGTCTTACTATTTGCATGTACACAGCAAACTGAGGATATTTTAATTAAAAATTAAATATTTTATATTGATTAGAAATCTTATAGGACAAATTAGAATGAACTTTAAAGAAAAAAGGGGATTATGGGCATGGTTGGGGGGGAAAGGGGATAAAGGTCCCAAAAAGGGAAAAAGTTGCATGAAGAAAGGTCTCTTTTTACAATTAGAAAAAAAAGTTTATACTTTATATCTTTCCGAACTGCTTTAATTTACCCTAAGAAAAAAAGTGCGCATCTAAAAATCCTAATCCTAATTGTTGAGAAACTAAACAACTCTGTGGTCATTCTCTACTACTTTAATTAAGAATGTGCATGTTAGAATATTTAAACTGCTACACCTAAATCAAGCAGTTCTAAAAATTTGTTCAAAAAGAGATTTAAATAAAAAGTAATATTACTGTTCATTTTCAGTCTACTGTTCTATGAAATAACCCCAATTTCTACACATGTAATTATCATTCACAAAAATCAGTTGGACCTAACTTGTGTTAGAATATTTTAAGTTCCTCAAGCTTATGCAGATAAGTGACGTACACTTCATTTTCCAATGTTATCCAGAAACAAAAACTGTGGTATTTGGGGATTGAGGAGGCCACAAATCCTTCTTTATAAATCCTTGGCCAAATATACAGCGCAATTCCCTCATGGATTCATAGCAGTATGGGCTGTGGTGTTAACCTGCTGAAAATAATATGCCATTACAAATTTCTCATATGTTAGTTCATCACATAATGGTTCCAAAATTAGGCACATGTAGTTATCACTGTTAATAGTTTCTTAGTAAAAAATAAAATAAAAAGCCCAATAATTCTTTAGCACTATTGGCACACTGCACTCCCAATTTTTTCATTGTGAAGTTGATATCTGTGTTTACGTTATGCTACATGGATGTTTAAATGGGGGTATATGGACCTTTAGATGAAACATTTTTCTGGGACCAGTTTCCCCACTATTGGCTTTTGTTAACATCCAGTTACAGAAATGAAATCTTTTGTTATAATCAGTAATTGATGAGATACTTTTCAGCTTTATTGTGAGTAATTTCATTGCTTTTAAAATTCCTGTCTGCTGTCCTAAACTCCTTGAAGATTTTCAGGACTATGTTCCAAGGTAGCACTAAATAAGTTTTTCCTCAGTAAGAACATGACGGTTTTGTTGGCATTTCTTGTTAATTCACAGAACCTGTTTTATTAAAATTGTCCATTAAGTATAGTGCTTTATTTCTACCACAGAAGTGGTCTGTCAGGAAATTTAAGTCTAAATTTTCACCTAGTTTTTCCACTCAAATTCTTTTTTCTTAAAAATGCTTTTAACATGTACACACACTAGTGTTGTGAATATTCAACTGTACTCTCTTATTAACATATGTAAATAAAGTGTTCACTCCAAAGTCTAAACTCACAGTAAATGTGTCCGACTTTTAGCAGAGGTAGCCAAACATGAAGTTGGAAGTGCATGATTTCCTACGAAAGCCTGTAGCATGCAAGGCTGGGAGTTGTCACACCAGACCCACAGACCAGTGGGCAACTGTTATCCCATGAACTTTCACTGAAATATACTGTATTTTGGCAGTAGCAATAATGAAAAAATATTTAAAGTTGCAGTGAAACTGTCTGCAAATGCTGAATGAAATGATGATAATAGTAATACATTTGTTTCTAATGATAAATGGTTTAAAGCTCTAGATGAAAGGAGAAAGTGAAGTCGTCAACAGAGTCAGTTTTAAAAGAACAGTTAGGAATTTTCAAAAAATTTGTCATTTAAAGTGTGTTTGAAAATGGAGAGAGCTTACTAATTGCCATGCTAAAGAAATTTATCCCTCTATCACTTTTATAGCTTTAATGTTGTTATTACGAAAACTTCATCGTATGTTAATATGCCTAAGAACAAAACTACATGGTAGTATGAAAAAAATAGATGTATTATTTTCCAAGTTAATATTTGACTGTCGATCTCTGTGCCTTCTATTTATGCGTATGTAACAAGAAATTTCCAGAAACATGGGTCATTATTGCATGTGTACATTACATGCAGATGTGACCATGTTGTTGCCCCGTGTGTCAATGCATAGCATTGATGTAAAGGATGCTTTCAGCACATGTGCAACTACTACAGTGGCAAAGCATACATAGCCTGCACATTGGTATGTAATTATACTGCTCCATCCTCAAGGCTGGTCATGCCAACCAGCAGCATCACAGTGGACTAAATGATTCATGTACACCACCAGCCTCTTTGCTTGCGGCAGCCTCTGGATGTGGTAGACATCAGTAATGCTCTTCATCATGATACATGGTCCATGCCATAGTTGTTGAAGTCTGGGGCAGTGCCCCTTGGTCTAGGTAGGACGATCTAGCCATACTAGATCACTCTGCTGGAAGCCTCTGCTGTTGGTCTGTCAGTTGTAATGGGTCTTCATCCGGTTGCTTACTACCTGAATGTGTCAATGGGCCATCCCATGCAAGTTGTGAAGTCAGTCTGAGAGATTCTCCATGTAGTCGACTGCTGACTGTTCTGCCCCAGGGGGGACACCCAAATACTAGGTCACATGGTAAATACAGTTCCCTGTCAAAATCAAACTGCCTAGTGTCAACCTGGTGGTGTTATGGGTTGAACAGTAGGCCAAGAATGAAAGCAGCACCCTGGCATCCCAATCACTCCCAACTCAACCTTCCTCAAATGTTCTAGTTATATACTGTTCAACTATGTCAACCTGGTGGTGTTATGGGTTGAGCAGTAGGCCAAGAATGAAAGCAGCACCCTGGCATCCCAATCACTCCCAACACAACCTTCCTCAAATGTTCTAGTTATATACTGTTCAACTATGTCAACGTGGTGGTGTTATGGGTTGAGCAGTAGGCCAAGAATGAAAGCAGTACCCTGACATCCCAATCACTTCCAGCACAACCTTCCTAAATGTTCTAGTCATATACTGTTCAACTATGTCATCTGACTGTAGGTGGAGAGGAGTGGTATGCATCTTGTGCACTCCAGTCACTCATCAGGTTTTCAAAGTTGATGCCATGATCAGTGTAACTTCAATGTACTTCAAAGCAGCAAAACAGTTCTTCTACGAGGCAGTTTGTGATGGTTGACCTTCTGGTAAGGAATGATGTACACCTATTTCTGGCCACTTGGTGAAGTAATCCATAGCTACTAACAGATACCTGTTACCCCTGTATAGCATAAGGAATGGTCCAGCTATGTAAATGGCTATGCAATATAAGGATGCTCCCATGTTATACTTCTGCATGCAACCCAGGTTCCTGGTCTGTGAGCCATGACCTGCTGCACACACATGGCATTGACAGCACCACCTCTCAGCATCTAACTGTAGCCTCAGCCTACAGTTGGAGCTTGTAAATTGTTCATTTGGGTTCCAAATGACCCCCAAAGTCTCCTCACTTCCTCCAGGACTTCCATCACCCTACTCCAAGGGAGGATCAACTGCCCTTTGTGGATCTGCCAGGTGATTTCCAAACTCTATACAGTACACCTTTCTTGGTCTTTAGCGAGTCCCTTTGTGTCCAGTAGGACTTATACATGCTACTTCTCCTGGGCGTGATGTTGTTCTAGTTCTGTGTAATTCCTGCCTCCACTTCCCTCAGGAGTGGCCCCAAGTCGGCAACTACTCCCTCCTCAGACCTGCAATATCACATCCTTCTGCAGGTATCACCGAAATCATATAAACAGCTTCTTCACTCTAGTGCAGTGGCCGCACTCCGGACAGGGTCTTTGACATGGCATCCACATTAGAGTTGCTTTTTCCTTTCTGATGTGTTGATATGATGTATTCTTGGATTCTCTGGACTGAATGGGCTGTCTGGCCCTCCTGGTTCTTGAAACTCAGTAGCTGGTGAGGGTGTAATGGCTGACCATAGAAGTATTTGTGTAAATGTTCCAGTGTCCTTACTTCCCCCAAAAGTTCCTACCAGGCACAAAAGTATTTCTTTTCTGCCTTGGAGAGCATTTTGCTACAGTAGGCTTGTGGCAAACTTGACTTGGGCTAGAATCCCGCCAATACAGGTGTCGAGGGCATCAGTGTCCACAATAAATTTGCCGACAGGTTGTGGAAATCCTAAGACAGGTGCACTGCAGAGTGCTGACTTAAGAACCTTGTTAGACTTGTGAGAAGTTTTACAATGTTAGAGAAACCTGTGACAAACTGGTGATAGTACCTAGTAGCCCAGGAAACTTCTCTCTCACAAATATAGATTACTCTGTGGCCTCCTATTAACTTAAGAGAAGATTTCAGATGACTCAGTTTTGACTTGTGATAATTTGGCATCGAAAAACCCAATACCTTTAAGATATTATGTTTGCAAAAGTTCCTCATTAGGCCCTCAAAATGTGTCTGCCTGAACTGTTATGGAGTTATTTCATGACATTTAGTTGGGCCAACACAGACAACTACCAATGTATAAATTAGTTAAGCAGAATAAGTAAACATTTTGTGTCAGAAAAGTTGTGTAGCTCCTCTTGTTTCATCTTTAACTTCCAATCATATTGAAGGCATTTACTTAAAGAAAAACTTAGTGTTAGTAACTCGACCTAAGGTTATCATTTGGATTTATTCATGATGCTAACTTGACCTAAGGTTATGATTTGGATTTATTCATGATGCAGTGAAACAAATGCACATTCACTGTTATATTCACACTTCAAGTCTTTGCATCTTAACCCCTTAGTGCTTGGCACAGCATATTTTATTACTTTCTCTAGCACACATGTACATAGTAGCTAGAGAAGGTATTGTATTCAACCAAAAATTTAATGTTCAGATTTCACTGCAAATATGTTTTGAGGTCCCCTGAGTATCACAAAAGCATTTATAAATCACGTTCAAACACACAGTTTATGCCAAATAAGTTTTCTTGAAGAGTTGACCGCTTTTGAGATACTCGTTGCTATTGGTTTCAGTTTTAAACTACCTAACTTTTCTCAAATAGGACCATGCAAAGCAAACTGAACTTCAATTGTTTCTCATAGGGACCAGCTTTTAAAAGATTTGACTACTGCTTTAGCATAATTTAGTCCCTTATTTCTCTTCTACTTACAATGAAGCAAGTAATAAGAGCAATAATTCTGCTAATGTTTATCTTGATTAGCGTGATGTAGATAAAAGAATAATCTTTTTAAGAATAGTTTGCATTTGGAACAGCTAGAGAAAGTTTTGTGAATGGAATACATCATTTTTACAAAGGTGTTTTTTTTAACGTTTATGTTTTTTAATGACATAGGTTCTTTACTTCTTACTGTTTTGGTAATTTTTTTTTTGCTAGTGTTTAATGCCCGCTTTTATTACTTGTGGCACTGCAGGCGATGACACTGGTGATACATGGAATGAAGATGAAGCACCAGTGGAATGCGATGGCGGGGGAAACTCAAAAACCCACCCATGTCGCTTTCCCCCACCACAAATCTCACATACAGTTGCTTGGGATAGAACCTGGGCCGCCTAACCACTCAGCCGGCTTGGGTAATTGGATTTACTATTAAAAAGTTTCTGTTAATTAATTCTGGGAGTTCCCATTAATACTGCAAATGCAGCAGCTTTATTAGAGTTGGGAAAGGTAAGTGTAAGAGGGTTAATGACAGAGAAAATCCTGAAGTATTTATTTCAAGTCCAAGAGATATCTGATGCCAAATTAGTGAAAAAATGTCTGATATACCAAGAGAAAAGTTTGGACACTATATCCAATTGATGGCTTAGGAAAATGATATTTGGCTTTGAATGGATGGGCAGTCCATTACCTCTTGTCTTAATGCTCACAGCCATTGGAACCACTTTGTGATATGGAGAAAGGGTTATGAAAGCTTGTTTAGGAATTTGAGTAAGAGCAACATATGTAGTAAAATAATTCCTGCATTAAGGGATTTATATGTTAAACCTATTCATATAGTCTCTAGGTCTTTTTTTTTTTTCTTTTTTTTTTTTTTCTTTTTCTTTTTTTTTTTTCTTTTTTTTTTTTTTATACTGAATAACAACATGCTCCATTACAAAGTAATATTAAATGTTTTAGTTTTCTTTTAGTGTTATGTTTCTATTGAATCAAGTGTGTGTCTTTAAAATATGTAATGCAACAAGTGTGGATGTGGAAAATTGTTATTTCTATTAAGTTAAGTGTAATTTCTAAATGATAACTACTCCATGTTTACAAATTCCAAAGATATTAAATTTACATAAGAAGCTTCTCACTTTTTATGTTTTATAGTCTTTGATTTCAGGTTTCTTTTAGGTTTTTCTTTTTCCATTTTGTTGAACATTTGTGCTATTTTAATTTGTCAAAGTCTATTGAATTCATGAATCTGTAGAATGCCTTGTTGTGTTTTGTTGTTAGAACATTGTTGGTAGTTGGCCAGTTCCTGCCTGTTCTAGTAAGCTCTTGTTTAAAAATTGTGTGTTGTCTATTCAGTAGTTTACAGTCATATATCAGATGGTCTATTGTCTGTTCTCCTAGAATGCAGGGACACGTTGAGTCGTCTATTACTTTAAACCTGTGCCAGTATGATTTTGTTTTACAATGGCTGGTTACTATTGCTGTGATTTCTGGTGTTAACAGAATTGTGAGGTTCAGTCTTTGTTCTATGCTTGGAAAAAATGATCTGCATTTGACTCCTTTCTGTGTGTTGTCCCACTGTCTTTGCCATTTTTCCTGGCTTGCTTTCCTCGAGGTGGTCTGCAAGTTCGTTACTTTCTATTCCTATGCATGTCTTTACCCATCCAAAGTCTATTGTCCAATTTTCTTCTATAAGTTGTCAAATCCTATTCCTTATTTCTTCTATTATAGGGGAATGTATAGAGTTGTTTTTAAGAAAGGCGAGAGTCACTTTGCTGTCTGTATGTATGTATGGCCACTCAGAGAGTGCACTTGTTCCAGAGACTTGAGAATGGCTATATCTTCAGCTTGGTTGTTTAAACAGCCAGGATGTAATCTATATGTAAGCGTTTCTTCAAAATTTTCTCCACATATATATACCTACTCCTGCTCTGACTTTGTCTTCGATTTTGCTGCCGTCTGTGTAGATCTCTATGGGATGTGTGATGTCATTGATGTCCTTTATCTTGACTAGTCAATATGGGGTGTGGCCATTCTTTGGCAGGCTTTGGTATTTTATGTTCCTGTTCTCTTACCTTTATGTTATGCTTTATTCTATATAGTTGTATCTTCTCTTCGATTACTAATCCTATTGGAGGTACACCAGCTATCTCACAAGAGGCTTCAAATGAAATTGTTCTGTATCCTTTTGCCATTTTTATATTAATTAGTCTGTGTACTAATTGTAATTTCTTCAGGTTTGCTTGCTTTTTTTATGGCGTCTCCCCACACAGGAGCACCATACTCAGAGGAATTAGTGCTCCTTCGTAGACCATTTTGAGAGACTTATGACCTAGTCTCCAGTGAAGTTTAGCAGTTGTTCCTAATATGTGGATGAGAATGGCAGATTTCCTTGCTATGTTGTCTATGAGTTTGTCAAAGGACAGTCTGCAGTCAAAATGAATTCCTAATTATTTGATTTCCTCCACCACTGTCAGTCTTCTATTGTTTAGATAAATGTTGATTTGTTTTA
Organism: Hymenopus coronatus; assembly: GCA_030762935.1. Taxonomy (NCBI): domain Eukaryota; kingdom Metazoa; phylum Arthropoda; class Insecta; order Mantodea; family Hymenopodidae; genus Hymenopus; species Hymenopus coronatus. The sequence continues at coordinate 318,434,920 of CM060900.1, read as the reverse complement.
TTCTCCTTTTCTTTGTTATTAGCATGGCTCTAGATTTACTGTCATTGAACTGTATTTTATTGTCCCTAGCCCATTTTTCTAGTTTGGCTAGGTCAGAGTTGGCGTATATCTCTGTTTCTGCTGGAGTATGGCCTGTAGTCATAGCAATGTCATCTGTGAGGGCAATTACTTTTGTGTGTCCAAAGAATCTTAAGTTCAGAAGACTTATCATATATGATATTCCATAGTCCTGGAGAGCAGCATGATCCTTGCGGGGCAGCCTTTCATTGCTGTTATTTCTACTTTATAGTTATTGGCTTGGATTGATGCTACTCTAACACTGAGGTAGTTTCTAGTTAAGTCATAGAGGATTCTTGGGCAGCGAAGATGTCGTAAGTTACTTAGTATGCTTGGCCACCAGGCCGCATCAAGGCTCCCCATTATTATAGACTTTTTCTGTTGTAAGTTGTTGCTTATGAAATTATTAGCTGCTAGTGCTGCATCCACTGTGCTTTTATGAGGAAGGAAGTTGTATTGGCTATTGTTGAGGATTCTGTTCGAGTAGGTGTGATGGTTTATTCTGTCAATGAGTAATTTTTCTAAAAATTTGCCTCCTACATTTATTAAACTTATAGGATGTTATTTAGAAGCTCTAGGTCTTGTGGTGTGAGAAAATCTCTTAGAAGATAATAGGAGTTGATGCAGTGTTTCTCTGTGCATGTTTTCCCATACTACAACAATTCTGTGGCATGTTTATCACTTCTAATATTGATAGATCATAAGCTGTTATTAGATCATAAAATGCACCCTATCCCTGTCATTTCCATTTACATATGATATGTTTCTTATACTTATGTACTGCATTGATGTTTCCCTTAGATTGGCATAGAGAAATGTCTGAAAATGCATGGTTTAGTTAAGTAGTAAATTCCAGATTGTTTCTGGCTGGTAGCTATTTTGTCTTGTACATTTTGTGCCATGACTTCTTTTTGAGTGCAATGTGATATTGAACTTGCCAAAAAGTGTGTTTAAGTTTGTGTTATCTGTTCTGATGGAATGTGCTTTATGAACCTTTTCTTTAATTTATTATTTAGTGGTGCACTTTAAAAATGAATAGTTTACTTTAAACAGATTTATTCAGAATTTAGCAAAGTTTAGTAGTTATTAATTCTCATTTCATCTGTAGTCTATACACCTACAGTTCTTAAATCATTGCATATGTTGCTTGTGTGTTAGAGCTTCTTTTTCATTCTTATTCAGAATGTGATATTGGTGATTTTTGACATCAACATACGATAAAATGTCACATGTATTTGGCTTGTAATCAAATTAATTGAAATTTGTGTTTGTACAGTTCCCAGTTCAGTTAAAACTGTACAGGTTGAGAATCGTATTTCCACTCACTAAAGATGAAAACCAATATGGGAGATATCTGGTATTTTAATAAGAATCATTAGAGGCATTTTTGAGAAAATTAAAAAGGTTGAAAAAATCTTCCATGTAAACTGTAGTTTGGTGTGGGTGGGAGTTTCTTGAAAATCTTGTTGGTGAATCTTTGGAAGATAGTGATCTTAAATATCAAGCTGGGTAGTTAATTCACATTTTAGTTTTGAGTTGCACTGTTTGCCACATGCACGCATACTCTCTCTCTCTCTCTCTCTCTCTCTCTCTCTCTCTCTCTCTCTCTCTCTCTTCTCTCTCTCTCTCTCTCTCTCAATAGAAAGTAAAAGTATTTCTGTGTCAAAATGAAAAATAGAAGTAAAGAATATCTTGTAGGGATAATACTAATTCATATGGATGCCCAGTGCAAAGCCACTGCTGTTCAATCCTTCCAGTCACCATATCTGCACAAACACTGTTTTATGGACAGGTCTGAGCAAGTAAGTAACTTGTCTGTATGCTTAACATAACAATAAACCAGCTCAGGTTGATTTTAATTCGTTTTGCTATAGCTAGTGTACTCTTAGGCATAAACGAGGAAGAAAACCCATGGAAATCTAACTATGAAATACCATGTACAAGAAGTACAGCTGCAGATGATTTTATTTTCATGTTATCTATAAAAGCATGCCAAAATAAGGCTGATCCATAAAGATATACATTTGCTTTGTTGAAAAATATTTGATTATAGTTAAATTTAATTAACTGTGATTCCCACTATTCTTACATAAATTGTTTTCATTCATTTTCAGATATAGCATTGGCATTACGTGATCAACGAATGTTGAATGAGTGGATGAAGGTTCCCCGTAGCACTAAGAGAATTCTAAGAAACAGCTTAACCTCACGCTTTCCACCAGTACCTCTACGATCTCAGCCATGCAATGAAGGGGATTCTTCTTGTATGTCCATACCTACCCCAACTCCTAGTGATGGAGATGATGATGCTTGGGAATTCAGAAAAGCACCACCAGGTAACATAATCACTCTTTTGTAGTATTCCTGTAGTTCAGTATAGCTAGTGCAGTTACTGTAGAAACTAATTAGAGATTGTGTAATTGCAAACATATTTTATTATTATAAAGGCACTTATAAAATGACCAAATGTAAATCCTCCACTTTCAGAAAACATTAACTTTGAGAAAAGGATCTCTCTCTCTTCCTCTCTTGTTTTGTCTCTCACTCTCTATCCCTCTCTCTCACAACAAAGTGTGTCCAGACTAAATAATACTTTTCACTAATTTGCACCGTATGTTCGGCAAGAGATAAATAAGATTTTGTTTCTGTGAAAATTGCTAAAATCCATAGTTTGTGTCAGAGATTTAAAATTTTGCAAGTATTTGTGCTAAAGGGTGTCTGGTAAATTTGCCAAATTTCATGTTTCTAATTAAGATAGTTATTCCAAAAAACAAATATTTATTGTTTTTTTTTTCTACAATTTTTATGTTATATAAGAAATGCTCCTTGCAAAACAATATTTGTTATAAATAAACTCTGGCTGTGTGTTCCTTAGGACTATGTATACAAAACTCTTGTGTTTTTATTAAGCTATGAAAATATTTTTGAAGAAAAAAAAATAATGGATGTATAGATAACCTTTTCTTTTTTTTTTTTTTTTTTTTTTTTTTTTTCCCAAATTATTAAACATTTTCAACATCAAAATTCAATAACAATTAACCTATTCCATCTAGAACATAAAAAAGTATCAAGTATTATGCATTAACTGTCTAAGAATATGTGTGAAAAGCTTCAAAGCAATTCATTAAGAATTACATTGCAAGGAGCATTTTGTACAATGAAAAATGTTGAAAAACAGAAAGCTGAGAAAAATGGTTTTAAAGTTTTAAATGTATAAGAACATATAAGTAATGCTTCAAAACTCCCCTTAACCACATGAAGATGTTTCAGCTAACTGTTTAGCTTCCTCTTTTTTAAACTTCGCTGCTCTTAACTCTTTTTTTCCTGTTTTGAATGTGTTTAATGTACTTAGTGCACTTTACTTTAATCTTCGCCTATCTCTAAAGATGCCAATTGTTTTGCTGACAGAACTTATTTTACCAGCTGAGACATTTAGAGTACCTATTCAACCCATATTGAATTCACTTATAGCTACAGTTACTCCAATTTGCAATTTCTTTCTGGAAACAAAATCTTCATTTGGATATCTATTCCATATCAAACTATGTAAACTCCATTTGCATTTTGAGTTTTTCCTTTTGTGCACCTTTCTAATAAATTAGTACTGGCTAATCTCTGATATACTGGCATAATTGCACTCGCTACATAGGGTGACAGAAATGTTCTCCTGTTGCCTTCATGTTTGGGGGGTTTCTCACTTTTAGCAACAGCACGATTATAAAAGCACTAAGATGATTCACCTCCAGGACACTTAAAGTGCTGTGGGTTCTCATCAGTTGACATACAGTGATAGAGCTTTGCAAATATTTTAGATATCATCTGATCTACATTTGGAACATTTTTCTTAATTGCACTTCTGTAATAATGTTGAAGTTTTACATTAGTTTCAGCTTTCAAATTGCCTGATTTTTTTCCACAGAGAACTTTACCTTTCAATTTTGATTCTTTCACTGCATGTCTAAGGCCTGTCCCCAAATGCTTAGCAATGTGGTTCAGACATTCATCTTTAGTAATTTGAACATCTGGACCATACGCTGATAATGATTGTAGAAGCAGGTAGGTCTTTTGAGTCACAATCAGAAACAATGGTAGTGTAACGCATATTACACAAAGCAATGGATCTTTGCTGGATATTCTTGACAGCTGCTGCTTCCATAGATCCAGGAGATCCTGAGTAATTTGCCTCACACGTACCATTTTCTTTGTGACTCTTAAACCATGCTTTATATTCATCGCTGCATTCACCTAGTTCTTTACCTTGTATTATGCATGTGCCACAGTATTTGTATTTAATTTCAAAATCTATCACTAAACCTGTAAGAACATCTATCACAATTCCAATTCCATACATAGAAGTGTGTCCTTGCTTTTGATAGGTTCTGTCATATGACACAGAAATGTCAATGATATCATGCTCAGATAGATCAGATTCATATCTAAGTGAGCATGATGGACAGCTTTAGGTGCCATACTTAGCACCTCATACTGCAGCATTTCACTTTCTTTACTTCTATCTAAGAGATGGGAATTGTAAGTAAAGGAACACGTACATCCCATGCCCATGGTCATACAAAATTTCTGCATGCGAGCATGTCTCTTCCCAATGCCCAAAAATGCATCAACTACTTTGCTATTCACATCAAAAGGGGGTCTGGCAACTCTAGGACTAGTATATGTGTGTACATAATTTTTACTGCAAGAAGTGCATTGTACAGTTACTTTACTGGTAAAACCTTGTGTGTCACTAAATTTTGATTCCAAACCCTGAAATCCATAATCTATACATGTTAAACTATTAACTATTTTACTCCAAGCCTCACTGTGCACAAGTACATAATCAAGATTTGATAGTTCCACATTCATTTCATTTTCATCTTCCTTGGGGTACTTCTGAAATTTTTTGGCACTTGAACCTGCTTCTTGAAAATCTACTGTAGGCCTAACTTTGCTGATTTCTACCTCACATTTGCTAGTTTGCCATCTAGTTATTACATTCTTTCTTGTTGCAAGAGATTTCTTTTGTTGTTTCTTATTTCACCTAACCATTTTGTAATAAGTTTATAGCAATTAATAACAATTAATAAAAACTTAGCCCACCTAAAGTGCAAATTTTACAGCTGTTCAGTATTTACCACAATGGGAAGAGAAATTAGCTTCTTGTATACTGTATAGAATTGGTAAACAAAGATTTTCTCTTGCAACAAGAAGGCTTATTTTAATATTCCCTGCCTTATTTAAAACTATATTAAGCTTATTCTTATTCTAAATAGTACTCGTCTATCTGTAGAAGTTATAATGATGACTCCTCTCTTGTTAAAAGTGTATATCTTGATAAAATCTACAAAATTCACAAAACCCGTGGTGATGTATTCACAGCAAAACACAACTAAAGCTGTAATTCCCGGCATGAAAATTTGCGGAAATTCCCAGAAGATGTCTCTGCTAACATGTGCCAGCTCTGAATACACCTGCCTGATTTAAACTTCAAAATTGTACACAATTTTATTGAATGTATATAATGAATGTATTTCGGGAGCCACGCTCACCTGCACAAGGGTTATTTAAATCATTACAGTCTTTTAAATGGCACTGCGGCCTAAACAATGGTAGATACTGAAAGTACAAGGTATAAGCATAATCTTAAGGCAAAAAACAAAAAATCAGCGTTTTCATCATATTTGCCAAAACTTCACCGATGTCTCCCCTTAAAGTGGCCCAAGATGCTTGAGAAAATAACCAATATAATATGAATGCAATAATTCATAACCTTCAAATTAAAAAATGGCAAAATGCAACAACAATAAGATTTGGGTGAAAGTAGAGCATGCTGGAACCAGTAGGTGACATATTAAAATTATAATCATTAGGAATTTGCAGACCGCTTTAAATAATTTCTTTAAAAGTTATTTCTATGAATGTCCATCTAACAATGACATAATATAATACCAGCTCAGTTTCCCCATTTGACTTGTATGAAACCTTAAATATATAAAGTAATAAGCATTTGGATGCAAATATTGCCCTGATTTAAAATGACAAAAGTAACAATAATGGTTCATTTTATAATCATAATGGGCAAAGTAGTAGACTTGGAAAAATAAGATTTTTGACAGTGTCATCCATTTGCTGCTGCTCTCACTTGGTATGTGCGTCAGCACAGTTGGACCCCTTGGAATGTATAACACAGGAAGTGCATCACGCCAATAACTGGAGGCTTTGGAACATGACACATTGGGGTTCTTCCACAAGCTTCCAGAAAGTGCTGTGTCATCATTTTCTAGCTTTAAAAGAAGGAAGAATTGCAGGCCAGAGTGTGTAGTGCAGTTGTGTGTTGTGAGTTTTCATACAGTGGCATGCAAGCAGTAATGTGAGAAAGCTGTCTACACATTGAAAGTGCCAAGTGAATTGTTTGCAGCTGTGAATAAAGACTTTATTTATAAACAATTTTTATTTAATAAAGGCATTTGTTACACTGTGTTAGGAGTGGGATTTTTACACAGAGATGGAGATGATGAAAAATTTGTTGGTCGAAATGAAGAAGATGGATAAAAAATTAGAAATTGTAGTGGAGAAAATAGACAACAAATTGGAATCCAGCATAGAAAAGATGGATGAGGAAACAGAAACTGGAATGGAGAAGATGGAATCTGGCATATAAAAAAAGGAAAATAGAAAAAATACAATTTGATATGGAGAAGATAGTGATGGAGAACATGCAGATGGAATTAATGGCCAAAATTGATGAATGACTGGCTGGCATGCAGAAAAACATGGAAGACCTCGGCAGAAGAATGAAGGAAATTGACCAACACATTAACACCCTAGAACGGGTCAAAGAATTCGTTGATGCCCTGGAAGACCTTGGGGAACACTTAAATGCCCTGGAGGGAAGAGTCAACAGTGACACCAAGGAACTGAATACCATTGTAATAAAGATAATAATAACAACAACAACAGCAAGAGCAAGACCAGCTTTATTGCAGTCAATAGGCTCTTACAAGCATTTGACATTGTCAATTTTTTTCTAACAGAATTTAGAATCTGAATACATAAAATATTTATATTACATATATCTATAATTCACTGATGTCATACAAACATTTACATATTAAGAATGATTTTAATACAGATTTAAATTTTGATTCATTTGTGTTCTTAATTGCTAATGGTAATCTATTGTACAGTACATCTCCTTTTTTATATGGGTCTTTATCAGTTGAGTTTTATTTGTGCTCACCCTATGATAATCATTTGCTCTCCTTGTATGATATGAATGACAATCTTTATTAAGTATGTTAAATTGCTTCTTTTCTTTAACAAGCATAATATTTTTAAACACTATAGCGAGACTATAGTTAGGATATTTTGGGTTACAAATGTTTCCCAACAAGATTGTTGAAACCAAAGGTTGTACATACTTTTTTTTGTATTTTTAGCAATCTGTTCATATTGGTTTTACTTGTCCCCCTCCCTCCCCAAATTTCTATGCCATACATTAGATGTGGGTATATAATGCCATAATATGCTGTTTTAAGTATATTAATGTTCCCATATTTTGCCAATTGTCTTAGTTGATACAATCCCAAATTCATTTTGTTACACACCATTTCTATGTGTCTGTTGTAAGTTAAGTTTTCTTCAATGTGAACACCCAAAAATTTGAAGTCTCTTACCTGTTCTAGAGGAATATTATCAATGTTTATATGTAGATTATCATTTTGAAATGTCATGAATTTTGTTTTTCCTATATTTAACTTCAGTCCATTGATTAGAAAGTACTGTGATATTTCGGAAACTGCATTTGTCGTTTTCTCTTCTAAGCTTTCTCTGTCTTCATTCCAACATATTATAGATGTGTCATCTGCACAAGAAATTACCATGCTATTTTCTGGTTCTGGCAAGTGTAGCAAAAAGAGTGCTGGTCCCATTACTGATCCCTGCGGAACCCCTGATTTTACTAAGTTAAACTCTGATTTAATGTTGTATATAGTGTCACCTTTTTTCCAGTTTATTTCTGTGCATTGCACACAGTTTTTAAGATATGTGGCTAATAGTTTATTTGTCCTTTAAGCCCATAGTTCTCTAATTTTGAGATTAGGTGATCATAATTCACAGAATCAAAAGCTTTAGAGAGATCTAGATAGATTCTTGCTGCATTTATATGGGTATCCTTCAATTCCAATAGTTTATGTATATATTCCGCTATAGCCGTAATGTTTGACAGTTTATTTCTAAATCTGTGTTGAAAGTGGCTCAGAATATTGTTTTATTTCAAGAAACTATTAATTCTAACTATAAGCACTTTCTCGTATACTTTGCTGAATACCGATGTCAGTGTTATTGGTCTGTAATTGCTAACTTTTGTGTTTAAATCTTTTTTACAAATTGGTCGTACTACACTTATCTTTAATATTTCTGGGAATATGCCTTCATTCATTGAGTAATTTATTAGATACACTAGTACATTCAGTAACTCTTCTTTGCAGTGTTTCAAGACTATCAGTAATACATTGTCCTACCCAGAGGATTGTTGGTTTTTGAAACTACTTATTATGTTGCATATTTCTTCCGCATTTGTTTTGTGCAAATACATGCTATTCATAATAGATCTATTACTGTTCGTGCTGATTACAGAGTGGTCATTTGCATCTAGAAAGAAGTTGTTAAATAATTTACAGATTTCAAGAGGGTCCTGTAATATATGCCCATCTTGACTCAGGCTTATGTTTGAATGATCATTTGTTTGGGGTTTACGTTGCTTACTTATTATATTCCACACTGTTTTTTAGTATCATCAGAATTCATTATTTTTCTCCCTATTTGTTCTGCCTTTAATTTAAAAAGTGCTTTTCTGTATTGACTTTAAGCTTATATATAAGCACTAGCATAGGTATTTAGTCTGGTGGTTTGGAAGAATTTGTACATAGCTTTCATTTTATTTTTTAAATGTATAAGTTCAGGTGGCAAAGTCAGTTTTTCAGTTGTTTCTTGATTTACAGATCTTTTTAACTGTGGGCATGTTTTATTGAAGAGGAGTGTAAATTTTTGTATAAAAACCGTCCATTTAATGTGAGTGTTACATGCAGTATACACCTCTGCCCATTCCTCTTTGGCAAGCAATTCCTTTAGTTTATCGTTGTTACGTTTTCGTGTATCCCTGAAGTATCTATATATTTTGTCTTTTTTCTGCCTATAACAGTTATAGATATCAATAATTTGTCCCCTATGATCTGACACATGGAATTCATTATTTATTGTGGAAAAACCGCCCTCTTTTAGGCTCGTTATTATGTGACCTATTGTGCTAGTTGAATGATCTGTGATTCTAGTGGCACCTTGAGATTCAATTTTTAGATTAAAGCTATCAAGGATATCCTGAAGATCTGCATTTTCTGCATGTATATTAAAATCGCCTAAAATTACTATTTGCTGTTTGGGTATAATTTTGTGCAACATATTTTCCAAGTTCACTAAGAAATCTCTGCACTATGGAAGGTTGAAAGACTTAAAATTCGAGAACACAAGGACACGACACAACCTCCATGCGCGTCAAACTACCCAAGTACAATAGGACATCAACCTTTGTAGTCTTCCACCAACAGTTTGCCACTGTTGCTGCCACCCATATCTGATGGTCAGCAAAAGAGGAAGCCGCTTGCTGTTAGCAAGCCTCTATGGATGGGCAGTGAAGTCCAAGGAGATATGGTAGGCTCTTGAGAACCACTTTAGGGACCATTACTTGGCTGCAGTCAGCTTATGATGAGGCTCCAACAGCCAGGTTAGATGATGCAGGAGTTCAGCCTAGCCATCGAACAGCTTGTAAACAAAGCTTTGGTGAACCTACCACCTAGTTATGTGTCCCAGGAAACTTGCCTACTCCTTCGTTGACAGATGTGTGATGCTGATATATGATAGTGCCTGATGCTCAGTAAGTAACAGATGATCCACAAGGCATTAATGGCAGCACTTAGAATGGGGGTGGCCAAGACTACAGCTGCACCCACCTCAAGGATCAGGACTATTCTCTATTACCAGGAGAGAAGTATCCCAGAGATGATGATGACCTTCAAGTGGTGTGCTGGAGGTTTGGCGAGCCAGGTCACCTAGTGAACTGTCCATACCAAGGTGAAGAATAGGCAGAAAACGAGTAAGGACCAGCGTGGCGAGGGGCATGTTGAGTCTGTCTCTACCACCCCCTCGAGTGAAGCTTCATGCCTTGTGCAGAAGAGTGGATGGCAGTCTCATTGCAGATGGATGGATATGAGGGAAGCTGTGTTGGATACTGGGAGACACAGATGCAGTCGTGACTGTAATCGTACCTGGCATGGTGAAGGGCTTGCCAGCACTAATGCACAAACGGCCCTACCAACTAGTAATAGAATTGGGCAACATCTTGCCTAAGGTAAAGGAGGCCCTACTGGAGTTGACACTGGGACGGAGCATTGTGATACCATGGGTGTTTTGCGAGGATGGGTGAGGATTATGATACTGGGATTAGATGCCCTCAGGAGCCATGAGGTGATGGTTGACATTGGTCACAGGGTTTTGAGCATTGCTCTGAAACCCACATGAACATCCTGGGATCTGGAAGATGGTCATGAAACATAATGTAGTTGTGGCCGCTAAGACCATTGGTCAAGGAACCTGATATTGGACCAGAGGACATTTTACTCTTGCTTTTACTACATAGGCACTGTGGGCGATAATACATGAAATGAAGATGGAGCACCAGAGGAATGTGTCGGGGAAACCAGAGAACTCTGAGAAATCCCACTCCTGTGCTGCTTTGTCTACCACATGCAATCACCTGGGAACAAACCTGGGCTGCTGAACATTGTTGCCTTGCCATGAGAAAATATCTCTAAGACTGCTGAACTCAATGAACACCAACCAGGGCGGAGTCGGGGAAGAACAAGCCATTTGTGAGTTTATTGCAATGTAATAGATCAGACCAGCCAGCACTGTCGTATAACCTGGTTCCCAGCTGAAAGACTTGCTGAAGTGCGCAGCCGATCATCGGACTGCTTCACAACTGGAGAGGGTCCAGTATGTCTTCAGATAAGGGAATGGTGATTACGATCGCACTAACAGATTAATCCACAACATGGACACTAGACACACCAGATCTATGCAGCAACCACATGTTCCCCTGGTGAAATAAACAGAAGTATGGGACATGCTGGAGGACAATGACATCTAGGGGAATCATTAAAGAGTCTGACAGCCCTTGTTGCTCCCCTATAGACGTGAAGAAGAAGAATGGTGAGCTCTGCTTCTTTGTGGACTACCGAGAACTGAATGCCACTAACAAAGACTGTTATCCCTTACCCCAGATTGATGTCACCCTGGACACACTTGCTGGTGCCCAGAGTTTTAAACTTTGGAGCTGAAAAGTTGGGTACTGGCAAGTGGCTCTAGATCTCAGAGACAAAGAGAAGACCTCATTCTTGACTGGTCAAGGGCTTTGACAATTTATGGTTATGCCTTTTGGTCTACGAAATGCACTAGCCACCATCTAGCGCCTCATGAAATCAGTAGTGAGAGGGTTGACGTATGACGCTTGCCTGCTCTATTTGGATGACTTGTCATGGGCAGTAATTTTGAAGAACATCTTGAGAACCTGACCAAGATACTGCAAAGGCTGCAGGCAGCTAACTTGAAGTTGAATGTCAGGAAGTGCCAACTCTTCTGCAAGAAGGGGAACTATGTGGACCACGTAATCTCACCATCTGCTGTGTCCATGGGCCCACAGAAGGCTCAAAGTGAGAGATTGACCTCGCTGGAAAGACAAGCGAGAACTGCAAAGTTTCCTGTGCCTGTGCAGTTAGTACCATTGATAGTAACATCTCCAACATCACGAAACCCCTCACTTGTCTGAAAGAAAAGCACTGGTCTTAGATACAGTCAGAAGATGCAGAGAGTGCGTTCCAGGTACTCTGCAGTAGTCTTATTTTAGAATTTCCAGAACTTGATGCCAATCCTTCTCGATGGAAGTTTACAAGGAGTTAAAAGAATGCCTGTATATGGTGTAAATTGTGAAACTGGCTTTAACATTCAAGAAAACAATACTCAAAGTGCATTTACCTACATAAACATTTTTAAAAGAAAACTTAACAGTGATGAAATGCTTACTATGTGTTGGCTGGTTTTGGTTGCATCCATTCTGTCCTGTTTATATTATATGGAAGACTGAGCATCATGGTTTTGTTTACAGTAGAGTTACTGACTGAAAGAATGTCTCCTAATAGAAACTTTTCTTACCACAGAGCTATTGTAATTAGCTTAAGAACACGAGCAAATGCTTAAGAAAGAATGGACGTTAGTACAAGTAGAAGGCTCAATATTGGAGAGAGGTTTAAAAGTTGTGCCATCTTAACTATTATATTTCTAACTGTAAGAGGATTAGCATTATAAGGATGTAATGAACATATGGGACATTTATATGGAGGTAATTTTCTTCATTTCTTGGAGTATATTGTTGTTTTACCCCTTTCAGGCTAAATGTTTTGAAAGCTACTGGTGACAGAAGTTCAGAAAATGTTTATCTGTTCAAAACAGCATTTAAAGAGTTCATGAGTATTATGTCACAGAAAGTGAAATAACGAAATGAAAAAAAACTCAAATACTTTGGAATCATGGTTGATTCTATACCAGGTAGTACACATCTGTACCAGCTGTCATTTATTATTAGATATGTTTCAACAGATGGTAGGCTGGCTGAACCTTATTTTGGGGAGAGGGGATGTTGGCCATAAATCAGAGTAAATAGTGTTGACCATTTTGTGTGTTTTTGGCAGAATGGATTAAAATGTCAGTACCACACGTATTCAATGGGATTTAAATTGGGGAACGGGGCATTCCACTCACCAAATATCCTTTTGTTCCAAGAGATCCTCCATCTGTGGTGTATGATGTGGGCGCACATTGTCATCCAGAAACATGAAGTCAAGGCTGACTGCACCCCTGAAAGGCACACATGGGGAAGAGTACAGTATCACAATAATGTTGACCAGTGAGCATATTGTGTTCAAAGATTTGGAGGTCGGTACACCCATGCAACATCATGCCTATCCACACCATAAAACCTGGACCACCAAAATGATCGTGTTCAATGATGTTTCTGGGTGCATTAGATATTCCCACCTCTCACCAGATGAAGATATGTCAAGAATCACTACTCAAGATAGGATCTGCTCTCATTCTAAGAAGAGTATGTGACTCTTCATTGGTCCAATTCTGATGCACTTGGGACCATCGCAAATGGTGCCACCAATGTGTGGGTGTCAATGGAATACAACTTACTGGCCATCAGGCAAAAACTTATTGACCATCAGGCAAAGAAACCACCTCTATGCAGTTGCCATGCCACTGTGTAGCATGCAATTGCATGCCTAGCAGTCTTATTAAATGTGGTTGCAGTTCTACCTGCTATTTGATGTGGATCCCTTCTTGCCTGATGGACAATGAAGCAGTCATTTGCTTCTGTAGTTGACCACAATACTGTGAGTTGTACCAAACTCCTGAGCAACACTTGTCCCATTTCATCCTTCTTCCAGTTTCCCGATGTTTCTTCCCTATATGAAAGTATACAAATGTTGTGAGAGATTCTGGCATCATGCTCCCACACTTTCATTCACTTCCACCAAGCAGTTCATAAGTTATGTTAACTTATCCATGTCATCCGTAGGTTTTGCACACCAGTGTATATTATGAATAGGACTAGTCCCAGAAGGGAACAACCCTATGTAACTGCATATTTTATAACAGGGCTTGCTAAATAGTGATTTCATGTATTGGTTTTTGAGATGTTTTTTTTACTTGTTGGGCTCTATTTTAAATAAGATTTTATTAATCTGAGCGGGATTCCTCTGATTCCACAGTGCTGTAGCTTTTCTAGGATTTACACAGTTGAATGCTTTTACTAGATCCAGTCTCTTTTCTTTTTCTCTGGTCAAAAATGGTGTTGGAGCACACATGACATCTTCTGGCAGGCTTTCTTTGTTTGGTGTTGCTGGTATAAATGAGATAAAATACAGAATTATTTATAGCAGAATTTATTATGAATCTGAAAGGTAAACACTGGATGTGAAGTGATGCATTGAACATTCATAGAAGTTTCCTCACTTAATCCGATTAACACACCCCAACATGCCATCAGTGAAGTATTATGAAGTCACTTCTTATTTGAAATCCATTCTGCAAGCAACATAGTTGAATGTACAATATTTCAAAGGTAATGATGTGCTTTCTGTTTTTTAAATTTAGTTTTGCTAATTTAATACACATTTTAAAAGTGCTACCCCACTTAGCACATTCCAAGTCTTTATAACGCCTCTCTTCTGATGTGGATGGTGTTTGACGTTTTCTGCAGATATTGGTCCATATGGGTTATCTACCTGTATACAGTGTGGCCCAACGTCATGTCAGGTCTTTTGGTTACTAAAACATCCAGGAAAGCAATGGAATGATCATTCTCCTTTTCCATGGTAAGTTTAACACTATCACTGATGCCGATGATGTGATTTAAGTATGTTTCTAGTTTTTTGTCTCTATGCGGCCACATAACAAAGATGTCATCAATGTAACTCCACCATACTTTGGGTTTAAGAACAGCTCCAGGGCTGTTTCCTCAAACTTTTCCATATAAAAGTTAGCTATCATTGGGCTGAGTGGACTTCCCATCACAACTCTTTTTGTTCATAGAAGTTCCTATTCCATTGGAAATAACTGGTCATGAGGCAGTGACTAAACAGAGCAGTAATGTCCTCTGGGAAGATTTTTGGAAAGGTGCAACAAGGTGTATTTTAGTGGGACCCTCATGAAGAGGGAAATTACATCATAGCTTGTCAGTTGATCCTGTGGGTCTAACCTATATCTTTCAGTTTTTCAATGGCGTGCATGGGGTTGTGTGTGTTTCCATGTTGCCAATGTATGGTTGTAGTAACTTTGCTAGATGTTTTGATAAGGAGTATGTAGGTGATCCTATACCACTCACTATGGGGCAAGTAGCATGGATTCTTTATGAGCCTTAAGCAGGCCATAGAGATGAGGAGCAACAGCTTCAATAGAGATGATACTCCTCTGTAGTTCCTGTGTGAGGTTCGACCTTTTGATTAGCTGGTTCATCATCCGTAGATTTCTGTTGGATGGGTCTCTCTGCAGTCTCTGATAGGTTCCAGGTTCTAGTAGCTGTAGTCTTCTGTGTCCATGACATCTGTGGCATTGCCCTTATCGGCATTTAGAATGACACTGGAGGAGTCCCTATTTAAGGTCTTGATTGTGCATTCTTTCTTCTCGTGTCTGGTTCTATTTTGCTGATCTGGCTCGATGTTGTATACGTGCAACTTTTGAGCACAATTCTTAGGCTTGCTTTGAAGGGAAATCCTCAATAGTGGCTTCAATGTTGACTATGATTTCTATTTTAGGTACATGTATTGGGGTTATTGTGTAATTTCCTCTTAGCTAAAAGAGAAGTTTCACTCATGGACAGCGGCCTCCCTCTCAGATTAATCATAGTATGCTGGACATCCAGCTGGTGCAAGGGCTGCATGCATTTGGCATTTTTCATATTTCTCGATGGTTTGTCACTGAGATAAACAGACTGTCTGCCGTGGTGTATGTCATACTATCTCTACAGTTCCAGTCATTGTAGGTGAGTTGGTGGCTGAGTTCTAGATGTAGCAAGAATGATGCTTTGTCAGTGAAAGCCAGTTCATTGACATGAGCATTCTTTCATGTAGCAGGGCATCTTCAGTGCTCTTGTTAATTCGGTGAAATTTGCCAGATTTGAACAGCCTCTTCGTCCTGATGAAATCAGGCATTAAGTTTGTGTCCCAACAGCACCAAAGAAAGTTCAGTGGAGAGAGAGCTTTCTCTTTTTCTTCCTAAGTTTCTCCATGCGTTTCACTTTGTGTAAGATTTTCTCCCTGTAGAGGCATCTAATGTAAATGCTTAGGCTTTTACAGCCAGCATTAATCCAAAAGAATGAATTTTCTGGGCTTATTGGCCATGGTCCAGTAGACAATAAGGCACTAATGTTTGCCAGTCTGTCCATCAGGTATCTTCAGAGGTTATCGACTTATGGCTGGAGTAGCTAGAGTGTTGCTTGGTTCAGCACCCGTCATATGTATAACGGGAGAGAGACAGCCCACTTCCTTCTTATGGGCTGCTCATTCACCAGTCATAGTGTGACTGCTATCCTGTGTCACCCAGTGGTTCCTGGGGTTTTCCAACATATGAATCCACATTTTGTGTATCCATGTAGCTTCCTCTTTCTTTTGAAATTATTTTATGTTTATGAATTTCTATTTCTTCTCGGCATTGGGCTGTGCTGTCGAGCACTTCAGTATCATTAAATCTAATATTGTGACCCACCAGTAGCGCATGTTTGGCCACCGCTGATTTCTTATAATGAACCAAGCACCACTCTAGCTACTCCAGCCATAAGTTGACAACCTCATAAGATGCCTGATGGAGAGACGGGCAAAACGTTAGGTGTCATATCATCTACTGGACCACGGCCAATGAACCTGGAGAATTCATTCTTTTGGATTAACGCCAGCTGTAAAAGCCTAAGCATTTATAAAGTAATTTTATTACATTTACAAATATTGATTAGACTTAGAAAGCTACAAGCTATAATTTCATGTTATGGTACCCACTTATTTATAAAAAATTATTGGCAATTGATATGGTAAAACCCTCCCTTCCATTCATAGGCAAATAAACTTAGGGGAAGTAAAATTACTTGGAATTTAAGAACATAAAGCAAAGTGAGAAAGAATCCTTCAAAACAGTTATGAGCCAAATGAACTTCATCAAGAAGCAGTAATTGAAATACGACTAAATAGTCAGGATTATGGCTCATGACACGTGTCTTCAAATGATAACTGCATCTTTATTCAAGATGCGGGAGTAGCACATAGGCGTCATCATAAACATTTATAGTTTGCATGGCCTAACCACTATGTACTACTTTAGTCTCTAAGACATTCATATGGAAGAGAAATACACAATTTTTGCTTTTGAGAAAATTGGTTCCTTAAACTTCACAGATTTCTCTGCTCATTATAAAGGTTGACACAAAGAATGTGTGCATACTTTGTTTGTTTTTTGTTTTTTTTTTTCTCATGGTGAAAGGGAATAAGTCTTTTCATTCATTTTACAAGAGAGTTAAAAAATTAAACTGAATATTCTAAAAGGTTACAAAGAAATACATGAATCATCTGAAACTGTGTCAGGTTATTTTATTGCTATCTGTTTGTAGTTATAAGTGTAGATTTTACTGTAACCAGTATTCAGCTGACTTGTTCCCTTTTGTTCCACATGTGCTAGATGATGTGGTAAAAAAGAATAAATCAGTATTCTGCATTTAAATTACATTGAATACTCTGTTTTTTTTGTTTGTTTGTTTGTTTGTTTGTTTGTTTGTTTGTTTTTTTTTGTTGTTGTTTTTTTTTTTTTTTTTTTGTTAAATACATACAGAAATAATTTGAAATACATTAAATCATTTTCAAATTTTTAGTAAAAATGTAACCTTTTACTTTTTTAAGTTTAAAACAAACATTTTAATCAACATTTTGAACTCAGTATTTTGTGAACGGTCTACCCCTAATCATCAATTTCAGATTCAAGGAGAGAGTCATGCATATTGCCTAATGGAGGTAGTTTTTATAAAATACATGAAATACTGTTGTAACATAGGGCAAAAGTGGTAACAACTCTCTCTTTTTCTCTAAATTGACAAACTTGCATTGCAACACAATTGAGGTATGAGGCCTGGCTGTCTATTCTGCTATCGTGTTAGGTCCATAATATAAAATTTGTTATCTTCCAGTGATGTCTTGTAGAACAGCTTCAGTGGTTCATTGTGAACATAACACAGCCACTTCACAGAACCCCATACAAATTTACCATATTCTTCATTGAATTTCATCATTTGCATTTGAGTTTTAGACACTGTTGAATAATCTAAAAACTACTCCTGTGTAATTTCAATGACTTCAAAAGGATTTTGCTTTCCTGCTAATCTGATTAGCTGTGCCCAGAGGGCAGGTGATAGGCATATTATACCTTTTCTTTATTTTTTCAATTTTGCCATAGTCAGAATAACGTTGCATTCTGCTATGGCCTGGAATGAGGAATTTGTGGTCTAAAATTTTTATATTGCTTTTGTTCATTACAGAAACACAGATTGTAAGGAATGGGGTGTTTTTTATTTTGCCCTGGGCATGAATCACTGTAGAGCACTGCGTGATCAATATTTTCCGGTAAATGAAACACATAATGAAATTTCATTTGCCCCTTTTTTGGCTAAGATCTCATACCACAAAAACATGAAGTCTTATAATGTTTGAAATTACGGACAGTTAAATTAAAGGTCTATAATTATTGTTTGTAAAATGCAATTGAAGTTTGTAGAGAAGGGGTGGAAAGGCACTGTTGTAGATCAAAAACAAGAAGTCGTATTATAGTTTTCTTTAGCCAACATTTTATCCTTAGTTTCAGTCTGATAGGCAACTTCTGCTACTCTGTGATGTTTTCTTGCTTCTGTATTAATTTTGCCTTTTCTTCACCAGATTCATAAGTGAATTCCAATTTTATACCGTCACATGTGTGTCATGTGTCCTTTGGATTTTTAATGACAATATTTATGCTGTGAAAAATCTGTGCAAAAACTGTATAACCAACAGCATTTTGTTCCTAATTGCTGTACTTTCTATTCACTTCAGCAAGTATTATGTAGTTGTAAATATTTTTTACTGCTCTGCTGTCAAGAATAGTGACTCTCAAAAAAGTAGTAGGGAACTCAAAAACGTATTGACTTTCTGAATTCTGTTTTGGCTTATTTTATTTGATGGTGAACGTGTGCCACGCCTACCAGGAGTTACCATATTTTCTGGAGATTTTAGCTTTTGTTACAAAGGATCCATAAGAATTTGAGTGACTCATTGAAAACTTTCAGAAACTATGATGCATACTTGGATATTTTCACCATATATAGGAACATAATATTAATAGGTAACCTGTCTCTCTTTTCTTTTTCTGGTGTCATTCTTCTCTTCTATAGACTCTAGCATAACTAAAATTTATTAGACCTGATAAAAAATTTGATCTTCTATCATGAGAAC
The DNA here is from genome assembly GCA_030762935.1 of Hymenopus coronatus. Classification (NCBI taxonomy): domain Eukaryota; kingdom Metazoa; phylum Arthropoda; class Insecta; order Mantodea; family Hymenopodidae; genus Hymenopus; species Hymenopus coronatus. Next base: position 318,415,733 of record CM060900.1, on the reverse strand, counting down.
CCATTTTCCAGTAAGCTTCAAATAAACACTCTTGTTCCTCATTAATTTTATCTTTACAGTTCAGATGGCATCTAGTTATCCCAATGAATGATCTTTTGCTAATATGTTTCACACTTTCAGTAACATAGCTTTTTCCAAAGTTCCTGCATTTTTTCCTCTCCTGTCTTACTATTCTATGCTTACCTCTATTAATTTTTGAGGTGTTGGTACTATTAGTATTCTGCATTTTTTTTTGCCCTGGATAAGTTGTTTTCATCAGGCTGTGGTTGGTAATGAAGATCCATAAGACTGCTAAAGACATCAGAAACATCACTACCTTCTGCAATTTCTAACCCACTGGTAGCAGCAGCAGCAATAACAATATTATCAGTTGGAGGTGATTCATTTGTTTCCATCAGTGAACTTGTAGATGTATGCAGATTCATTTGCTTCCATCAGTGAACTTGTAGATGTATGCAATTTCCTTAAAGAGATACTGTCTGAATCATTAAAGTTTTAACTTTTTTTTCATATTTTTCTGTCTAGTAAGAAGTGATGTTTTGACTGTAGGTGCTCTTTTCATTGTATTGAGGTGCTATGCTTATGGATTAATATACTATGATACAAGTGCAATAAGTGCATCTTCACAGAATGAGGTAGATGCTTGTTGTTCTTTCACTTCTGACTTTCTTAAAAACACTTATTGCATGTGTGCTGTACACTATTTTTTCAGCATTAGTGAATAATAGAAATGCTTACAAAAAATAAAATTTGTCATTATCAGCTTTTCAAAAGCAGTATCAAGGTTGTGTATGTTAATATGTGGTTAATTTATCATACATGGTAATGTTGACCAAGTCAATGCCTGGATGTTACATTGCTGCCTGTGTTAAAAGAATTATATTTAAATGCCGCAAGAATCAAATTAATAGTAAAGGTTAACAAATATAGGGAATTAAGACAGTAAGATTAAAAGGGTAAAATTCAACTCTCAAATAAGATTACATTGCATGTCTGCAACAATGAATATGTTATCAGAAGTTGGAAGATGAAATGTATTTTATAAATACTTACTGTAAAAATTAAAAATGCATGGAGCTGCAGGAATTTCAGCTACCCACATGTTTTAGCATGAATGGGAGTGGATTAAAAACACTATTCCTAAATATATAATTTTCATCACACATTACATCATGGTCTTGAAATACACACTTCGTAACTTAGAAAAAACCCTTAAATTTTTACTTATATTGTTTAGTGCAGAGTAAATCAATATTTTGCATATTAATAATTTAATTATAATCATAGTAAGATACTCTAGCATAAGCTAACTTCTTTATGGTTTTTACAGATGAAGTGTTATCTATTTCAGGTCTGCAGAGTAGTGTTTGTGGGGAGCTGTATAAAACAATGAAAGGAAACATGAATGATGCAGCAGCAAAACAAAGAGTTTCAGGAAATGACAACATATCAGATGTGATAAACAATGGAAAACTGCAGCCTTTGGAGAATATCTGTGATATTGCTTGTGAAAATGACTCTGCAATTTTAATTAATGGAAAATGTAGTCAAACTTTAGTCTCAGGCTTTGATGAAGAGATGCCCAAAGAACAAAACAGCATGAGTAAAAAGAATGACAACTTAGATGAAAATAGCTTCCAAGATGAAAATAACTTCCATGTGGAAGAAAATGATAAAGTGAAAGGACATTCTGGCGACAGTGAGAAATGTTCAGAAGAATGGGACAGGAAGTTACACATGTGCATCATTGAAAATTCAAGGTCAAAAGGCACTTCGAGCACTCTTGTCCCCCCTCCCCCATCTTCCAGCCCTCCAATGATTGTTTCTCTAGGTTTGGATTTGACTTTAGAATCTATTACTAGGTATCAAACAAAGCCTACAAACATGTACACATTTCTCTGTGCCCAAGATTTTCGGAGAGATGAATTCTCATGGCATTATAAAAATGTCCATAGTGACATTCATGGTGGTCTGAATGGCTGGCTAGAACATCGCTGTCCATTAGCTCATTATGGGTGCATGTTTAGTTTACGGAGATTTTATCCAACAGAAAGAGGTTCAACAATTGTTCACAATGATGTATTAGAGAGCTTTGGAGTGAAGCCATATACTGCATGTGACATTCCACATGTTATGACTACAGAAACCCACAAGTTAATTTTTAATAACAGTCTCCAAGATGGTATGAAAGAGAACATTGACAATGCAATTACTGTGATAAATACTCAACCCCTGATTTTGTGTCAACTTCCTTTTGAAGTGCTAAGGTACTTATGTCGCTTCCTTGATTCTTTCAGGTGAGTATAATTCATCTATAGAGGTAGTTACTTTTAATAATAATAATAATAATAATAATAATAATAATAATAATAAAAATAATTATTATTTTTATTATCATTATCACTATTGTTATCATTATTGTTTTTTTTGTTTCATTGTGACTCCTCTCTGTTTATGGGTACAATTTTAGTTACCTTTATGAACACAATAAGGTATCTATAGCACTTTGAAACATTACATAAAGGTAAGCAGTAACACAGTGTTTGATAAATATATGCTGAAACATTTTAATACTATTTATGTTTTATTAGATAATGTAAGCATGGTTCTTCATAGTCATTAATAATGTTGGTAAGTGCTCCAAAGCTGTGCTTATAACCCATAGTTACTTTGTATTAATAATAATGCAGCACTGTCAGTAATACTTCTACATCCTTGAACTAGGTCTGTTCCACATAAGCTTGCCCAATATAGCTTAATGGTCATGTGAACTAATCCTTGATTCTTATAAACTGCACCATTGATATATAATCTGTCGCTCACAATTTCCATCTCCTTTCCCCTGATTGGCTAAGTACACTTTTGAATGCGATATACAAAGCACATGCAGAGCCAGGTCAGGCGACACACAATATTAACACACTGTCATGGTAGCACATAAATTCTTTCATCATCCAAGAGACAGACTTAAAATGAAGAATACTAGCCTACTCCACCACGTCAGCAAATAAGGGGTGACTAGTCATGTGACAGTTAAGAGGGATAAGGCAAACTTAAGTGGAACAGAAGCTAGATGATCATATCACAGTCAATGAATGCATCAAATGAGTGTCCAAGTCAGCCCAGAATCCATATAACTTGAGAATTTTGGAACATTTATCGTACCAGGTTAAGGAACAGCCAAGATAAACATTACCCAAGTATCTCTACCCAACCAAGGGTCAAGACTGTATTATGAGACAGACATGCTACTTCCATACTTAGAGAAGGCTAGTAGAAGTTTATTTAATAATTGGGCATGCGTAGATATAACTAAAAAGTATACACCTTTTACTCTCTAACTTCACAGTTTGTCACCAGAATACAAACACATTGTTTTTAGATTATCACAGTAGAGGTTAATTTGCCTGTCTGTAAAAATTGCATGTGTTAATAATGTAAGTTTCCAAAAAATATTTTACTTCTAAACACTCTTTATCATTACTTGAAATCATAAGGATTTTGGGACAGTGATGTGTAATATAAGATTTAGTATTGATTTGAGTCAATTGCAATATATTTCCATCACTTTTATTGTTTTATTATTGAAGACATATTTTGGAACTACCACTGCTCCCATCATCAATTTTTTTTACAGCCAGTGCCATGATTATCCAGTGTTACAGAAGATTCCTTTGGTGGTGTATACAGGAACTCCTGTACAAGGATGTCTCCAGGTTGAATTTCAAAATTCATCAATTCTTCCTTGTTCTTCCAAATGTGGATATTCTCCCAGGTTGCCAACTCCCTTTTTCTTGTACCTTTTAATAAAAATGGGGTTGTCTCTATGTTGTGATGTTCTATCCATAAATGCCATGCCACTGCTGATTTATCCTCCAGTTTTAATTTTATGTTCCTCTGATATTCCTTGTTCTTAATTGCCAAATTTCTTTTTGTTTTCCCTATGTAAATTTTTTCACAGAGATTGATCCAATATACACCGGCTCTATTTTCTGTTGGAATTTCATCTTTAGCTTTTGAATTTAAGAGATTTTTAATTGAAAAATTATTTGTGGGTGCTAGGATAATACAAGGGTGGTCTGAAAAGTTTCTGACCTCAACATGAAGATGGCAGAACTCTAAATAAAAGCTAGTGAACTTCGTTATTCATCTGTTGACAGTTACTCACCAAAGTTTCAGCCATTTTGGATGCTCAGTTGTTATGTAACAGTCATTTAAGTGAGGTGATGTGAGTGTTTTTATGAAAATGAACAAAATCGAGTTACAAGCTGTCATTAAATATTTATTTTTGAAAGGCAATACGCCTACGCAAATCAAAGATGAGTTGGAATCTGTGTATGGGGACTATGCACCATCATTTACCACAGTGAAATTTTGGGCAGCTGAATTTCATCGTAGCTGTAAGAGCTTGGGAGACGATGAACATTTGGGACGTCCAAAAACTGCAGCTACCGACGAAAACATTGCCAAAGTTCACCAAATGGTGCTAGACAACCGCAGAATTAAAGTGAGAGAGATAGCAGAGGCTATGAACACTTCAAAAGAATGTGTTTGTGACATATTAAATCAACCTTTAGACATGAGAAAACTGTCCATGAATTGGGTGCCGCGTTTGCTCATGTTTGACCAAAAACGTGTTTGAATGAACATTACCAATGCTCTGTTGGCACAGTTCAGGCAGAATAAATCCGAGTTTTGGCGCCAATTAATTACTGTGGATGAAACTTGGATACACCATCATACACCTGAAATAAAAATACAGTCCAAACAGTGGACTGCAAAGGGGGAACCGACTCCATAAAACGTAAATCTGTTTTTTTCGGCTGGGAAGGTGATGGCAACGGTTTTTTTTGGGAAAATCATGGAGTTATTTCAATCGATTATCTTCAAAAAGGAAAAACCATTACAGGAGCATACTGCGCATCATTACTTGACAAGCTGAAGGCAGAACTTGCGGAAAAACAGCCACATTTGCAGAAAAAGAAAATCCTGTTTCACCAACACAATTGCACCATCTCGCACCTCAACAGTTGCAATGGAAAAAATCCAAGAACTACAGTTTGAACTGCTTGATCATCCACCTTACTCACCAGATCTAGCCCCAAGCAACTTCTTTTTGTTCCCTCATCTAAAAATTGCGCTCGGAGGACAGTGATTTTCGTAAAATGAAGAGGCAATCACCTTCGTGAACAATTATTTTGCAGAGAAAAACGCCAAGTACTATTTGGACAGGTTACAGGGATGGGAGCATCGCTGGGAGAAGTGTGTAGAGATACAAAGAGATTATGTTGAAAAATAAAAAAAAAAAGTTCTGAAAAAATGTCTTGTATCTTTATTAGGTTGGAAACTTTTCAGACCACCCTTCTATTTTAATCTCCGGAAATTTTCTTAAACTTGTTGTGTGCCAAAGGGTCATATGTGAACTTTTTAAATGATGTTTTCATCCTTGTTTATAGTGAGGGTGCTGGTGTCTTTTAAGTTTATTTTGTTTTGGCTTTGTTTATTTTATTTTTTTTTTTTTGAGCCAGTTGTTTGTTAAATTCATTTACTTCTGCTGTTTCAATTATATTTTTTAATTGCTCTTATACTCATCCATGTCCATCAATATGTTGATTAATCTGTGCACAAGGCAGTTAATTACTGCATATTGATGGGATATAGGGTTGCAACTGTTGCATTTGATGTAGTTGTCGGAGTGAGTAGGTTTTCGGTGTATGCCAAATATTAATTTGTTGTGCTTTTTCTTTATTTTTAGATCTAGAAAAGCCAATTGTCCATTTCTTTTTTCCTCCATTATGAGGCTTATTGATTTTTCCTGTATATTCAAAAGTTTTATTGCATCTTCTATGTATTTCCTAGGAACTGTGGCAAAAATATCATCATAACTGTACCATACTTTGAACTCATATGGAGATGCTTTAGAGCAGCCCTGCACAGGGTTTGCGCTCCCGAATCTGGCTTACAGTTCGCGAGTGGAGTACAGGTACTGGCAGCGCTTTTGTTTACAAATGGACAGAGAGGAGAGGTATTGTAAGAAGTGCAAGCTTTCAAAATGATTTCTCAAAATATTATTTTACTAATTTATGGTTAGGAAAAATATTTATTTTAAACAAAATGTTGCCTTCTATAGCAGATTAAATTTGCGTACAAACTAGTTATATGTTATGTCTCTTTACCAATGCATCAAAACATGGTTTTATGTGATTGGCAGCTGAAAGAAAAAGTACTGATTTTAATGTAACGTCAGTCATAGATTTTCGATGCCTGTTTTTATTTAAATTGATGATAGAAAACAGTTGTTCACAAGCGTATGTCAAACCAAACATTGAGATCATTTTCACAGCTAGCCTGTGTAGTCATGGATAACTTTGTTGAGGTCAGGCTAGTAAAAATCATTTAGGTTAGTGGTATTGTTGAAACGATCTTTAGCTCTTGTATCACTGAAGATCAAAAGTTCAAACTGCAGATCATGAGACACCGTTTCAGCTGGTGTTGAGAATTTGAAATTCCTTCTCAAGTTAATCAAGGTTTTGAAATCTAGAATCGAATGCATTGTAAATTTCAATTAATACTTCAATGTAATCATTGAACACTGCTCCATCACAAGCATTTTGTAAGGTTGGAAAGTGAACCATGTTGCCACACCGTAACTGACTTATGAAAAGTATAAGTTTGCAACGAAAAGCCCCATAATTCATTCATCATATCGAGAATGAGCTGGTTGTTTCCTTGAAGAGAAATATTTAATTTGTTGAGGTGTCCAGTAATATCCACAAGAAACGCAAGGTTGGCTACCCAGGCGAGATCACTGAGTTATGGAGTGAGTTTCCCCTTCATTTCAAGAAATTGACAAATGACGTCACGAAGATGGTAAAATCACTGTAAACATCTTTGTGTGTTTTGTCTTAGTGACACAATATATTGTGCTTTTTTTCTACCTTTCAAAATTTTCTGACATATAAGTCACTGAAAATTTGTTCCAGCTGCTATGTAAAGGTAATCGCTTTCCCATGCAACATTGAAAGTGTTTGTCTAATGGTCACTTCTGCCGCCTTTTAGACTCCTCCATTATAGAAGGATATGTAAGCAGCGTTAGCAACCAGCTGCACACAAAACACAGTCCACCAGGAACTGCTTTAAAACTGCCCTACGTCATTCTTCTCTATCACACATTCAGTGCTTTACAAGCTGTCTTGTGGGTCGCCTGCTCCTACCGAGCGTTCAGCTCAAAGAGCGCTGTTTGTGCACCCATGCTTTAGAGGCCCCCATCTTGCTCATGAGTAAGTCTACCAGTAAAGGTGATAGTGGATTTCCCATAGCCAGATCAGATGTTTGGAGATAGACTGTTCCATAAAAATATTAATGCACATATGGGTTAAGTATAAATATTCTGCTTCATTTGGATTTTTTTTTTTTTTTTTTTTTTTATAGAACTCTGCCATTTCTTGATTAAGCTACTAAGCTTGTCAGTTGGGATGCTCGGTAAAAGAAATGAAATATCAAAGGAAACCAAGATGTCTATTTCTGCTCTCTTGGCATGTTTTATCTGCTCTACCAGATCCAGGGAGTATTTAGAAGCATGCTATAACATTTCTTGAAGGAAGTGAATTCACTTGTCAACCATTTTGCAAGGTTGACGGTTAGTGCATCTATATTATTTGTGATAGGTCTCTTGCATTTTCCTGGTTTATGAGTTCTTGGTCGGCCATAGATTCTAGTTAGTAACGGGTTAACCACTTTTATCCTGTTTGCCTCCTTATTGACAATTGAACTTTGTTTAATTTCTTTATTTTATGCTGTTAATGCACAAATGTAGGTTGTTTATTTTTATCTTGTATTAATTTTTAGGAGATATTCCATCCTATCTATATATTTAGTTCTTTCCAGAATTACAATTTTGTTGCCTTTACGGATTTTGTGTATGTTACCAGTATTTCTGATAGCAGCTTTATGATTCTGTACTGTGGTTGTGGTATTTGTTGGATTATTTTGCAACATATTTTTTTTACTATTATTTTTTGTGTTTCATTCAAGCTTTTTGTTGTCATTTGTGTGTTGGCTATATAGTCCTTGACCCTTCTTGACAAACCTGCATGTCTGTAAGCCTTTGTTCAATAAATCCATTTCTGATTCATTGAATTTCTTTTTGGAGAGCTTAATGACATTTTTATGACTTTGTATTTCTCCGTGATTACTTTTGTTTTCTTTTTTTTTCCCCCTTGTGTACTGCATAACCTTCCAGTTTATTTTTCAGTTTAAGTATTTTATTTCACATTTTTCAGTTCATTATGGAGAGTATGTTATTTTCTAGATTCTGCCAAGTCATGTTGCCTAAAGCTTTTGCTAGTTTTAAATAATTTTAGATCCATGATGCCTCTGTTTGTGTAATGTTTATTCTTCTCGATTTGTAAGACTTTCTTTTCTGCAGCTTTTTGTTATCTAGTGTTGTATAATTTTACAACTTTTCTTATGAATTTTGAAGTCTTTTTTTTAATGATGCACAAGTTCAAAAACCAGATATCTCCTACTATTTTCTTTTCTTTGCTTGTAATTTTGAGAACAGTTTTATATCTTTCTTGTGCTTTACTATTGTATCTACATTAGCACTGGATATTAAATTGAATCCTACCTTGTTGGCATCCTTCTTGTTCTTTGTTTGCTTACCAGTGCTTATGGTTCCTCAACAATTTGTTGGTGCACACTAATTACTTAAAATAGTGATGATTTTGGGTCAGTGATGCACACTATAAGTTAGGTATTGATTAGAGTCGAATGTAACACATTTCCAACTCCTATATTGTCTTATTATTAAATACATAACCATTGCATTCGGGATAACCATTGCTTCCATTATCAACTTTTTGACTGTCGGTGACATGATTGTTACAGTAGATGCCTCTAGTGGTGGATTTAGAAAAAAGATGTCTCCAAGTGAGATTTCAAAATTCATCAATTGTTTCTTATTCTTCTAGATGTGAATATTCTCCCACGTTTCCAACTCCCAACTGTTTCTTGTGCCTTTTAATAAAATTGGAGTCTTCTCTATGTTGTGATGTTCTCTCTAAAAATGTCATGCCACTGCTGATTTATATGCCTGTTTAAATTTTATATTCCTAAGATGTTCCTTGTGCTTAGTTGCCAAATTTCTTTTCCTTTTTTTCCCTGGTAAAAGTTTTCACAGTTTTGAAAACTGCTCTATTTCCTTTTGGAATTTCATCTTTAATTTTTTAAATTTAAGAGACTATAGGAAACATACTATTGCCTTTACTGGCAGACTTATTCATGAACGAGATGGAGATAAGGGCCACTAAAGCATTCCCATGGATTTTGAAAGCATAGCCAAGCTTGTTGATGATATTTTTGCCTTAGTTCCTGGGAAACACATAGAAGATGCAATGAAACTTTTGAATGTAAAGGAAAAGGCATTAAGCTTCACAATGGAGAAGGAAACAAAAGGACAATTGGCTTTCCTGTACCTTAAAATAATGAAAAAGCACAACAAATTAAAATTTGGCACTCACAGAAAATCTGCTCACTCTTACAACTCCATGAAATGCAACAGCTGCAATCCTGTGTCCTATCAACATGCAGTAATTAACTGCCTTGTGCACAGATTAATCTATATACTGATGGACATGGATATGTATAACAGCAAATTAAAAAGCATAATTGAAGCAGCAGAAGGAAATGGATTAAACAAACAACGGGTTCACAAAAAGCTCCTTCAAAAACACGAGCATCGTGACTGTAAACAAGAATGAAAAAATCACATTTAGGAAGTTCTCCTACAAACCTTTGGTATACAAATGCAAGAAAATCTTCAGATATTATCCTAGCACCCACAGATAGTTTTTCAATTAAAAAGGTCTTTTAAATTCAAAAGTTAAAGATGAAATTCCAATAGAGAATAGAGCAGGTCTATAATGAATAAATTGCTGTGGTAAATATTACATAGGGAAAACAAAAAGAAATTTTGTAACTAGGAACAAAGAACATCTTAGGAATATAAAATTAAAACAGGAGGATACATCAGCAGTGGCATGGCATTTTTGGATTAAAAAAAAAAACCCAATTTTATTAAAAGACATAAGAAAAAATTGGGAGTTGGAAACTTGGGAGAATATCCATATTTGGAAGAACAAAGAACAATTTATAAATTTTGAAATCCCACCTGGAAACTTCCTAGTTCAGGAAATTCCTAAATCCACCACAAGAGACATCTGCTACAACACTGAATAATAATGCCACTGGCAGTCGAAAAAATAAGAATGGAAGCAATAGTACTTCTGAAACATATCCTTAATAATCGAACAATGTAAGTGGTGGCAATGTGTTTGAATCGACTCAAATCAATACTTAACGTTTTTGTCATGTCAACAGTGAATTCCTCCTTGTAAAGTCTTGTAATTTTTGTGCAGTTGAATAACTTGTCGCCAAAGTATTTTTTTCCACTGTTACTTTTGTTTGCTTACAATTTATCTTATTGCAGACTTCATACCATTTCAGTGTTTATGTACACTGTGTTTCAAAGTTTCCAGACACCCAGTGGAACTAATTTGTAATTTTAGCATACGATTTTCTCACATCAAAAGTTTTAATTTTATTATTATTAGCTACAGTCATGTTTATTTCTCTTGAAAGTAGTAGTAGATTTTTAATTTGACTATAAATGACTGCTCTCAGATAAAGATAGACAACTTACTACACAAAAATGTAGATGTCATTAAAATACACAGTTTACGTCATATACTCTCTCTCTCTCTCTCTCTCTCTCTCTCTCTCTCTCTCTAAGAGTTCACCATTTTTGAGATATTCCTTGTTATTGATTTCAATTTTTAATTAATTTTAACTTTTCTCAAATTTAATGTGTTATTCCATTTTTTTTTTTTTTTTTTTTTTTTTATTCCTGGTCATGTAAACAGAACTAAGTTCCATCTCACAGCAACCAGCTTTTGTAAGATTTGACTGTCTCTTTAGAGATGTGGGGACCCTAGCTCAGGATGTGTCAGCATGGAATCTTTCTCAGGTGTGGTAAGACACAAGTGTTTCCTTTAAGTTCACGATTGTTATTGAACTCGCTTATTTATTTTCTTTGACATTTTCGACATCTTCTGTCGAACACATGCATTCCTCCTAAGATTTCCTCTTTCCAACTATTCTTTATGTGACTGTGCCTATCATCTCTTATTACTTGTGACCATCTTCTGATGTACTGAATAAATACTGTTTTTGTCATGGCCATATGTAGCCTGTTTGTTTCCACCGCAGATGCAAATATATCTTAATGCAATGAGTCTTCCATAGCAAGTGAAGTTGCATTGATCAACTAATAAGAAAACCGTTTGTATTTGCTTTGTTATGTCCACCCTCGGACAGTGGAACTTCAAACCCCTTTGGTTCATTGTCCTGCCCTTAATGGTACACTTCTACCTGGGTTGTTTGCCAGCTCGTGGTAACTTTGTCTTTGTGCTTTTAGACATGTTAACATTTCTTTGCTGGCTGTTTCCAATGTATTTTTGTCCCTTCTTAATGTAATTTATATCTCCCTTTTAGAGACCTTTCAATACCATGACACAACATGTACTGTCCCAAAATACAAAGGAATAACAGGATACACTGGCTGAGGCAATAATTAAATGTTTTAAAAGCTGGTTACTATGTAATGGATATTACTCTTTACTTGAGCAGTAGAAACAAAAACGAATAACATCGCATTGAGAAAATTATAAATATTTTTAAATTAAAAGCAATAATATGAAATATCTCAGAAATGGTTAATTCCACAAAGAAACAGTTGACATAATTTTTTTTCTAACAAGATTTACAACTTATGTGCTGTAAGCTATGTTTTCCAATTATGGATAATTCATCCAGAATGAATGGGTTTTAAAAGCCTATTTAAATTAATGATAATATGCATTGTTTTTCATGTAAGCATCTTTAATATACAGGATTTTAAATAAAATCATTACAGCCAGTTTTGAGAGAACATTTCCAAAAAATTTTTCCATGAAGAGCATAGTTTGGGGTGAGAGGATCTTCTTGAAAATCTTTGTATCACATCCTTAGAAGTTTCAGAGCTAAAATATCATGAGTTATGTTGCATGCATGCACACATATCCCCCCCACCCCACCCCCACCCCCACCGCCACCCACCCCACACATACCTCTCACTCACTCTCTCTCTCTCCCTCCCCAAAAATCTGATTTGGTCCATTCACATGCGATTTTCTATCGGTTATGCGAACTTCTTATAAGAGGTTATAATATTTTACTCTTTCTCTCCCATGTAGTCATTGTTCAAAACTGTAAGTCATATGGTGTTAGTCAAACTTCTCTCTGCTGTAACACAAGCTCTACTTCATGGCAGGAAATATGCTGTTGGTGAAGTGTGGCTAGACCAGGTGCTCTAGTTTGCCTAAGATTAGGGTGGGGTGGGACCAGGTTAAATAATGGGTGGTAGAATGCCAGGATGATGGTACAGGTTAGTTACCTATCTGTTTTGTAAATTTTGAAATGCATAGTTCACTCTTTCTAACAAAAATTGCATACTTAACAGTGATTTTTGGTTTCCTTGTACTTAAATGGTACAAATAACATTTCAAGCTAGATGCTTAATTGCATTATTTTCACTGGGTGTCCAAACACCTTTGGCCAGCAATGTATGTCAAACTGTTTATCAGAGTATGATATTAAACCATTAATATCCATTTATAAAAACTAAAAAAGCCTTTTAAGTTCTTGATTGATGTGCGAAGAATTTGGGTATTCTCACCTAAATTTATAAATAACACATTTATATCCATATGAAAGAAAAACTGCTGTAACTTTAAGATTTCTCATGGAAATGTCAATCAGCATAGTCATTTCATCCAGATTATTAGCAGTCTCAATATGCAACATAACTGTTACACCTATCCCAAACAATTTAATAATTCTCTTTTAAAAAGCAGTTCTTTCTTCTTTATGGAAACAATTTAATATATGCACCAAATTGGAATAATGTTATACTGTAAGAAACACAAATTTTGGAGCACTTATGCTTCAAGCATCTCTATTTATTTAAAAATGTCCATTTTGTGTTTATAATTCTTGTCACAGTTAGAAAACATACTACTGAATGGGTAGACTGGCTACACGAAGTATTAGTCTAGCTATGTTGGTTTTCTAGGTCTTTGTCATTGTAGGTGTGCTGAGCTTAAGGAGGTAAGCATATTGTGCCTGCTCTGACATTTTGCATATGTCAGCAGCTACTTCAGGGCTGCTCTGTCTGTGTTCAGTGCTCCATTCCTTCCTCTCTATATACAAGTCTGGAAAATAAGTGCTTATTTGGAAAAAATAAAAAGCCATGAAATATTTATTTTCACAGCAACATTTAGCTGTATATGAAAAAGGATTCCTTAACCTATTTTTCAACATAGCTGCCACCATTGTTCAGGCATTTGTCTTGGGGAATGAACTTTTGTATGCCCTCTTCAAAGAAAGCTGCTGTCAGTGAAAATAGCCACTGCTGAACACTATGCTTTGTGGAAACACATTGCAAAGCATTCTTATTGTGAACTGTCTGTTTTCATGAATTGCCCCATTCACTAGTTCAACCAAACCATCAGTGACAACAGAAGGCTACCCACTCTGTGTTTTGTCATGAACATTGGATCGTACATCGTTGAATTGCCTAACTCACTTTCTCACCATTCCATCTGTTATTTCATTCTCACTGTAAATCTGTACAAGTTGATGAGTTTCAGCTAGCTTAATATTCCTGGTGTTCAAAGACCATATTACAGAATGCACTTCACAGTCAGTGGGATAAAAAATTACCAAAAACATTTTGAATGATCACTAACAAATGTAAACACAACACAATCTGGCTGTAATGGCATCATTGGACAGACAATGAATCAGAGAGATGAGTGCATTGCGATCTAGGTAGAACAAAATGGTACTTTCTTTCTGGACACACCTCATATTTGTGTATCTGGTGGCTCCACTCCATCTCATGATTTTGATTGGCCAGTGATCTTGGATTCTGTGATCACTATGCACCAGTGTCATGTCTATGGTCCTTATATATGGCTCTGCAAGCATATCAAGGGAAGCAACAAACCCACAATTTGATATGGGGTTCTCTGGAAGCTCAGCACCACCAAAGATGTCAACAATTTTGAATTCCTACACACCTACTTGAACTTCTACAGGAAACAACTGCACAGAGTAGTCTAGTTGTTCATGAAGCTGCAGAAGAAGTAAAGTTTGTTTCTGTGCCCGTTGGCCTTTCTACATTGCAGAGACTACAAAATAAATCCAATCAATATCAAACAAAACAGTGACTCAAAACCAGCATGAAGAATCCTACTTACTACATCTTTCAAGCTGCAATGCCAGAAAAGAATTCTACTACACAGAAACTGGATTGCACAATTACTTAACTGAAGTTAACTGCAGAAACTCCGATCAGGCTAAGATCCGGTTGTACGAACTCGGAATAAACCTCTGTTAGATGTTATTCCATGGTTATGTACTAAATTGTGTTGTACGACAACAGAATAGAGACTTATCAAGGGAATAAACATGGAATAACTTATTCCATGCTTCCTTGCGGGGATAAGCCGTTATTCTGAGAATAGAGTACAAAGAGGAAAATTTCCGCTTGTGTTCTGGACACAATTTTGACCCATATTTGACCGATATAAACGATTAATTTCTTTATATGTTTTAAGGACATATTATAGCTAAATATAATATGTTATAAAGGTAGTCCGATAAATGAAGACTGCTATAATGAGATTAAAGTTGAGAAAGTATATCACACTGAGATAACTTGGTGGCTATAAGGCATAAGACAAGAAGTTAAAGTAAAATTGCATTTATAAAACAGTAAAACCTACCTATTGCCATCAAAATACTACTATTTTTATGGAAATAAGTAAATTTAATCCTACCCAAGATAAATATAAAATAGTATATAGCAATTCACAAGTACAATGCTTAGTGTTGTAAAGAACGAGGTTATGTTTTATTGATGAAATACAAAGGAATTGGTTACTTCGAGGGTGATATGTTTCAAAATGTAACATAGCCACAAATGTTAATGTTAGCGACGTTCTGTGCTATAATCAGATTTTGGAGGTTAGGTGCAAGTTTAACAACGATAACATTACAAGCTTTTTGATAAAGGGAGGAGATGCCCAGATTAAAAGGTGCCTTCAGAGCTCAAAAATATAATATATGTTATTATTTTACAATAAATTAATAATTTTTCGTATTATATGCTGTAGGTTTAATATATTGAAAACAATTTTGATTGAATAGACGATACCTTCCGTAAGATATATCGTTCTCAGTTTTATTAGTTTGGTTGACCATTTCAAACTGTTGTATTAAATATTGCCATCAGCAAAGTGCGAGCTGTAATGGGAATGGTTTAATGCACTATTCGGCATAGCTACTAATTTTTCTGTTGGTTAATAATAGCTGTATAAGAAATTGCTTATGTATTTAATCTTGGAGCAATGATTCTATTATGCATATCTTATGTTGATAGTAGCGTTGGCAACAGATAAAATTTAATTTTTAAAATTCGATTACTAAGTATTTTACTGAATACAATTATAGAATCCATGTTAAGTATGTTAGCTGTTTTGAGCACAGAAACAGAAAGATGTCATATATCAGCACAAGATGCAACTTTATAATATGGTAAGGTTTCATCCCCATACTCCTAACGTATCGCAAGTCACAGTATAGGTGTTTATGTTTTGTAAAGTATATAGCAATTCTGCACCTGAACACGCTGGTGAACATTTATAATTATTTCATAGTACCGCAAGTAGTTAAAATAAGAAATAATACATAGTTCAGGAACAGCTGATTGTGAAAATAATGCAAATTTTCAGCAAAATAAAGCAAAAATTACAAATCAAGTTGGCCATGAATGACTTGCAGCTTAGCCAACATCAGTTTTAAATCCACAAACAGTCAAATAGATATCGAAGGAATAAAATTGCGTCGTACAACTTGTCACCATGTTTATACCACGAATAGTGTATTCCAAGATTTATTCCGAGTTCGTACAACTGGCGCTAAGAGAAATTTGTTTGCATCTCACATGTGCTTGCAGATTTCATCAAAACTACTAAAGAATGCCAGCAAATGAATTTCCAACATTTACATAATCCACACCATTCAACACCACATCTAAGCATTAAACCACTTTTAGTGAGTGTATGTGATGATGTCATTAATGAACCCACGAGGAACATCTTATCAAAAGGACTGAAATTTGCACCCACATTAGCAAATTCCAATTGAAGAATGGGAGCAGTTTTAACAAGCTCCCATGACCAGATTACTAATAAAAATATCTGGTATGCACATCAAAGCTAAATGAAACACCATAAACTAACACAACACACCTAGAGCATGGGCTCTCTGGGTTATTATCTCAAATCCAAACATCTTAGTCCTAACATCCAACAACTGCCATGTCATAATGAACATCAGCAAATACTATTATGTTCTGGCTGCTCAAAGACCTTGCCTAGACAGATTGAAAAGAGTTCTACTTCCACCATGTAGAGAAAATATTATCATAATATCAACAACAACATGGATAGAACTGATTCCACATGATTCTTAAACACCATTGATAAATGGGCTGCTGAAAATCTGTGAGGACACCCCTCTTAAGGATTTATAGTCAGTGCGATTGATTCTTTTGCACAGATCTTAGCCGTATTCCTAGCAGTAATCCCACATAACATGGAAGAATTGATGATTCTGCTCACTTCAAATAGAATCATGAATCAGTTTTGACATATGATCTCCATTAAGGAATCTCTGGAAACCATTGAAGATAAACCAGAGAATTCCAGTAGACTGGCTGCAATTAGTGAAGCATTGCCTTACATCCACATATTTTAGCTACTAGGGAGAGTTTTTGATCAAAAGGAGCAGCAATGGGCTTCCTGTTTCACCTGTTTTTGCACACCTCTTTATTGAAAGGTTTGAAAACATGTCTCTGGAAGCATACCATCTCAAACCAGGACTCCTGGTTCAGATATGTTGAATCTAAGGGAGGATCTTGGAAGTATCCAACCTAACAAACATAACACAAAATATTTAGAAAAAAAATCTTTAATTCTCTACATAGACTACTTTTGCTCCATACACTTTTCCCAGTGATGTTCAGTACCTTTGATAGATTATAGTGAAAACCATCAAGCTTCTCAAAATAGCTATTAACTGCAGACTCCACCTGTTCATTGCTGGCAAACTGTTTTATCATCTAGCCATTTTTTTTAAGTTTGGAAATGGAAATAATCTGTGTGAGCTGAATCTGACAATTAGGATGCCTGAGGAAGCATTAAAACTTAAACTCATTATTTTGGCCATCATGATATTAGATATGTGAAATGGTGCATTGTCGCAATGAAAAACATCTGTCTTATTGCCAAATGATTTTAACTTTATCACTCAACTGGTGCAATAAGTTTGCATAATACTCACTGTGTATGTTTGGTTTTGTTTTAGATGATAATTTAAATTATTGCATGTTCATACTAAAATTATTGAATGTGCATCCCAAAAAGTATGTCATGATATTCCTTACAGATGTCTTCTTTAGAGCCAATTTTCCCTTTTGGTCCATTATTTTGACTGTTTAACTGTTTTTTACCATTGTAGGCTTAACACCTAATGTTAAAGAGCCTTAACACCTAATCCTGTACCGGCAGTCTTCCAAGACTTATTTTCTAGCAGGTGCGTGCTCAAACACAAAACATTAGCCGAATAACTGCTATAAATAGTTTTCTACGAAGTTCGTGCCCATGTCTCAGTCATCTTAAATACCAGGCCATAATATCTCGCGAACCAATCAGATGTTAGCTTCATCCCAGCTCTTATAAATACCAGTCTCCGCAAGCTCAAACCATCAGTTCACCCTGAAGACGAGGAAGATGCACTTCTTCGAAACGTTGGTGTCAAGCCAAGTTTTCACCTGGCTAGAAGCCCGAGAAGATTTTGAATTAATATATTTTTTATTCATCAAATATATGAAAAAAATGTTTGCAAAAGAGAAGGAAATTCATTTTATTTTTATAGTTAGAGCAGTCCTATGATTAGATAGCTGTCTCTCGATTTTGAAATGCATTGATTAATATGGGAATTGATGAACCTTTGATTGATCTGATCAAAAGGGTAGCAATTTATCTGGTATGTTCTGGCTTGGATAGTGATAAATTTTACATAGGGAAGACAAAGAGAAATTTGGCAACTAGGAACAAAGAACATTTCAGGAATATAAAATTAAAACAGGAAGATAAATCAGCAGTGGCATGGCATTTTTGGAGAGAATACCACAACATAGAAAAAACACTGTGTTTAGTAAAATGCATAAGCAACAGTTGGGAATTGGAAATTTGGAAGAATATTCACATTTGGAAAAATAGAAACAACTTAATGAGTTTCAAGATCCTGCCCGGAGAGACATCCTTGTCCAGAGGTTCCTAAATCCACTACCAGAGATGAACCCATCCACTACATCACCTGCAAATCATGACACTGGCGTCAAAGAAAAGCCGATAATGGAAGCAATGGAGCCTCCAAAACATGTCCGTAGTAATAAAATGTAAGTGATGTAAAAGTGTTACAATCAACTCAAATGATGTGTAAAACTGGAACTTATTTTCTGAATTTCCCTCACAATTTTTGGGTGTCATGTCACTTGTTAGTAGCTCAGTTACAACTATCCCATAATAGAGCAGCTATCTCTAGAGGGTAAGCTTTGTTTTAGAACTACAGCATTGTTTTATACTGTAATAAACAATGCTGCTGTTTAAAAATATTAAAGTTTATACTTTTTTCCACTTAAGTACTGTCTGATATGTCTTTTATGTAAGATATTTTGCAAACCATCTGAATACACTCATAATTACTGTTTTGAAAGCATTTGAGGACGTGTTAATGCATTTATTCTCTTAAAAGTGCTGAAACATTGAATAACATGCACATTGGAGTATTATGTGTAAGCACCAAACAGTTTTGATAATTGTTATTCTACACTAGCCATGTATAGGCACTAATTTAAAAAGAGTTGAATCAGGCTGGAAAAATATATGTCATATCTTGAGACTTAAGCCACAGATCTTCAGCTGTCCATGCATATGCTCTTAAGGCATGAGGTATCATGGTCAGATACCCATTGACCAATTAAATCTTATCTGATTCAAAAGTATTCTATGGTACACTTTATAACAGGATACAAGCAAAAGAATGTTTCTCTCATTTTTGGCCTACCAAAATGTGTATCGTCTAGAAAAGTAAAGGATGGCAGACTTAGCTTGTTTAATTCTACTTCCTCCATTTTTCTGATCTTCTATAAGGATCATTCTTTCATCACAAACAAAACTTTGAATTGGAGGAATTTTGTAGTGGATGACTTCGCTACTGTGATGTCAATAAGAATCATATTAAAAGTATTTAGTCCATTTGTGACACACAAGCACAATTTAACAGTTACTAAAAGTACACAAGGATGATTCAAATAAAAACAGTAATTTCTTTTAATATAGCTACTTATTGATTAAACATATGCAAAATGACATCTTCTCTACACAGCCTCCTTCATGCTTTGCACACTTTTGCCAACACATTGGAATCTTGAATATTACTTTTTAAAAAAAAAATTGAGGTGCATCATCAACCAGTTGTGCAAATGTACTCAGTCTTCATTAGTTTTAAATCATTCCCCTCCAAGCAATTCTTTCATCGGTGCAAACAAAAAATAGTCCAGGGGAACATATATGGACTGTAGGGAGGATGTTCAAGGGTTTCCTGGTGCATGTCCTCCAATTTGTCTCTTGTCAAATTTGTGGTATGAAGCTTAATGTTGTCTTGGAGAAGGATGACATCTCTGATGGGTAAACAATGTCTTTTGTTTCAATAGGTGTCTCTTGCTGACCTGAACAATCAAAATTGTAAGTTGTATTCACCGTATGTTGATCATGAAAAAAATTAACCAGTAAAACTCCTCTGTACTCAAAAAAACACTGTCACGAGAACATTTCCTGGCTGAGAAGAAGTCTTTGCCATGACTTGCTCACCATTTTCTATTCCAAAGTGAAATGATGGACTCATGTCTCATCACATACAACAATGCCCTTCAAAGAGTCTTCCCCTTCTGCCTGGAATCGATTCAGAAGTCTCTCATAAATCTCTAACCTGACCCTTTTTGACTGCTTGGTTAACAACTTTAGAATCCATTCAGCACTAACTGTTTTGAATCCAAGATTTTTGCTGATAATGATATGAATACTTGCAATGCTGATAACCATTTCTGATGTGATTTCTTCAACAGTGCAGTGGCAATCACCTTCAGTAAGCTCTTGAACAGTATGGATGTTGTCATCTGTGAGACTTGACCTTGGGTGCCAAGCATGACCTTCATTTTGTGTAATTTCTTGGCCTTCCTTAAATTATCTAGCCCAGATAAACACGCAGTTCTGGGACAATGTAGTGTCTCCAAACTGTGCTTTCAAATAAGTTAAAATCTCCTAGGTTTTAACCCCTTCATTGATGAAAAACTTTTTAATAAAGCATTGCACAATTTGAGAAGGAAACTGTTGTTCGTTCATAGCTGCACTGAGGCCAAAACCTATCAAAGCAGCTAAGCAAACTCGTTCCCTCTCTTTAATTCACCAATCTGCTAGTATCTGCCTGTACAGTACTCTGGATCAATTACCATTTATGTTTGAATCACCCTCATATTTATAAAATCTATGGTTTCTTTTTCAGCTTGTCAACTGACAGTGTTGCTCAAAGGAACACATTTCTCCCTAGTGATGGATGGATGGATGAGTCTTCTTATGGGGATATCACCAGGTGGGATTTGAAGTTCTTAATTCTATGTTCTTCCAGTTTTGTGTATTTTCTCCATATTTGTAGTTCTGTTGCACCTATAGTATGTTTTAATATTTCAGGTTTTCTTCAATGTTAGTGGTGCTCTTGCCAAAAATGCCCTACTTCAATGGATTTTCTTCTTGCTTAATTTATATATTTCAGAAAATGTTTCTTTGCTCAAGCTGTTTCTGTTTTTAAACTTTGTTACTGTCTTCCATTCAGTTGCTACAATTACCTGGTGTAATTTAAAGTTTCAGTTTTGAGTTTATTAGGTTCCTATATTAGAAGGACATTATATTCTTTGACATGTTCAGTCAAATTTTCAAAAATATAGATAGGAAAGACAAAAGGAAAACCTATAAACCTAAATGAAGGTACATTTCAGAAATATGAAAACTAAATGAGACATCCTAATTAGCATGGTATTTTGGCAGGAATACCATGACATTGAAGAAAATCTAAATGTACGAAAAATAGAATGAGAACCACAAAACTAGAAGTAAAATATATACGTATTGAACAAAGGCAGAATTATGAACTTCAAAATCCCTTTGGGATGACTCATCCATCGACCATCAGGGAGAAGTACGAGAAAGAGCAACTCCGGCAGTCAACAAGCTGAAGATAGAAAGGTACTTGAAACATATTTTTCAGTAAATTTTAAATGATCAGTGTACTTGTGTTACAGATTGACTCAGATGTTTAATTTTACTAATTTTTTTAAGGAAACTGAACAGTTGTTTTTCTAAGTGTAGTATGTGGTAGAACTTTGTGAGTTTATCAGTTTTTGGGTGGATGGAAGAAGCTTATTCCTTTGTGCACCTTTGATTTTTTTTCTTTCATTTCTTCTTCCTGATAATATAACACAAGTATAAAATGTTATGTCTTCTGCATTTTCAAGTTTGTATAAGTACATACAGTAATTTTATAATCTTGCCTATCTTTGCAGTTTGTGCAATTTGGCTTTAACATGTAGACGCCTTCGTGAAGTATGCTGCTCACTGTTGAAAGAAAGAGGTCTGGTTGTACAACAATGGAAAAAATGTCAGACAGGGCCAAACATTAAATGGACCATTGCATACAAGGTATACAGCAAAATAACTGAATTACACTAAATCCAACTATATGCTCTGTTTTGAAGTATGTTAATGTATTGTACCATTCTGGTAATAACAGGGCACAAGAAAATACCTCCAAGCAGCTTTAAGTTCAGGAAAAAAAAAAAACAAAATGAATGCATGGAAATATATAAAATAAGAATTGTAAATTTGTAAAATCAAAAACAAAAGTAAAAGCAGAACTCAGAAATTCAGGCCTTGTAAATATTAAAATTTGGAGGCAAAAATGCATTATAAGAAGAACATATAATGACTATTTTGTACTAGATTATATTTTCACCATTGGTCAACATTTTTGTTATCATTGTGTCATTTTTATAATAATTTTTAAAAGCTTGAAAGAAAATTCTAATCACTCTCAATAATAAATTGAAAATGCTTCTGTAGATATATCTATTAGATAATAACGTCTTATCAACATATTGGTTAAACATGACTACATTTTAAGTTTTCCATGTTTCGTGCTGAGTCTTCTTACAGACAGTACTTTTGCAACTCAGAAAAACAACCTCTCAACATCAACTGAAGTCATTGGGGAGCAGCTAAAGTACAGCATTTGCAGAATGGTCTATTTCAACTGCAATATATAACTTTTTAAATGTTCTTAAGTCTGTTAAGATCAAAATTTTTCTAAAAGCACATTTAGTTTTTCCTTTAATAAACTCCCATTACCCTGACATGCTCTCTAGTCATTGTGCTGCTTTGTTCACAATTATTCTCACTAACTTTATCAGAGGCTGTTCTCTTTCTTGAAGCAGACAGATCATTTGACCATAATAAAAGTTAAATACTCTTCAGCTTTTGAAAATCAAGAAGTTTCTTGGCTGCTGTAATTAATGATGCATAACACTACAGAGCATTGACCACCAAAGTTATACTTTGGAGATATGAGTCACAGTAAACTGCTGCTGAAACCCATGTCACCCATTTCATGATGACTGGTTGAGGGGGCCTGAGGTGGGAGGGTATATGCATGCACGTGTGTGTAAGCTGAACAGTTCATAGGTCAATCCAAGTAGCTCATAAAATTAAGAAACTGAGAAATAGAGGATTTTATGGAAATTTACAAGAAACCTTCAACTATAAAATAGAAACACAAAGCAATGTTGTTATATATACATAATAGCTGCAGCTGGAATTTTCTTTGTAAATTCTAATAAACTCTTCTATTTCTCAGTTTCATATTTTTATGACCTACTTGGGTCAACTTATGAACCATCCAATTCTGGAGCAATACCTTTAAATATCTGAATCCTTGATGAGACTCCAGAAAATCCTTACTCCTGCAAATCAATTTGTGTTCATGTGAACACAAGCTACACAAACCCTATGAAAACAGTGTGTTACACAGGTCACCTGAAGTATGTTTGGAAAAAGTGATTTTAAAATTGTTCCAGCTTTTCATTGATGAAAAGTAGCATATTATATTGAATAATTTTGGCCACAGTAGCTGAATGAATTCGTGAATAACTGCAAGAAATGTTTTCTAGATACTCTGTTATAAGCAGGAATGCTTTCATTGATTCCTTTTCTCAAGAAGGATTTTAAGGTCTGCGATATTGCCTATAAAATGCCTGTAGAAATCTGTTGACTTGTCCACTGAAATCCAGAATCTTTTATTTTTAGCTTATAACTTTAATGGCTTTCATTACACCATCATAAGAGTCACTTAAATAAAAATTTTACTAACTACAGATTTGTCCATATACTTTATCAAACAGTGTCTTAATGTAGAATTCTGTAGCTTCTTCAAAATTTCTGGTTTCGACAAAATCTCTATGCAAGTCCAATGCAAACTGTGGATTTCAAACTAATCTGAAATTGCTGGCTTCAAATCTTGTTCTTTTCCAGTAGCCCGGGAAAAGTGAATTTTTGTTATGCTGTACTGATATTTTTGTACCTGAAATATTTCTTTTCATAGTTCACTGGCTGCTAAATTATTTTACATGGCAGTATTCACCATCAATGAAAATGGTGAAATCCAAAACTAAGCTTTCAACTTAGTTCATAAAAAAACGAATTTTGTCAAGTCACTAGTTGTCTGTTGCAACATGGTAATGAGAACCTAAATCTCAAATAAGGTTTATTTCAGCAATATTGTTGCCACACTTCTTTGAAAGAGCATGAAGTGATAAGTAGCCCAACAAAAGCCTGTAGTAATTAAAATCCTTCGTTTCACATGTTGATGCTCATTGTTACTGTGAAGATATGAACTGACTGGAAGAGAATAATTTAGCTTCAATTCGGTCATTTGTTTTCTAAATTAGGCATGGATGTCAGAGGCAGAAAAAGAAAAACGGGCAACATAAAATCTTGCCATTTCAATCACAAAGATTTAATTCCTACAGATTCACTCTTAAATTTAAGATATAACATACTTAAAATGTTAGTCCAAATTTTGGCTCTGTAAATGTGAGAAACTTCTGTTCTTTTGATCATTTCTGTGACTTGGAATAAATTGGTGTTGGAAACCGACATGTTATTTAAAAAATTAAATGAATGACTGTTAAACTACATTCATTTTTAAATATATTTATTCTGTGTACCAAATTAAATTAATACAGTATTTGATTGATGTTAAATTAAGTAAGTTATGCTGTATGATGGTACCCCCTGTATATTTTTTTTATAAAGTGTATATACTCATGTTATTATTTATACTATATGTTTAGTTTTGTAATCAATCTGACGATCCTTGTAAATTATGTATTACAAATGGAGATAATAAAGAAATAGAAATAGAATGAAGGAGTAGATGAAGGAAGTATATCAGTGAAATTTAAGCTGCATAAGGTAAAAGAGTTGTGGTAATTTCATAATTTCTTCCATCTGAGAGCATAACACACAAATCCATTAAATGGTTTGTTATAGACACACATTTTTAAAATTTCATAGCTTTGTATGAAACTTTTCTACCTTAATTGTATTTATGCTAGCTCTGAAAAACACAAATTTTTTTGAAGAATGAAATTTGCATTTTGTGATTTTTGGATATGTATTTTAAAGATAAGATTGGTAATACCACAAACATAATTATCATTACTGAAGAAGAGAAACGTGAAACTCAATTAAAAGTTTTCAGTGTGTGCTAAGGAACTGTAATTCTTAATGTATTTCAGGAAATACTCTCAACTGTTTAAGACTACAAAATTAATTTTATGATCAATTCTATATCATGCAGGATAATTCAGTCTCATGTACTTAGTTGACATAAACAATAAATGATATGATAAAAAACATTGGTTCTTCAGATAAAGAAGATTTATAAAAATTATTAATAACTGTTTTTGGATTTAGTGTCCTATACTGTCTGGATTTTAGGATTGCAATTTGTGCCGTATGTTTAAAATCTTTCTAATATTGTTTATAAAGGAGTGGTGACATTACTCCCACCCACTTTATCTTATTCTTCCTACACCTTAATAAGAATACTTCACATTTAAAGAAACATGGTTTATGTTCACAATTAATTATGAAGGTTTTGACCAGATTGCAGTTATCCATCAAATAGTACTCTTATACTTTCTTTATAGTATCTTTACTTGTTTAAGACAAAGCCTTTCATAAGTTAATGAAGATGTGTCATGAAACCAATTGTTAGGGAACTGTTTATTAATTTGTATTTTCTGATTTGTATTATCTGTTTAATAAAACACTTTATTTGAAACTTAAACAGAAGGTCAAATCAGTGATTAGTTAAGTTTAAGTTAATATTGGCATTTGTAATATTACAGAAATCACAACTAAATTTGTTACTATTAGAAGCTGTAATACTAATTCATAGCATGCATGTCAAATTTTTATGTTACATTCTCAATTAACCAAAACTTATTTTTAAACAAAAATATTCATTGGTATATATTATAATTTTTATGGATTTTTTTTTTTTTTTTTTTTTCAAGGTAGCCTTAGGTAACTCTATTACTACTTAAATTTGTTGGTTTAATGCACAGATGTTCTTTGCTGTGTGATTCTGATTTTTGGATATTTTCACATTCGATTCTACCCTGTTTTTCCAAATTAAGTTCTTCTCTACTGCATGAATACCTATGAATCATATTGGCTCCATCTGAGGAGTTACTTCCCTCATCTACAAAACATTCTTACTTTTTTAGGATTCTTTCTTTGCTTCATGTTTTTGCATGTGATCAGTCATTCTCTGTGAGGTCCATACAAAGTTTAGATGCAAATTAGTCTTGACAAGTAAAACTCGTATCAATATCAGGTTACATGTAACATACTATACACTACTACAAATTAATTTATGGCTGTATGTCAAGGCACCATTATCACCCAGTAGCAATTTTCTGTAATTATAAGGTGCGCGCGCGCGCGTGGGGGTGTGTGTGTGTATGTGTGTGGGGGGGTGCGCACCTGCGCTCTAGAGACATATGCTGCAATGAAGCTCTAGGCTAGCTCTTTTCTAATTATGTATGCATTTTTGTTCACAATTCAGCAAAAGTTATCCTTGACAACAAAAATAATTTCAATGTAATTTAAATCATACAGATAATAATGATAAATAAAAACTACCCATTAACTAGACCTTAAAATTACAACAAAAAATAAATAAATAAAAATAATCACCTTCATCTATTTTTGAAATGGATAACTTCTTTTGTACATCAGGCAAATAAAGAATCCCTGTCTTCAGTAATAAAAATCACTAGACTGGCTATTTATTAAAAATCACCATAGCTCTTATTTTCCTAAGTTGGGGTTTGGTAGAAGTACTGCATTCAGAAAAATAAAGAGGATGGCAGGCCCATTGGTATAGTAACAGCCACTTTTTTGACAGAGTAGCTGATGTCAGATTACCACATGCCCAGTCCTCCTTCAGCTTGCAGTTACTGTGTTTTTGTTGTGTTCAGTTATTTTAGATCTGTATTATTTGTGACTTATTTGTTTCGCTGTTTTTGTGACACTGAATCTTAATGTGAACTCTCCTCGACACTTTTTCCGTATTTCTTTAATTTATCTCTTTGGAGTATTCTTTAAATCAATTTTTGTCGTGTTATTAATTTTTTCATAAATATAATTAAAATTACTCCTTTTTTGCTGCCTCTTTGTGGACTGTTTAATTTTTTATCATGCCCTGATACATGCACATGTCAGGTGAACACATGTTGCTCACATTGGCAACATAGCACTTAGTTTGGAGTTTGGCTGCTAACTTGTTAGACCCTAACTTAGGAAAATAGAGCTGTTGGCAAACATATAGAAGATTTTGAATTAATACGTCACCAGGAAAGCTTCAGTTCTTATTTTATATAGAAGTTTGCTTCGACTGTCGGTATGACTTCACATGGCAACAGAGAAGATCTGAGATGTTTGTTGGAGTAACTTCCCCCTTCTTATCTCTTCCTGTTATGTGCCCATTATACCATGTTGCTGAGTCATGCTACTCCCACTTGATAAGAAAGGCTACAATACATTGCAAACAGAATCAAGTTTTATCACAAGGAGCCCATTTTATGCTATAGCAATAGACTAGAATGCAAACAGCCAACATATTAAGAATAAATATTTTGTTAAATAGGTAGTAAAAACATAGATTACACTCAAACTTCACTCTTGAAATAAAATAACTTACCTCAGACGTGTTTCGGTGGATGTTGCCACCATTTTCAACGGAGATTCACTGATGAACTCATGGTAGCAGCCTGTGGAGGTCTCTCTTCCAGGTAGATGAATTTTGAGACAAGTCCATTTGTTTGTGGTATGTCAAAATTTATGAGCTTGTTTTTGTTTTTTAAAATTAATAGATTTTCCCAAACTGTTAATCCAATTGGATTCTGCACTAATTTTAATAATTTGGGCTCACTGTGAAAATTATAGTATATGAGTCCAAAAATGATGTGCTACAGCTGAATTATCTGTCTGCTTATATTTTAAATATCTCATGTGTTCTTTAAAACACTGTCCAGTGTTTCATTTTGTTTTTCCTATATAAACCTTTTCACATTCCTTGCAGTTGATTTCATATATCCCTGATTGTTTCACTGGGCAGATTTTATCTTTTGTGTTTGTATGGAGGAGGTTCTTCAAACTGTAATTTAAGGTTGTCCTCAACTACCTTTTTGTTTACTATTGCTACTGTTGTCTACATATCTATACTATACCAAGTTTTGTAAATTTGTGGGAAGGCTGTGGTTATGTGGATTTCTAAATTACTCATGTATATGCCTGCAAGTAAAATAAAAAAAAAAAAGTGGTTATATTATGCATTATATGTATGGGAAGTCTCTCCAATATTTTTAAAAAATTGAAAACAAGAGACATTTTTGAAAATAAAATTAAAAATCCCAAAATAATAATTAGGCATACAAAACCTCACTATACAGAAAGTTTAGGCTAATTAAATGAAAGTATGGATATTTCTTTACTAAAACAGCATCCTGCTTAGAACTGGTGTTTTATTTTTTAAAATACAAAAAGTGGATTCACGTAACCTGAAACTGAAAAAAAGATAACACACACACAAACATGATGCAACTATTAATGAAAACAGCATATGGCAATAGGATACAAATGTAATGTAGATTACTGTACAATTTAGCACTTGTGTTGTTGCGTATCTGAACAGTTGATTCACATTATATTCGTCATCTGGTTACATCTCCATAAATCCATTTTTATAAGTACATCGATTATTTGCATGCATACAAGGGCCATTGTTATCGGATGCATTTTCCTCTCATGTCGATGTCAGAAACTCTTTCAACAAGGTCCAAAAATTCAAAATCACTCACTTTCTTCTAATACATCGCTAACTGAAGCTCTTATTTTCTCTTCAGTTCATAACCTTCGGCCAGACGACGCCATGTTTAAACCATGATAAACAAACACCAGCAAGAGAAATTAAATTGAGAGCTAATTTAATGCCTTGGAGTGAAGATAAGGTCTGGAAATGCTCCAGAAGCCTTTCTCTATGGCTATGATGTGTAAAATATACAAACTTCCCCTCTGGAAAGAGTTAAAATGTATGAAAATGGCATCATGATTAGATCGTGATTGGCACTAAAGGGTTAAGAGCATCCATCCAACACAAGATACATAATTGAACCTACATTCATAATCTCTCAAGATATACGAATGCTCAATTATAAACTGACTCCTTTGTTTACTATTGGTATAACTATAAACAAAGCTACACCTTTGCTCGCTATCATTACAAACAGCAATGTTTAACGGAGTGAACTTACTGTTTGCGATAAAGATTTGTTGGGATTAAAGTGACTCTGTCTGATTCCCAACAATGAGGTCTACTATTTGCTGAGGGAAATATTGAGTATAGCTTTGAGTGTACAAAAACAGTTTCATGGTCATGGATGTATACTAGGAAGGTGTTCAGAAGGAAGTAATTTTGTCCTGATATTTGATTTAAAATTAGAAATTCTCAGAATACAAATTTGGTTCATGAAGGGCACCAGGAAATAACATTTTTGGTGCTATGGCACCTGCAGGCACTGTATTGAACAGGGCTGCTTTAGATTATCCAAAAGTGTCATCCCATTATCCCTGATGTAAATAAAGCACACATTATTATATTAAAATGTATGGGTATTAACTTGCTTCACATTACTTACTGAACATTAAAAGAATGCATATATTATGAATTTGTTCCTCTGACATGGCTAAATGTTTCTAATTATGCCTGTAAATATATCATGTTAGTGTTCATTTGCAAGTAAAGAGTGGAAATGCCATCTGATATAATGTTTCACATGTTGGAACTGTGTAGCATACAAACAAACAGCTTCATTGCCAATATCAAATTAATCCTTTTCCCTATTGAAGTAATATTGCTGCTTGGAGTTTGCCAGGTTCAATACTTAACTACTCCATAATGCCCACCCCTATGTATAGTTTGTTGTCAGTTGTGATGACGAGTGAACATTTACAAGAACAAGTGCATGGAAGGACTGTTGGAGCTAAAGGTTCCCCTTCCCTCAATGTCTAATCTAGACTCATTAAAAAAAATAATATGGGTAGCTGAAAGAATAGAATTTGGCTGTACAATGCATAGTTGCATGTTAAGGCCAGGTCTCTGGTTTGAAGGTATCCAAAATCAAAATTTAATATCTTGTAAACATATGTTACAGTAGTGATCAAAATAAATACAATTGGTGTTTAATACAATCTTGGCCTTGAGGGCAGTCAACAAGGTTTCTCTTGAGCCAAAGTAAGCACATCCCTTGGATGAACAGGACCCATGAAGGAAACAATGATTCAATGCTGTAAAATCAAGTACAGATAAGCAGCTGGATGGCTTATTTGCCAAAATTATCAAAATTCAGATTCAAAATAAATAAATGGTATAATTTAGTAATCTTAATACTTATGCTAATCAAAAAATATATTCATGAATTCATCAACAAAATAAAATATGTAGTTTAAGAGTACCTAGATTTTTTTACCTTCTTCATACATGCTATGTTCTGTGGGACTTTGATAGTCTTAGGGAGTTTATTATACAAATTAACATTTTTATGGGAAATTTAATTCAGGCTTTTAGATAGTCTGTGTTGTTGGAGATGGATTGCTGTTGAGCTTTTTCTTGTATGAATGGTATTTGTTGGCAAGTTTAAAAATACTTCTATTTTCATGTATGAGAGAAACTGTCTCTAAGATATAAATACATGGTAAGGGTGGAATTCTTGAATAATAAAAAAAAAAAAAAAATTTCACTTGGAGTACATTGATTCACTTGCTTTATTATTATTATTATTATTATTATTATTATTATTATTATTATTATTATTATTGTTGTTATTGTTATTATTATTGGTGTTATTGTTATTGTGATTGTTATTGTTGTTGGGTTTTTATTTAAACACCCTAATACAGTTATTGAAGATTATGTCAACACTGATTATACATAAGAAAAATACATTGCTTTTAAGACTTCTAGGTTGCATGTTTTATACAGCATAGCGAATATGACCTGATTAGAAGGTTGACATACTCTGTCCAACTTAGCTGGGAATCAATAACAATCCCTAAAAATGTGTACAATGACACTCATTAACCAATGTATTAAATATTAAAATTTGGACAGGATTATGAACTCCCAATTGTTGATTGAATTTAAGAGACAGTTTTATTTATATTTATATGAAGCTTAATACTCAATTCATTTTTGCACTTATGCAGTATAATAATTGATTACTGCCTGCATAAATCTTTCTAAATTACTACTAAAAATAAAGTTTGTATCATCCACAAACAAAACCCTATTGATTGGCAATAAGTGAAAAGGAAGATCATTGATGTACATTTAATCATGGAATTGGTCCTAATATGAATCACTGTGGAACCCAGAAGTGAAGTTAAAGTGTGTACGCATGGCTCATTCATACTTTTAGAATATCAAGGACAGGAAACAGATTACCATAAAGCTAGTAATGTTTTTGTAACTGGGCAGATTCTTAATAACAGACTACTTATTAAAATGTTACATGGTACAAAGCATTTCAAGAGTAGATTTAAGACATTTTCAATTGAAGATACAATGTTCTTAAGTTATATAAACTGATTATTTATAAATATTAGATGTCCTTTATACTGTTAGTGTTAGAAACATGTATGAGAATATTGACAATTATTAAACTAAATGAATTCTTCATTAAGATTCTATCTGATCACTTAGTTTCAACATCATCTATGAAAATTAAATCCCCATTCAGATTCCTCATGTTCTTAACTTGTTACACCTGATCAGTGAGTTTTAGCATCACCCAAAGAACCTAAATTGTCATTAAGATTGCTACTTTTTCATTTATTGTACAAGACCATTTAGTTCCAGCAGCATCCACATAGCTTTCCTATTTCATTAAGATTCCTTCTTTACTTCTACTTCATCTGACCAACTGGTTACAGCAATAGTTATTGTAAATAACTAAAATTATCAGCACTCAATACTCTGCATTATGCCCAAATCCAACTTGTAGACTGCATAGAACCATCTCTAACTGCATATATGAATGTAGAATTATAGTGGAATATGATACTGTGACTTTGTCCAGATTTTAATTGTCACTACTTTGTTCTAAATTAATTTTCACTTGGTTATCACTACTGCTTTATTTGCTTTGAATTTTCACCCGTCACCTCACTTTTTTTCTCCATGTTGCCGTGTGATGACATATAAATAGCTTAGCCTCATCTCCTGAGCAGGTCACTCATTAGGAGGTTGGAATACAAGGTTTTTTCCATATCTCACAGAAGTACCACTCGCTGAATGTCGCAGCAGATTTCATGAACTAACTTAAAGAGCAGCACTTTTTGTCACACCAGAAACACACTGATAAATATTTCACTGACTCATTCATTGGCTAACTGGAATGAGAACCCTTGGTTGTAGAGTACTTGGAATCTACAAAACCTTCTAAAAGTGTTCTGGGGAAGAGAGGAGGAGAAACCTGCAGAAGATTCTAGTTAACTCTTGAAAGTGTGGTGCTTGTGCTGGGCAAAGTGCTGCTTATCTCTCCCAGCCAGTTTGCACCACACAGCACATAACTACATCACACAGCTCCGACCTCAGAACTCTGTGTCCTGAACACCAGCTGTTCCACCTTGGTTTTTCCATTTGCAAACTCCCACACTCTCTTCAGTACAGCATTCCCAACCACCAGCAAGACCCACTACATCCAGTACTCTTGGGAGAAATATTTGCCCATGCAAGTAGTATGCCAGATTTTCTATCCTTCAGGATTGGCCGTATGTGTCAA
Organism: Hymenopus coronatus; assembly: GCA_030762935.1. NCBI lineage: Eukaryota > Metazoa > Arthropoda > Insecta > Mantodea > Hymenopodidae > Hymenopus > Hymenopus coronatus. The sequence continues at coordinate 318,382,984 of CM060900.1, read as the reverse complement.
ATCCTCCAGTTGCTTTCTCCTCAAGGTCTCTTCATCCTAACTGATAACATGCTGCACTGCAACTGGGCATAGGGATGTCACATTCTTCTTTGCCTGTTGGTCCAGATGCTCATCCATTGCAACCTCTATCATGCTTTTGTTTTATTTTGTCTCCCCATCTAGCCATTCTTAATCTTGGTGCTCTTTTACCACAGTACACTCCAGAGGCCTACTGTGGTAGGTATAGGTTTGGCACACCTGGCATCCTGACTCACACGTTTGGGCAACCTCTGGGTGCTGAGGGAGTCAGTTCATCATAACGCCCACCCATGAGTAGGCCATGCGTGGAGACCCAAGTCAGTGGTAAGGGATATCCTGGTTTGTTGACGGTTGCATATCTGAGCCTGGGCTTCTGTCTTTCAGTAATTGGGAAGGGTGCGCAACCTCATATACTGCTTTGGTTTCTGCTTCAGCTAAATGAGGCTGACCCACCCTATGTCAATCCAGGACTATGTACTATACTGAAATCCAGGATGAGTGGGACGGCAAGCCTGCTATATCGCCTAGTGGGATGACCCCTCTTTGGGCTCTGTGGTGGGTGGGGGGCACTGGGGGATGAATTTCTATGTTTATTTCTAAGGCAAAATACAAACCAAATACCAGCATTATGGAAAAGAAATAGTTGATTCTAGTAGTTCTCGCTACTTAGTTGTACCTAGAACAGAGGAAGGAAGAAAATCTACGTCGGTTAGCCAATGCACCATCCAAAAGGGATTAGATAAAATTGCTGGTCCAGGCCAGTCTTGCATCAGAGCATGCAATGGAACACTCCTGATTGATACGCTTTCAGCATCCCAGGCAGCAAAATTACTGAAGACCAATATGTTAGGCAGTTATCCGGTTAAGGTCGAGAAACACAAGACCTCCCCTTGTGTGGCGTTATGTGTTTTGTACTTCATATCTTAATGCAGTTCTCTCCTGTCCCAATTTTTCCCATTCCAGATTTAGTTTCTCTCTTCAGTTTCTCCATTTTGGAAATTACACCCTTTTATTTTGCTCTTCATTTGATTCCAGTCAGTAACTTTTTAAGCCTTTCCTTGGTCTTGGTACTTAGATCTCGCTCTTGACACCAGTGACTATCCAGTTTTTAACTGTCACTGTTTGATCTAAGTTCAACTTTCACTTGGACTGCACTTAGTTAGCACTGTCTCCTCACTCAATGTAAACTAATTCAATTTATCCATCATTTCACTTTCTTTAATGATGTTCCTGCAAGATGACATATACACAATGTAGCCTCTTCCCTCAGATGGTTCAATTACTGGGGAATTGCACACAAGATTTCTCTGATATATCGCAGAAGCAGCACTGACTGCAAGACACAGCAGGCATCAAAAATTCCCTCAAAGAACAACACTTCTCATTGCACCAGAAATGCACTTGCAAATCACTCGCTGATGCAAGAACGCTCACTTATATAGCACTTGATATCTCTATGGATTATTCTGGAAGTGTTTTGGAGGTGGGGGGAAGAAAAACCTTTTCTGGTTATCCCTCAATAGTATGGTGTTTGCGCTAGCCAAAAGCGCTGTTTATCTTGGCTTATCTTGTACTGGCCCAGTTGGCATGAATCTGCTTTACAATATGGATATACTATGAATCCTGAAAGAATATTTTGTAGGTCTTGCAATCAAACATTGTATACCTGAAAATCCACTATATGTATGCTTATTGTAATGTATCTGTGTTTTCTGAACTGGTTTATAAGCTTTTACATTTCTTTTTCAGCGATGGTTTTTTAGCACTGCATTTACCCCTGTGCATAAATGGGGCTTTGAAGCGAAGGACCACATGTCAAATCATCTAAAGAATTGTATGTGTTTTGAGAGGTAAGTAAAAAGAAATATTTATTTTATACTTTGCAGTATACACCAAAATACAAAGGGATAAAATCAAATAACAGTACCAGATTATCATATAGATATATCTTTATTCTCTTTAACATGAACAGAAATAACAGTATGGCATTTTTTTTAACTAAATGCTAAGCAATTGTGAACTTCAATTCACAAAATGTTTCCTTCTTTGTCTGCAGGTGTGGTTTCATTATACAAAAAGCCCAATAAAAATGTTAATTTTGCTTGTTCCTCAGTATTCAGTCTCAATATTTACCGTTTGTTGACTCATTTTATTACTTTATAGTATTGATTCTCAATTTTGTCTCTCTCAACCTAAAATTCCCTCATACACACTCAATGGCACTACTCCTGATGAACACTCATAAACCCTCTAAAGCTCTTCTTTTATTTCATCTTCTGCCTACCCTTCTCTCTACAGAAACAAAACTGTCCAGACCCCACACTCTACATCCCTGCCAACTGTGCCAGTTTTAAAATTTACACTTTATTGCTAATCACTTTGTTCATTATACATTATACATATCAAAAATAAGAGAGAAAGGTTAAGAGTTTGTATGAATATTATGGAACCATGGTTACATCTGTTAGAGGTATGAATTATATGTTTCAACATGAGTATATACCATATTTACATTCTTAATATCACAAAAATATAGCAGTTTAATAATCTTCAAACAAAGTATGAGATACTAATGCAAATGCATATATAACTACATGTATAATGATTGAATAAGAATGGTTTCCAACTTAAAAAAAAGAAAGAAGTATTTTGTATGGGATATTGCACCCATCACTTTGCACCCCTTAGTGTAAACTCGGCTCCTAACAGTACCTGTACCCTTGCCCACTGGAACGCACTTCCATAAAAGTACATGGCTCAAAGGAGTTGTTTTAATGCTATATTTTACTTGCATGTGTATATTTTCCTATTATTATGAATCACATAATCAGGAAGCGACAGTAAAAAAAAATAAATCAAATTTAAACAGTTATATAAAGTATATGTTGTACCATAAAATAATACATTTCAATTTTGGTAATCTTTTCAAGATTCAGTGGGAGGTAGTATAATAAACGATAACAATTTAACTGGAACTCTTAGTTCTTGAAGAATTTGCTAAATTTTTAAAAATCTTAAAATCATGAACAAAGGCTTCCCACTGCAATGATTTAGTTAACATGCTGTATTTATAATCTTCATGTATTACGAATAACAAAATGTAAGCCATTAACAAACACTACACACACATTCTAACACTTTAATAAATTACAATTTTTTGGAACTTACCCAGCACTAAATTCCAACAAACAATAATTGCTTCCAATTGTTTATATATAGCAAGCTTATGCCTTGCTTGTCTCTGCTTTTTCACTATTTCACATAATACCCTGCCTCAAACAGTAAAAATCAGACAAAGCATCGAATCCATATTTGACTAAAACTACAAAGAAACTATAGCTGGGACAAGTACTATATTTTGTACTAAAACATTACCCCACTCACACACATTCTTTGAATGCAATTCATTTGCTGAAGACAACCTAGCATTTTGCTACTATTTTAGAATAAGCCGAAAAACATTAATTTAATTTTGTACTAATAACTGCCAGAAATGTTATAAAGCTGGACAAATGCTAGAAAGACTAAAATGGAGTTTTCTCTCAGAGGTTTACAGGGCCAAAAGCATGTTCAATGGTCTTAAAAGGCCCTGGGGATTCAAAGCAGCAGCAAGCCCTTCGTTAAATCTGGCAGTCTTGTCCAACATGGCTAGCCCAAGCTGACTATAATGTAGATGTCTCATGGCAAGGCCCGTCACATACTGCTCCAGACTGGACTACAGCCCAGATTCCCAAAGCTTGACTCTCGACTTGCACGACTTGCATATCCAGACCAATAGTTAAGCTTTCCCGAAGCATGTGTGTGCACCACTCTCGTGGTATCAACTCAGACCAACAAGGAGTTCCCTGGCAACACACACAGAACTACATAGCAGGGGATGCTAACATAGAAATAACAATGATCATGCTAACATGGTACAATATAAAAGATCAGAGTAAAATATTAAACTTGAAAACATTCCTGAAGCATGACTGTTACAAATTAGCCAAACCTGTAATGTATTTAACTCAATATTCCAAAAGTAAATAATGAAACAGTGTAAGGCTTCATTAAAATACATTTTGGAGTTGAGATCATCTTGGAGGTGTACTTGCCTATGAAAATGAAATGATAGTAGTTTCATACACTTTTGGATAACTAAGAGTTTCAGGTAAACTGTTATCGTTTATTATACTAGCTCCTACTGGTCTTGAAAACATTATTGAAACTAAAATGTATATTTTATGGTACAACATATACTTTATATAACTGATGCTACCTTTCAACTTTAGGCATTTGACCAGTGTGAAATAATATTTATAAGGTAAAATCAGATTATTTCATAAATTAAGATTACTGGTGCTGATAATGTAGGCAGCGTTAGTGGTGGCAACAGCTGAGTACTAGAACACGACTTCTTGATTTTCATCTTATGCTTCACCAGTGAGTAACCACTGGACCATCTAATGTGTACCTCATTCCAATGTATTAAATACTAAGTAAAACTGCTGTATTCCTTTCTCTGCTAGCAAACCAGGAAGGCCAACATTTAAGTTGTGCTTTTATAAAATTATTCTTCCATACCAGCTGTGTGTAGACACTAAATTGGAAAGTACAAGTTATCTTTGATAGTGGCTAACTATATAACCCGGAAATATAAAGTACTAGCATTTATTGCAAGTAGCCTTTGAGGTATGGCATTTAATATTTGAGATAGCTTTGAAAAGTTTACTGGAACTCTTGAATCTGAGGTAAAGACATTGACACAGAGAGCCAAAAATCCATTGTTCGATTTCTGGACATGGCAGTCTGTAGAGTGAAGTTGTTTATTCTCATAAATTTTCATGTGATCCAGAAGGAAAGAGAAACTGGCTAAAACTAAAGTATTTTTAAACAGTTTTAAACATGTATAGCAATGAGGTGCAAAGTATTTTTAGGCAAAATAAAGTTGAGGAAATGTAACAAATTTGGTGAATGTAAAATGAGAGCAATTAGCTCATAATATATTTTAATTAGTATATATTAATAAAAAAAAACTATCAAAATTTATATATAATTATCAAACTTAATTTTTTTGTTTGGTAATAACAATTATTGAGAAATTAGTTTTTTATTAGATTTATAGATATACATTAGGAGTTCTATCAACATAGTCTTTTCTGTGAACCACCAGACCAGGGTTGCCACTGAAGGGAACATGAAGTTTAAGCCATTCCCCTGTTTTGTGCTTCAATTTACCTACCATCCAAGAAGCTTGTATGTGATTAGCTCTTTTGTAAAGTTTGATCACTTCTAACACATGAAGTTGGAGGAGAAAGATGAATGACGCAAGTGTGTCACAAAATGCCAGCCTACACTAGGCATTTCTGAGTCAAAGCCTTTAAGAAGAATATAACAATGTGACCAGTGGTTTAAAAAAATACCTGTTAGTTCTATATAAAAAGCATATATCATTGTAACCTTTTCTTCATTGTTGAAATTTAATTTCATAGAAAATACTTATAATTTATAAAAAAATGTAAAATAAGTTCTTTGATTCACCATTAATGTAGACAGTAGTATTAAAAACGTCAGCAAAATTGCATGAAACTGCATTGCAGGGAGCATTTTCAGTATTTTGAGTGGTTGAACAATATATGTTAGAGAAAAAGCAGTTTAAACATTCACCCATGAAGTTATTTTGCAGTATCCCTAAAATAGAGGCAGTAAGTTGGTGATATTCTAATAATTCAAAAATACTAAAATATAGTATGAAGTTTGAAGTAAAAATAGTGAAAAAATTAAAACATTTTACAGTAATTGGTTTTGAAAACTTAAAACATTTTATAGCATTTGCTTTTGTTTTGCCTAAAGATTAAAATTAAATATAAAGGGAAGAGCAATAAATGCCCTATGCCTTATAGTCAGTCTTCATCAATTGTACTTTATTCCATTTGTCTCCCAAGATGCTTGTTTTCTTTGCAAAGTCAGCAAGTCTCTTTGCAGCCATTTCTTGTAATCCTTGCAATTGCATGATTTATTGTTTATAGTATTTAACTGTCTGAGCAGTGTGAGAGTTTTATATCTACACAATGGATGAGGTACAGTTTATTCACTTTCCTACATTTTCTAAATTTTGGATTGATTGTTCTAGCAATTTTGTGAAGGTGCCCATATAATTGACAGCACCTGCCACCCATTGGAGTGCAATTCTGCTCATTCTGAGTACTGAGGCTGTCCTCTTTTTCCCTTTAATGAGAGCCTTTGAGTATTTGGTCCAGATAAATACTCCTAACACCCTTCTGTGTTTTCATGATCCATTCCTGGATTGCCTCTTGGCATATCCATAGGAATGCCAGATTGGGTTCAGGATCTATAAAAAGATTCCTTGCTCCTTTCTTTGTCAAATTATTTGCTCTTTCAATACCATGGATTCTACTATGTCCTGAGACCCAGATCAGTTCCACTAAATTGTACAGGCCAGCATCCTTAGGGCTTTAATACGCACTCAGAAAATTTAGATTTGGTTAATGTGCCTTCATGAAATTTTAGGGCTGCTGGGAAATGAAGAATGCAGTAATATGTTTATTTTTGTGGTTCCTAAACTTTCTCATACATAAACCTGTATGTCATAAATCTGCTTGGAAAATGGTATTATATTGTCCAAGATGAAATAATGTTTTCTGCTAGAGCCAAATACTTCTGCTCCAGCTCCTTCATTAGTTTTGGATCCATCAGCAAACCAAAATATTAGTTTTTGGATAATTTAATGAAGTCCTTGTTCTTGTACAGTTCCTTAGAAATTAAATAGCAACTTTTGTGGTTTTCTTTGTATCATTTTCTCTGTATTCATATATACAATGTGATCCAGACTACTGTCCCTAGGAAAGTTCAGGTGTTCATAGTATGTTAAACTGCTTTCACAATGTTGATACATATAAGTCAATGCAGACCAGATTTAGCTTCCCCTTACACCCACGGGTAAAGAGGTGACAGGTCTAATAGAACTTCAACAGCAGCTTTAGGTGTTGTCCTAAATACTGTGGTTATACTAATTTAGGTTAGCTGTTGATTATATTAGGGGACTATAATCCTTGTGTATCCTTTCCATGAGTACCAGTATTTGATTTTTAACCTGGTAATTCTAATTCTATGTTGTGTTGTGCAATGTAGAAGTTCTGTAGAAGCTTTTGTTGACTTTGGTGGTGCTTGTATTAGACCATGGATCAAGGAAATACTTAAAGCTGCAAATTAACACAGGGCTATTGACACAGATCTGCTTATTTGGAGCGTTGATGTTGACTTGACGACTTGATTTGGATCTTAACTGAGAATGACTGTTACCATTGAATATATAATTTAACAGTAATCACCTATACGTAAACCTCCTGGAACAGTCTTTGAAGTACCATTGATATCCCTGAAAAAAATTTACCATTAATGTGACAGATGTCTATCCAATAGAACAAAAATTGTAATCTTTATTAGACTCGGAGTTCTGCAGGTGCTATAAGGAATTTTCAGTCTCGGAGGAAGAAGATTAAAATTTTCTGACGAGTTTACATACCTTGGCATAATTTTATACAATGGATCAATGTAGAAGGCACATCAACAGACAAGCACTACTAAGGCATATTGTCACACCCACATCTAATCAATCAAGGGACTGGCTTGGCAGCGAGAGGTGTAACTGAGACAAAATATACTTTCTAGTATGGGTGGACATGGAGGGATGCACCCTCATATGCAAACTCCTATACAACAGGGGAAAACCTAATTCATTCCGTAAAAAGGACGTAGATGGACTAATGTAAAAACAAACACTTCAAAATTAATAGCAAATGTATTGTGTCCTTGTACTGAGTACATGCTACCATCTTGGCACGAGGCCAAGCTTGGCATCCCGGAGGAGCCGAAGCTCCGTTTTTATGACTATTCCATCCAGAATTCACATTACTAAAGGGACAAATTTCCACGCTTACCATGGTTTTAATGAATGTTCAAGTTGGCAATGTTGCCAACATTATGACCATTATAAATTACAATGTTACCACATCCTGTGCACACAGCCAGGATGCGACATCTCCTCCTAGGTTACCAAGTTGGACGTCTGCGTCAAAATACAATATTATGTACAGGGTACATGAACAATTAGGTAATACATAAAAGAATTAATGTTGGTTTGAATAGTTGACCAAAATATAAATTTAAAAAGCTATAAAAATTTTGTGGGGTTTATTTCTTGTTACTTTTGTTCTATAGTGTCCTGCTACCAAAGTTTGTACATATAGGGGTTCAAACCACAACCATGCACATGCAAATTGTCGAGTTATCACTGCACTGCATCTTTAAAGAGGCAATGTTAATGTATAGGCCTCTAGAATTTTCCTAATCACCACTCACAACACACGTTGCTGCACTCCAACAGTCTATGAAGTATGTAGACAACACACAAAGGGTCTTGGGATGCCGCCCAATAAGTGGCCCTCTGCCACAACTGTGTGTGTGGTGGTGCACAGGTTATCCTGGTGGTGCAGGCTGACAACTATTGACTATCTGGAACTGCAAATTAGGCATGGCGCCTCATGATTTGCCCTCCTCTTAGCAGGCACTTAAGCTCCCCACAACAGCAGAATTGTACTAGAACAGTGTTTTACAAGAGTATGAGTGACCATGCCAACAATTGATTACAAATAACAAGATTTGAAAAGTAATGTACCATGTATGTAAATATTAGTAGTCGGTAATGAGCCATAAATACAATAGTGAGTTGTACACAAAAAATTTAAATTTTTGACACTTACAAGCATTTATAAAAATGAATACATTAATTATTCTGCAGAATAAAAAGTTACAAGCATTTCTAAAATGAATACCTCAGTCATTAAAAAAAATTGAAAGTGATACATTAGAAATCTGTGTATAGATTTATACAATACAAATTACAAAAGCCAATATTATCAGGATCCTGAAAATTAACCTAACCAACTGGTACTTATTATCAGTATGTACAAAATTATGATATAAGGTGCACCTATAGAAAAATTATTTAACACGCAAGATCAAAAAATGTTAAACACGATTGTATGCTATATCCACTTATAAACCTTAGTAATCAATGCCATGACTACCCCAATATGCTGTACCAAACTAATTACTCATGTTATTGGCCAATAACTATGAATCCTGTGTGAAAAAAAAAAATGGTACATCTTCATTAAAACTGACGGACACTGCTGAAAACAATACAAGCATGTAAACAAATATGGTTAGCAATTCAAACACACTTCTAAAAAACATTCGCATATCAGAAGGAAAACATATGATGATGCACTATTGAAACAGTACCAACACTTCTAATCAATATGAGGCTGCAAAGAAAATCATAACACAAACAACTGTTGCTATAAAACTCGCAATCATAACTATCAAATCTTCTCACACATTAATTCATCACAGTCAATTAGTGGGTACACTTGGGCAAAACCACTAACAACTGGAAAACATCCACAAATTCATCAGAGCATTACCCCAAACTCATCACACTTAAAACACTGACTTAGCAGGTACTCTTCGGCAGCTCCACTAAATCACAACACACTCTGAAATCTTTACTCACACACAACCAGAATTAATGGGCACACTTCGGCAGCACCAAAAACTCAAAATTTCCTCAAAGCATTCACACAGACAGAATTAATGGGCACGCTTTGGCAACACCAATAACTCAATCCACTTAAATCATTCATTCACACACAAAACCATACTTCATATTCCTTGGGGGTACCCTATCACACTTCCATCAGTTATATATAAAAGCCGTCATAGCATCATAATGACAATTAACTCCTTTTACGACAATAGTACATCATACATAATCATTAGTAAAAGCATCTGTCCTCAAAATAATTATTTCTGAAAAGAAAAGTTATTAGTTACCAAATCCAGAGCTGAAGAAAAAACATTTAACAATTTGTTGTTAGCGGAGCACAATAGCATGGTAAAAAGCTATAATTTAAAAAAAAAATCATTAATATGCACAAAATTAAGAATACTGACTAAAATTTAAACCAAATAAAATAAGTATTTCACTGTTATTACTCAAAACACAGAATTGATACTATCTGTCCTGAAACGGTGGCGCCCTCATGATATAACTGAGCGAGTGCTACAACAACAACCTGCAACATGGCTGCTCCTCTCAAATGTGTAGCAAATAATGCATAACCCATGCCATTTCCATACCATTTAGTAATTTAAACAATATTTAAGGTGACGATAGAGTCACGGGTAGTATCTGAAACTTGATAAACTGTGTACATAACATGTTCAAAACAATTAACCACTTTTATATATATTAGTATAATAGTTGATAGGCACTAATAAAAATTCAAGTTACATGTAAAATTACCACAAAACTTATTACACTATGTGCCCACGGCGAGGATTTGAAAAGATTAAGCACCAAGGCTTCTCATAAGACTTATCAAACCACGTGACTTTTATAGTACGATTTTTACACAGATGCAAATGGAATTAAAAAAAACAAAATTTGCAAAATGAGGTTACCTGCTATGAGTCATCAAATAGCGTAACATACATTAAGTGATACCAACTACCACTGAACTGCCTACAATGTTCACAACACAATAAGCATGGAAATTATGAATACTAGTTTCAACACTCTGAATTTTTACAGCAAACTGTAGCACTAAAACTTCACTATTTCATATAAGAATCCTTCACAACAAAACTATATACCTCCACACATGTGCTATGCTGAAAATACTGCTTCCATGCTTACCCAATGTACAATCTCACCGATTGTCCACAAAACCACAATTTACCAAATAAATACTAGATGAAACTTGAAGAGTAAAATAGGTGATAAGTATGAAAGATTAATAAACCACTTCTTTCTAAAAAGATCCACGGGAATGCAAACACGAGGTTATAGTACTTTTCACAAATTTTACACAATTAACACATCACTACGGCCAGGAAACTTTGAGAGCTTTGAAAATCACAATACAAAATAAGAAAGAGTCACACAATTATAACCACTGCAATATAGAAATTGAGCTTAATGAAACTGAAATTTTTTGAACATGTGGAATAATTTAGCAGAAAACAGACTGTAACACACGCAATTTATAACTGTAGCACAATTTAAGTAAATTACCACATGAAAATGTATTTGTAACACTAACCTGAAAATTTTTTTTGAATGCGAATGCAACACTATGTAACTATTTAGTGGTGTAAAATGAACTTCACATATAAAAGCACTGTTCACTGCAAAAAAAGCAACTTAGTATTAATATTCTAATAATACATCCAAACTTAGAAAGAATAAAACACAAAAATCAGCCTTTTAAGATGAAACTTAGAAACCAAGCCACTCCACGTGCTACCATAATGAATGTTACGACGCAATCACTGCTGAAGTCAAACCAAGTTAAATATGAAAAATATGTTATTCACTGGCAAATAAAAATTTAGCACTTACTAAAACACACGGATTTAGAAGAATTTAAACCATCCCATCCACAAAATATCGCCAAATAAATGAAGAACCAAGGACGCCACAAAGGAAATTCACCATGTGTTAAATTTTACAACAAGTTTGACTAGAAAAATGGGAATTTTTAGACTGAAATAGAAAACTAGACCACCTTATACAAATAACTGTTATAGGATAATCGAGAAACCAAGAACTTCAAATCCTAAGACCAAAAACCGTTAGACCACGAGGTGACGAATTTTACAAAGGACCAAAATGAGAAAATTTCTACGCTATTTACACCATCCTTTAACAAATTCCGGTACCAAATACCCAGCGCCTTCACCAAATATTCACACCCACATATAATTAATCAAGGGACTGGCTTGGCAGCGAGAGGTATAACTGAGACAAAATATACTTTTTACTACAGATGGACATGGAGGGATGCACCCTTATATGCAAACTCCTATACAACAGGGGAAAACCTAATTCATTCCATAAAAAGATGTGGATGGGTAAACTAAGCTACTAATGTAAAAACAAACACTTCAAAATCAATAGAAAATATATTGTTACCTTGTACTGAGTACATGCCACCATCTTGGTGCGAGGTCAAGTTTGGCATCCCGGAGGAGCGAAGCTCCGTCTTTATAACGATTCCATCCAAAGTTCACATTACTAAAGGAACAAATTGCCATGTTTACCATGGTTTTAATAAATGTTCAAGTTGGCAATGTTGCCAACATTATGATAATTATAAATTACAATGTTACCACATCCTGTGCACACAGCCAGGATGTGACAATATGGATCCTGCATCTGTAACTATTCTTAGCTGGACTAAAGTCTAAAGTATTCGATGTATATAAAACAAAAGTTACATACACAATCTCGTATACTGCTTTAATCTGGTGGTCTAGGGTTAAACTTAATACTTGCAGGAAAAAATTTTCCATTAAATCTCTTGTACTAGTTTTATAACTAAAGGTTAGTTTGCGGTGAGGAAACTTTCTTTAAAATCTTATGTCATATTCCCGAAAGATGGAGAACTCAAATACTAAGTTTGGTATGCTTCATTTTTAGTTATGCTAATCACACATGCATTGATTGTTTTATAGAAGTGCATTTTTTGGATTAAGGGGACCTCAAAACATATTTCCAGTGAAATCTTGACATTAAGTTTTGAGCAGAATACAGTATTACCCCTACTTACTATACATAGTAGAGAAAGTAAACATTCATAAGTAATTGTTGCTCGTACCCAAATGTTGCAATTTGATTCTTTTAGAATTAGGTTGTAGTTGCCCAATTCCTTACATTTCTTTGTAGGGATTCAAGAACCATTACAGAATACACTTAGAATTAGGATGCTGCAAAATAAAAATACTAGGAAACCACTTTGCAAAAAGTGTTCATAAATACCGCAGTTCATAATGGTTTATCATGAATGCAGCTGATATCCCTGGTACCACATTTGGGCTGCCTCATTGCTATTTTAGAGTAAACAGTTTAAAAATGTCACTATAACCTACATTATCATAACACAAGAGAAACAAAAGAAAAAAAAAGAATAAAGAATAAAGAAGTCTTATGTAGTTGGAAACCACTAAATTTGTGTTTGTTTTGTTCAATAGGCAAGCACATTTATGAGTCAGACAAATAAATAAATAGAGTATTAATCTAGTTTGAGGCTGCTGCTGTCATCAGAGACTAACATAACACTTAAAATGTTGTTAATTTGCCAACCAACGGATACTAGCATATTTTTATATGCACTTCTTGATTAGTGTCAGAGAGGAAACAATGAATAATACATTAACTCACATTTTATTGTTATTTTGCTAGACTGTCAAAGTCTTAAGTAATTATTATTCTTATGTTAGTAATGTTTGAGGTTTACTATTATTTGAGAAAGATAGGGATATTCTTGTGAACTTTTAGTAGGCATCACATAAAATTAAATAATTAATGTATGTGTGTGTGGAGTGTGGTGTGGTGTATAGGGAGGTGTGGGTGTGGGTGGGTGGGTGTGAGTGTGTGCGCGCGTATGTGCGCGCGCGCTGCACCCAAAAATTTCTTTCAGTTCCTTTCTTTGGAATGGTGAAACTTCCATCAGAGGGAACATTCATTCTCAATACTCAGTGCATTCTTTTCCATTGTTTCATGGGTTTTAACTCCTGACATCTCTTTAATTTCCTTGCAGTACTTCCTTTACGAGTCATTTTTGGACTTTCTTTGTAATACAGCAGGCAAGTTCATTTCCATAACTTACCTGGTTGCCCACTTATCAATCTATATTGAATAGTCTCTTTAGTTTATGTCTTGACTTTGCTCACTCCTTTTGGCCACTAAGAACTGGCAACCTTAGCTGTACAATTTAATGAGAGATAGGAGAGTGTATTGTAACTGGTAAAGATTTAATTCCCAAGTCTGCCACTGAATGATTGTTCTTTAATATTGCTTGAGCTAAAGCTGACAGGTCTTTATGATGTGAGTCTTAGTCAGTACTGTAGGTCATTAGTTTAAATATTTGTGACCCTATCAAGTCATCACTTTTCAAAGATACCAAAGCAGCTAATTATTTTAAGCCCAGAACTAGTACATCTGAAAAGAAACTTTCAAAGGAAAGTACGAAAATCAGCTTCATTGTTTCTTAGTTACTCTAGACAGAAAGCTTCATATATACAAATAAATGGTCTCTATTTATGAATTGGATACGCTTGTTGAGATCACTAATTTGTTGTGATTCATATTAAAGGGATTAAAATGTGGTACATTTTTGAAAACTCTACAGTAGTTAATTTCCTCTAGCATGGGGTCCACTGAAGTGTAAAAGGTTTCTTTCAGATAGGTCAAATGGCCTAGAACAGTACTTATGTAAGGAGTTTAAATAAGGGGAGAGTATGTCTTTTAAAAGCTTTAGGGTTACCCTTCTTGAGGGGCAGGCTGGTTTCTAAAACACAAGTTGCTGAATTTTTTTTCCAAATCTTACTCACTAATATCAATAATTAAAGGAATCAGAGTTAAATTAGGTAACGTGACTTAATAGAACCTCAACATTCAAGTTTTAAAAAGTTTAAAATTTCATCCATTACAATTGAGATATCATTAAACATTTACTATATTTGCAATATAATGTTCAGATGAAGTAAAAATTAAATTGGGTAAAATACATATGAAAGGCCATACCTAAATCCCTATTTGTTGGAAATGACCTGTAGGCTAAGTTCCAAGAGACAATATTACTTTCTAGTGGTGAAGAAATGAACGAAAGCATTGTTTTTTTTTGTTTTTTTTTGTAGTGTTTAACGCCCGCTTTTACTGCTCTGGCGCCGCATGCAAAAGCATTGATTGCCTTATGCATTGAATTTAATTTTATTTTTTACTGATCATACATTGTGGGATCTTGGGCTGCCCTTTGAACTTGGTACCCTCCCCTTCTGTCATTGGACAGCCCTTTAAATATTTACATACAACTGTAATTTATATTTGTATCTTCCCTGCAATTTTATGTCTTACCTTTAAATTTGATGTTAAATTTGAATTTCCCTTCATTTAATTTTATCACCTATTTGTATTGCAGTTTCTATTTTGTCCTATACTTATCTTTACTTTAAAATATGCCCCATTCCCCTTTTCTTATCTTTTGTCACTCCACTTATCTTTTTCTACTTAATTTCCTCTCGTACCTTTTTCACTTTTATTTCACTTTTTATAAAATTATAACTCATGATTTAACTTGACTTTCTCTTTCTCCTACCCTTCTTTTTCTCCTATTAATTCACTGGTGCCATTAACTCTGTCTAGTCACACAGCGTGGCATGCCAATTTCCTATGTTTTTTTTGTTTCATGTGCGAACACACAGACACAGGCAGACAGATCCTCCCTATTGGTATACTATTTTCCTGTCAATGTATCCTTCCAATTTTCTTGCTTTACTGCTCACCCTTCTTTTTTCCCATCAAACATGCATGCTCAATACCCATGTCCCTGACCTCTTTACTCTCCTTTTTATGCTTGTCTTTGTTATTGCCCCTTTATGCTTCTTCCCACTGCCCTGCTGACTTCCTTTTCACTTTAACTCCCTGCCTCTTTTTTGGTTGCCTTCTTTTTGCCCTGCCTCATTCTATCTCTTTCCTCTGTTTCTGACATCTTCTCATGTCCTGGAATCTTGTCTTCATCTGGTTTATGGTTTCCTAGTTCACTGCTTGCTGTACTTCCACCTCATATTCCTTTCTCTCCCATGTTTCTTCTGCCATCTCTCATCAATCCATTATTTAAAGTTTCTTATGTATGCTATTTTCCTTGCCTATGCACTGATTTTCTTAATTTCCTTAGTCTTTTCAGAAGTTCCCTTTACTCGTATATCAAATCTCTGCTCATTGGAATGTGCCTTTCAATTTCTTTGCCTGTTTTATGATGTGTATCATTTGCATGCTTATACATTTCTCTTGTCTATTTTTGTTCTTCTCTTTCCAATTCTGTGTTTTCTGTAGTTGTTTACTTCCATTCCTAATCTTCTTAAAAGTTTTTATTTCTCATCTTGTGCCTCTTCTTATTTTTTCTTCAGTCCTTGAAAGTACTAAGTTATATCTTTTGCTTTTGTCTTCCATAGTTACTCTTCTTCTAATAATTCATTACTTGCTCCTTGATTTCTTTCAATTTCCTGCTTATTTCTTCTTCTTTAGTGTCCTTTTCTGTTCCGATACTTTGTTCCAGTATTCCTTCCAGCTCTTTCAGTTCCAGCAGTTCCATCATTGCCATTTGTGTTGTATCCTTGGTTGCCATGTTTCTTGTTATCTTCTTCCTCTCATTTATGGCACCTATCTTGGCACATGTCTGCTCTCTCTCTCTCACGCTGCTGGTGTAGCACTTATGCAGTTATCCTGGAGACATTCTTCCTCCCTCCCATTAAAATGTTAATTATCTATTACTCTGTAAGCATGCATTAATTGCTGAAAGCTACTCTCTTATATTTTTTGTAGCTACTTATCTGAATATGAAATGTAATGAATAAAATAATACTGAAGGTAGTCATAATATTTGTGGCTTTAAATTATAGGTGCATTGTTTCCTTGTTTGTTAATAAATGTGTTAACAGCAAGAAAAGAAAAAGAAAACAAGTGAAATAAATACCATATTTCAGTATAAGGACATTATTCTGATTATGTTTTAAGAGAAAATTTGTTAATGTGTTAGATCCTTTGACTGCCATACAGTGCATATTTTCCAATGGAATAGTATGCTCCAAATTTTCAGTCAGCAGGTAGCACTCAGTGGCAAGAAGCACAGTATTAGTCAGATACCTGTCACTATTTTTGTAGCTAGAAATGAATGTCTTTCTTGCGCATATCAGTTTAGGTATTATGCAATATGCACTGATACCATCTGCATTGCATGTATATCAGGAGGTGGCCTTACAGAATATTGAGCCATGTAGAAATGAGAATCAGGGCTGTATTTTATAATGTGCTGTTTTCTCCTTTGTTTTCAGAAATGTTACAAATAGACCATATTTTCACATATTTGGTTCCACCCCAAAACCTTCGCTTGAAGCAAAACTTAAATCCAAGAGTGAAGAAGATGGTAATGCTACCTAGGAGTCTGATACAACTAAGAGGAATATGTTGTTTCTCTTACAAAATAATTTATTGTAAAATACACCTGTACAGATTCCAAAAAGAGATATGAATTTACACTTTTCTCTAAGTGTCCTTGTAGTTTTTTAGTAAAAAAATACCAAAGTTTTACAAAGTGGACCCTAATTAATAGATATGTGCAATTTTTACATGTTAAAAGTAATAAATTGAGGTATCAAAATGTTTTTGTAACAAAGAGAAGGTTGATACTAATGAAGGCATGTGCAGAATAATGTTTGTATAGTCTCTTTTTTATGCATCCTTAAAGTGACACTGGTGATAACAGGAATTTCTTTATATTTGTAACCTAACTTCATGCAGTTTTCAGAAGTGTTTATATTTGTCAACTTTAGAGACTTATCATCACTCCCTCCCCCTCCTCTCTCTCTCTGTGTAAAATTTAATATTCAGTGGTTCAGCTTGATATAAATAGGGGTCATCAATTTCAAATCAAAATTTTAAGTATGTTAGTGCACATGTTCCTAGCAGATAAGTCAATGCAATCAAACCCTTAAGCAGTCAGTTTCATTTAACAGCAGTGGCGGCTCGTAGATTAAAAATTTAGATGTTCACAAAATCAACAATTTACCACTGTCGCCGCAACATCAAATCCAGTAATATTAGAAACAATGATAGTGCCTAATAACAAGAATTATAAATTTGTTACACAAATCCTCACCCACCCAGTATTTTAAAGATGTTGAATTTCTTAGTCTCCAAGAGTTAACATCAATATGAGGTGATGAAGGGGTGAAGTCCTTCGATGCAGTTCATGTGAAGAATGGTATTTGCAGTGAATAATATTTACATTGTTTGAATTACGCAATTAACACCAAATTTATTTGTACAGAAATTCCACGCGCTGGTTTTTCAAATGTGCAACCTGTTCTATCACTCAGTGATTAAAGTGTTTTATGCTGTTCACCAGTTTCTTCTCAATAGCAAGCATTGCCAGTGCTGAAAGTCGGTCTTCACCCATCGTATTCCTAGTAGAGGTTTTAATTATTTTTATTTTTGAAAAGCATATTTCTGGTTCTGATGTAGTCATGGTCATAGTGATAACAATCTTCAGTAGCACGGTTAGTTGCAGAAAAGTCTCGTCGTTGAGGTTGTGTTTTGTTATGAACTACTTAAGTCTCTCTTAAGCTAACTCTCACATAAAATGCAAATTACTAAGAAAAATAGCTCGTCTCACAAAGACTACAGTTGCACTTCCGGATAGTTTCAACTAAATCTCAAAGATAGCAGCACCTCCCACTGATAAACA
The DNA here is from genome assembly GCA_030762935.1 of Hymenopus coronatus. Lineage (NCBI taxonomy): Eukaryota > Metazoa > Arthropoda > Insecta > Mantodea > Hymenopodidae > Hymenopus > Hymenopus coronatus. The sequence continues at coordinate 318,364,595 of CM060900.1, read as the reverse complement.
GAACCCTGGAGGTGTTGATGAGAACGAAAGTGCATAGTCGCACTGTGCTCATATCAGGCTGTAAAATTCCAAGCTGCTTTGTTGCTCACTCAAGTGCAGAGCTGCTAAACGTTAGTTATACGCTAGCATACGAGGCTTGTGCAGCAGGCGTTGTTGTCACATACTCAGGTTCTTGGCTGTGTTCAATCTGAGGAGCAGAGCGGTACATTTAAACAAGTGGCACCGGATAGCACATTTTATTAAATGTTTCCTGAAAGAGAAAAAGGAGATACACTAAGAAATAATGGAGGTTCACGTGCTCTTGTGCTCCTACACAGCAGCCACCTCAATAAATGACCACTTTTCTGTTGTACCTATTTATTTTCCCATTAAGATTATCAAAAGAGGGAAGGCTATAAAAGCCTATGCATTGTGATCAGTATTATCTATTTTGCTTACCCTCACTTAGTCTTCCAAGTTCATTCACAAAGTCTGCAAGTTTCTTAGTCAATATTTCCTGAAATCCATGCACATGGTTCCCTGATTTAAGTGTTTAACCCTAAGAACTGTGAGAGCCTCACAATCACACAGCAAATGGTTTGCGGTTTCATCCCCTCTCCCATATCTCATATATTAAGTATGAACCGTTTTGCTGATTTTTCAGAGATGTTCTTGTAACTGACATTTTTTTTTTTTACACCCGCTTTTATTATTGTGGCACCACAGTTGATAACACTGATGAAACATGGAATGAAGATGGAATGTGATGGCAGGTAAACCAGAGGACCTGGAGAAAACCTAACCCTGCGCCTTTTTGTCCAACACATATACCACATGCAGTCAGTTGGGATCGATCCCAGGCCACCTTAGTGACAGGCAAATGGTCTAACCACTCAGCCACAGCGTGACCCTTGTAACTGACATTGTCCTGAATCATCCCCACTGTCTATTTGAGTGTACTATCATTCATCCTGAGCTATAAGTGCGTCCTGCTTTTTCTTGTGTCTTGATAAGGACTCCTAATGCAGCATGTTATATTTTTTCCTGATCCACTTCCTGATTGTTCCATGGACAGTCATTGTTGAACCCAAGTCTGGGTTCAGGGCCTATAAAAAGGTTATTGGCTTCCTTCTTTGTCAGTTCATCTGGCTTCTCATTGCTATGGATTCCCTTATCCCCCAGTACCCTCATAAGTCCCACTGAGTTGTGCAGTACCATTGTGGCTTCCAGGCATTCCCAGTCCAGTCCAGGTTCTTGAGTGCCCCTGCATCTTTATGGTGTGGCTTAGCAGATGATGGGGTGACCAGGGTGTCCCTAGTTCTTTTTGAAGTTGCAGGCACCTTTAGTGTTTGGAGACTATGGCCAGTTTGTCCTGGTTTCTCCCTGCCAAGGTCCACAAAAGAGACTGCATGACACATGCTACCCTGCAAGGCAGCAAATTATGATGGTAGTCTTGGCTCTGGGATGGAGTGTTATGACAAGCATCATTATTATGGATTTACAAATGCATTCAATGTTTGTTTGTTTAATTATTCTCTCATTTTAAAGCTGCATATTCACATTAGGTATTATCATAAGCATTATATTGTGGGTTAACTTTTAACAAGATCTACATTTTTTGTGCAGTAGGATTTTGTCTAGCTTTTACGGTTTATCATACAGCATGAAGAAGGCTAGTTTGATTCTTAACCAACTTTACGTTTTTGAGTTATGCTTCTCTCTCTCTCTCTCTCTCTCTCTCTCTCTCTCTCTCTCTCTCTCTCTCAAGCATGAAATTGCCTCATCTTTCTGGAAATTAATCAGGTTCTTTGCACCCTGCAGGCACTAGCTTTACAAAATGTAGTAATTACACTTTGAAAAATTCCTGTACAATATATAATAAATGCATGTTTTGGTGGTTGCAGAATAATTTTATTTCTCATGCCTTTGATGCTAGTTCACTCAGGTGTCAACTGCTTCAGCTCTATCCAATCCAACTGCACTCTTTAAAGCTGTATCAACTGACTCTTTCCAGCCCTACTAGCTCTTCTTAAATAGCCCAATGATTGCAAAGCAAGGAAGTTCCAGAGCTGGGCTAAGGTACACAATAGCATTTTTTTTCCCCCTTTTTTCCCCTTATTTTTCCTTCTTTTCCTTCTTTTCCCTTTTCCTTTCCTTGGGCAGTTATTGCATAATCATGTTCATTTGCTAAATGCAGACACATGTGAGATACCCTAAACTTAGGCCTGGTATGTTTCCTTCCCCATGTATCATTAAGTGGTCTCCTCTTTGATGCCATATGCAGTATGAACCAGCATTAAAATGAATTGAATAAAATGAATATATAAGCTAATGGCCATGGATGACAGCAAGAGCATTACGCAGCTTAATGGAATTTCAACTCATTGGCAGAACCAAGGACAAAAATAATTTTAAAAGCTTGCTATTACTCAGGTGCAGGGATAGAAACAGAGGAACTCAAAAAATCTGTTGTGTTCCATGTATGCGACTTTGTCTACCTATTGTGCAAACTATTCTTACATAAAGTCCGTGAAGGCTGACTATCGGCTGCATTGTTTCCTCTCCTGTTTTCCATTGGTTACAGGTGGCCAGGGTGGCAAACTGTTGGGGGAAGACTGTAGATTGATGCTCCACTGTACTAGGGTGGCTTGATCTACACAGATGCTGTTTCACATCCTGGTGTCTTGACCTTAAACTCCTTCAGTCTTCCATCAAGAATCTTTTACATCAGGATGTTCAGTTCATTGACACTGCCATTGGCTCTGCCTTCCAGGACACATTCCCCGAGGTTTTTTAGAACACTCCATCAAACTCATCCTACATTTTTCCATTCTTCATGCCAGCCATTTCCTCATTGATTCTGGTTGATAGGCCCATCTTCACCATAAACATTTACATGTTCATTTCCGCTTGCATTATCGTACCAGATGCCATTTCTTCCTCCATCTTCTCTAGTGTGGATTCCATTACAGAGTTAATTTCCATTTTCATTTTCTCCATTCTGGACTTCATGGGCTTTATTTATGGCTAGCTTTTCATGATCTCCATTGTGGCATTAAATCCCACTCCTGACACCAGTGTAACAGTCTCTTTATTGCTTTAAAACTGTAGGACAGTTTTTCTTTCATCATTATGACACCCACTCCGTTGCCTCGGCTGTCTCTCTACTGCATACTCAGAACTCAGTTGAAACTGACTTTCTGGACAAAGTTGCCCCATTTTTATATCTGTCAAACATTGTCCAGAAATGTTCATAAGTAGAAGTAATTATTGGCACATGTGCATTACACAGGTGTAACCTATTCACCCAGGTGCGACAGTCAGAGCTTTTATGTAATATGATCACTGACCACATGTGTTCACTTTATGCAGGTTTTACAATGAATTCAAAATGAAAAGGAAACCCCAGCAACAATTAACTAAAAATGATTGACAGCAAACTGCTCACACATGTGCAGCAATTATGGGGCAGCAAGGCACAGGCATGTGTATTCTGTACATAGTCACAATATCAATGCTCATGCATTTATAATGGGTGGCTCCTTATACTTTATTCTAAACCCATTTACAAGAGTATAAGTGATCTATGACACAGATGCATCATTGCCATCTGACTTGTCTCCAAATGTCTTTGAAGTAGGTTGTCTATAGCTTTCCAAACCTGCACCTTAACCCTCTTACTGACATGCTGTTTTCAAAGTTTCTACCGTAAAATGCTGTGTGTTGATACAATCAACAGTGTTATACCAAGCAAAGAGTACCAATGTCAACCTTATCAACACAGTGTTTATGAGACTGTAAACCTATTTTTGAAACATCTTATAGTAATAGGCTTTTTGCTACTGCAAAGGGGAAGGTTTCTCCTTTCTAATGATATGTTTCAAGGGCATTCAGAGGTCTCTTGTGATATTTGAAAGATGGTGATTTCAACCCTCGCCAATTTTGTTTGACCTGTTCAGCTCAGCTCAGTTCAGGTTTTACTTGTAAAAGTGAACATGGCGAGTTCTTATGAGGATATTTTTGTGCTATTGAGGGATGATAAAATTTGGCATATTATGATGACTGTGAAATTGGCGAAAACATTCTTAGTGACAGTGATAGTGATAATTATGTACCTGAACACCTCTGGGGTCGCCTCATGCATAAAAAGGATGTGTCAATTTAAATTCCCATTCCGACACCAGTGCCAGCGATGATGATGGTAATGATGTTGACATTGATTATAATGTTAACAATAGTGATTGCTGGAGGATAGCAACAATGAGAGCTTTAAAGAAACTTTTCCTATTAATTCTGATCCAGGTATTCAACTTCCCTTTCCTTTCAGTGAACTTCCCAGCCCAAAATATGCCCTGCTTCCTACTTCTCCTCCTGTTTCTATTTTAATTTATTTTTTAGTGCTACACTGTTAAGCCTTATTGTTGCTGAAACAAACATATAGGTAGATTGGTCCCTCTCAACACGTGCCTCATCACCAGGATCGAGAAGCAGTACATGGCGGCAGACAACAATGGACGAAATTTTGGCATTCATAACGGTGATTGTGAATATGGGAATGATTGTAAAACCATCTATAGAGTCATACTTGAGCAAAACCAATCACTTTAGCACCCTCTGGTTCAGGAAAATGTTTTCTCAGCATAGATTTTATCTTTTATTAAAGTTTTTCCATCTCATTGACAGTAATAAGTTATCTCCCCATGGCTCTCCTGATTATGATCCCTGCACAAGATTTCAACTCTTGCTAGACCATGTAATTAAATTTTTCGAAAACACTACATTCCTCACCAACAACTTTCAATAGTTGAAAGTCTAGTAAGAACAAAATGTCATACCAGCTACTTCAGTATATGCCCAGTAAGCTCTCCATCACAAATGGGAAATGGTTTGTGAATTTTGAATGGTTTGTGATTCAATTTCAAAGTATTGTGTAGGGTTTTTTGTATACAAAGGGGCAAAATCACAGGATGAAAAGTCTTCAATTAAATTTAATGGTATAGCCTACACTATTGTCATGAAGCTTCATCAATTTGGAAATTACTTAAGCAAGGGATATCACATTTATATTGACAACTTCTTTACATCAATTCCCCTTGCTAAACAATTGTACTCATTAGAAACGTATGTCACTGGAACAATTCGAAAGAACAGAAAGGGAATACCTAAAGCACTCAAAGAAAAACTCGAAATAATTTCTAGTAGATATGTTAGGCATGGTTCACTACTACTAATTGGATCTAAACAGAAGTAGTCTCAAAAAAATCAGGTCATTCTGCTTACTACTAATGGAACTGCAACAGTCTCATGTAAACTCTTCTCCGAGGAATAATAATTAACAGCTGACCAAAGCAGATGTGATTTCTATCTACAGCACTTTCATGGGGGGAATTGATTCAAACAACATGATGTTATACTTTAATTTAGATGAGCGAAGAACTCTCAAATATTGGGAAAAGGTAGCCTTTAATATTATTTCATGAATGATGCTAAATGAATATTTATTATATTGTGAAAAAACTGCCAGGAAAAGGATGACCAGATTTCAATTTTTTTTCCTCAATAATTGAATCTATAAGCTTCCATGGTTTCTGAAATGAAGAGAAATGGCTGAAAATGAAATTAATATCTCTCCTCCATCATATAGTGTGAAATTGTTGCCAAAGAAGCAGGAACACCAGTGCAGTGTATGTTACATGCATGGACAAAGAAAAGATCACATATAGTATGCGCAAGTGTGAAAAGGAATTACATCTTAAGTGCATTAATTTATACAAGTGCTCTAAATAAAGACTAAATCATTGATTTTCAGTTATTTAATTTTATAATTAACTCAATTTTTGCAATAAATGTACTGTAGTGATTTTTTCATGGCATGAAATGTGCAACTAAATTTACATTTACTTTCTTTAAATTAGTGTTTCATTTTTAATATTCTGAAGACCTCGGGTGACTAATTATAACCAACTTTCTGTGTACATATGTAAATTGAGATTGCAAGATCCACGGTGCAGTGCTAAAACTAATGTGAGAAAACCATGACCATAAATGGAGACTTTATATTCTTGATGCAAAACATATGGAATTCGTCAATACTGGTGAGTTATATTTTATAAACATTTATAAAATGTAACGTAGTTTTAAAAGTATGCTTATACTTACTTTATTTGCAACTGAAGCTACTTTTATGGTGCCAATGTCACTCCTGTTATTTTGATAGAAATGTGCAATATTTCTTCTCAAACTACAAAACGAAAAAAAAAAAAATCTTATGTGTTCCATTCACATGACTCTCTCTACATCTCTGCAACAAACTATTGTTAAAAAGCTTATTCTCCTATTTACTTTGTGCTAATCATGAAAAAATTAGCAGAAATGGTCTTATTACGCACTTCATTGTAAGTAGAAGGGAAGTAAGGAAGTACAATAGGCTAAAGCGACAGATCTTTTAACATCTGGTGCTATGTGAATGAAGTTCTTTTGTTTGCATGGCCAGGAGTTGACAAATTCCAGCATGAGAAAAATACAAGTATTTTAAAACTGAAACCTATAACAAGGAATATCTCAAAAACAATGAGCTCCACAAAAAAACATTATATGACATAAAATTTTTGCTTTAAGGTGGTGTACATTTTTTGTTAAGTTTTCGTCTCTCTTATGGTTTACTAGTTACACAAAATTCTGCAAAATCCATCCAGAATGAAGTTGTCTTCAGGGGCTGTTCCCAAACAATTTAAGATATGCATTTTATTTCTCATGTAAATATCTTTAGTATGCATATTTCAATCCATTTTTAAGAAAATCAAAATTTTCAAAAAATCCATATAAAGGTAGTTGGGGGTGGGTGCTTTTCTTGAAAATCTTGTGTCGCATCCTTGGAAGATACTGAACTTAAATACAAAGTTTGGTACTTAACCGACTTTCATTTTTCAACTATGCTGCCCACAGACACACACACATAGATATACACACACGGACATTTTTGTAAAAATGTTTTTTTTTTTAATTCAGGATTCCCAAATCATGTATTTCTGTTGAAATCTTGGTACCAAACTTTTGGTTGCAATACAATACCTTCTCTGTACACTAGTATGTGTAGATAAAATGTTTAGTATTCTTTATTAATATAATTAAATATGCACTAGATATTAATTCACTAACCAATAATTCTTCTAGTTAATAAATAATTGAAAAGGGATTAATCTGAAAATGTTTTTGGGATTATCATTCTAGCTTTAAAATTACTTTTGTTATGAGTTTTTTTTCTAGAAGCTAGTGTTTCAGGGCTTAGAAGGTTGGCATTTTTCACCCCTACCACCATATTTGAGCTTGGCAACTCATTAACATGTGGCAATAAGAGGGTTAAAGCTACAGATTCATTCTAAAGCTACAGATTTCTGTGAGACACTTTGTCCATTTCTGTGGACTTCAGATGCTAGCATGAACGGTTGCATTGTTCAGATCCTAATGCTAAGTGAGGGATTGGTCTAAAGCAGTGGGACTACAACTAAGATTTTGCCAAAAGAGTAGTCAATCTGATGTGTCTTTGGTCAAGAAAGGCCAAGAAGAAGGCTCTAGGATTGACACAACATATATTTGTTTCCACCTCATTGTCATTTATTGCATAGTATATCTGTACTAATAGGCTTTCTAATATGTCTATAAACGTATTGTGAGCAGGAATAATCATTTAATGTAATTTATGCCAAGTTGATGTATGATTTTAAGATTTGTGTAGTTCATTGTAATATGTGCATACTGTTTATGATCGTAAATTAATGATGGCTCAGTAGAATGAGGAACGTGTAACTTCTGGAGGAGTGTATAACAAAACTGGTCATTTGTGCATTTGTAACATTGTCTTGAACTGGATCATATCAAATTTCACCCATTTTTGTATTACTTTACTTATAGCATAAGTTGAGGATATCTTTTACTAGGTTGCTATGAAATGCCATGTCAAGCTATTGACACTGCTTAATTGAAAAACTGGTGAGAGTGCATTTTTCAGGAGCCACTGTTCCCTTCAATTGTCAACTGATGACATTTCTGTGAACAGGATCAATCATTTTGCATTTTATGTAGTTTATGTCAAGTTGATATATGAGTTTAAGATTTATTTAGTCCTTTGTAACATGTGCATGCTGTTTGTGATCATAAAGTAATGATGGCCCAGTAGAATGAGGAATGTGAAACTTCTGGGGTATATAACAACACTGGCGATTTGTATATTTGCAACATTGTCTTGAACTACATTGTATCAAACCTCACCCATTTTTGTGTTATTTCACTCATAGCATATGTTAAGGATATCTTTTTCTATGTTGCTGTGAAATGCAATATCATTCTATTGATATTACGTAATTGAAAAACTGGTATGAGTACATTTTTCATGACCCACTTTTCTTGTCAATTTTTGCAATATCATTCTATTGATACTACGTAATTGAAAAACTGGTATGAGTACATTTTTCATGACCCACTTTTCTTGTCAATTTTTACCTGATGACCTCTCTTCAGTGTAAATAGCAAGCTAGTTATCTGGATTGGGAAGATGCACCTTACCTGTATGCTTCTTCCATAATGACACAATGGCAATGTTGAGCACCTCAGACCTAACATTACCAATGGTTGACATAATCCTTTTATTCTGTTAACAAGGGTGATAGACATAATTTACGACGTGAATTGCCATAAAATAAATTCAATCCTTGTGTTTCCTGTTTCTGAGCTAAACAACTTTTGTGTGTAACAGCATATGCTGAGTAGCAGCTGTATTTATTCAGAATTTTCAAGTAGGACAAAGAATAAATTATAATAAGAACATGCACATCTGCTAAAAATATTCTTCATGAAAAGTTCATCCTCCAATTAACGTAAAATGATTTTGCACAGTAATGTTACATCCTTTTGAAAGCAAGAAAGAATTAGTTTAGTCTGATTTTGCAAGTCTCTGGAAAACACTTCTGATATAAACAGCTGACTAGTGACCTCATTGTTTAGTTGCTCCATAATGCTTGTGTGTATGGTGTGTGTGCATTAATTGTTGGAGCTTTACCTTAACACTTCGCTATCAAAATGACATATGAAGGTTTTGAACAGCACAATCTGAAAATCTGCCATGACTGGATGCATTAATAGTGGCATAGTGTAATTTGTTGACACTCTGAAAACACAATTGTAATCCTAAAAATCTCCAAAGTACCCCTAATTATTTGTCAGGATAACATTAAAAAAGAGAAAATAAATCATTAAGGTTTTATTTGGTTACATGAAAATGCTGTAAAATATTTAGTATTCTTTATTAATATAATTAAATATGCACTAGATATTAATTCACTAACCAATAATTCTTCTAGTTAATAAATAATTGAAAAGGGATTAATCTGAAAATGTTTTTGGGATTATCATTCTAGCTTTAAAATTACTTTTGTTATGAGTTTTTTTTTCTAGAAGCTAGTGTTTCAGGGCTTAGAAGGTTGGCATTTTTCACCCCTACCACCATATTTGAGCTTGGCATCTCATTAACATGTGGCAATAAAAGGGTTAAAGCTACAGATTCATTCTAAAGCTACAGATTTCTGTGAGACACTTTGTCCATTTCTGTGGACTTCAGATGCCAGCATGAACGGTTGCATTGTTCAGATCCTAATGCTAAGTGAGGGATTGGTCTAAAGCAGTGGGACTACAACTAAGATTTTGCCAAAAGAGTTGTCAATCTGATGTGTCCTTGGTCAAGAAAGGCCAAGAAGAAGGCTCTAGGATTGACACAACATATATTTGTTTCCACCTCATTGTCATTTATTGCATAGTATATCTGTACTAATAGGCTCTCTAATATGTCTATAAATGTATTGTGAGCAGGACTAATCATTTATGAGTTTTATGTAATTTATACCAAGTTGATGTATGATTTTAACATTTGTGTAGTTCATTGTAATATGTGCAGCATAAAATAAAGAGAAGTTAAGATTCTTACCAGGTCTTAATTAGGCATAGAAAAGGTAGGTTTGCTTAATATTATATTCATTACTGCCTTTTATTGAGTACATAACAAGGGTCATCATGCAATTTTAAATAGGTTGAAAGTGACAAATATATATTTATAACTTCACATTAAAAATAAGTTAACCATGAACACACAGAAAAGTGTTACAATATGCAAGAACTGTACTATGGGCCTTGCAGTAATACATTGTAGATACAGATCATTGAAAAATTCTAGCCATGGCAAAATCCATTTCTTCCTGATTTCAGGTTTTCTGACATGTAAATAGTTTGTTGTAGTTTGGCAATATATTGGTGCCAACTATATGATTAATAGCCATTCTGTTTCAACATCTGATCAGAATTATTCATGTTGATGTGGAAACCACAATGTTATACACTACCCAAAAATGCACTTAAACCACACTATACTCTAAAATAAAATGGAAATAAACACTGTGTTTTACATAGTATTACATTCTTTCTGCTGGAAACCACTTACTAAATGGTGACATTAGACCTATAGGAATACATTATTCTCTCCATTACCTCTTTCCAGACTGTAATTTACTCACATTTAAAGTTCCTTTACATATATTGGATTCTACATGAAATAATTCCATCAGAATAGCTCATATTTAGATATAATTACCTTGTCATGCATGTTCCCAATTGTGATGGAGGTGCTCATGGTTGCTTGAATATTAACTTTATTAATAAAGGTTAAATTAACGTGTGATAGTTTTCTTTTTATGTATCTTTTGTATGAACTAGTTATGAAATGCTTCCTCCTACAAATAATTGTGTTCACACTATACTGTGTATTTGAAGTATTAATAATTTTCATCAATTTTGTGATGTTTATAAATGTATGCTAGTTCATAAAACCAACAAAATTGAAGACTGTTTTAACAAAGCTCAACAAATGCTGTATTTATAAATTTGTTGCGTATCACAGTCAAGGAGGTACATAATGATCCAAATAGAGTGATTGTATAAAACATGAAAAATTATAACAATTCTACAAGCATGTTCAACCTCCAGGTTAAGATTTTTGGTTATTCCTTCTCAAGATATGAACACTATTTGTACTGATAATGGCATATTCAGACCATAATTGAATTTGTACTCAAGTACAGGGTGTATATAAATGAATATCAGGGTTTTAACTCTTTATAATATTTATTACATTCAACGTACAGTTATGATTGATATGTAAATGAAAAAGCAACTCAAACAGTTTTACCAGGAAGCTTATAAATGTTTAATGTGACTACCCTTTGTCACACGGCACACATCAAGTCTATAGCCAAGTTCTTCCCAAAGCTTGATAAGTGTGTACTCAGTAATTGTAGCAACAGCTGCTTCAATCCAGTTTCTTAATTCAGGGAGGTCAGCTGGTAGCAGAGGCACGTACACACGATCCTTGCTGAAGCCCCAAAGGTAAAAATCGCATGGCGTTAGGATAGGAGAACGTGGAGGCCATGCATAGCAAGCCCTGTCATTGGGGCCCTTGTGGCCTATCCAGCGCTCGGGTACAGTGATGTTCAACCAATCGCGTACTTCGTTATGCCAGTGAGGTGGCGCACCATCCTGCTGGAAAATGAAGTTCTCTGGCTCATTTTCTTCCAACTGAGGGAAGAGCCATTGCTCTAGTGTATCAAGGTAAGAAGTGCCAGTTACAGTTGGTTCACCATAAACGAAAGGCCCATAAACTTTTCGCCGGGATACGGCACAAAAAACATTCACTTTAGGGGAATCTCGTTGCTTTTGTACCATCTTGTGAGGATTTTCTGAGCCCCAGATGCGCACATTATGAGTGTTAACATGTCCACTAAGGTGAAAGGTCGATTCATCACTGAAGACAACACGATCCACAAAATCGTCATGAAACAACATGTCGTTTGCGAATTTGGCACATAATCCGTGGTCTGTCGGCTTTATAGCCTGTAATAACTGTAAACGGTAAGGACGTATCTGTAAGCGTTTTCTTACAACTTTCCAAACAGTCGACATAGGAACTTGTAATTCACGACTGGCCTTCCAGACTGCTTTCTTTGGGCTACGAGTGAACAACTCTCTCACTCACTCAACAGTCTCTTCACTTACTCCTGGTCGTCCCGTGCTCTTCCCTTTACAAAGGCAGCCGGTATCTTCAAACTGATTATTTAATTCTATGAATGTTTTTATCACTAGGAGGATCACAACCGAACTTACTACAGAATGCACGTTGCATAGTAACTACAGATTCAGTCTTTGCAAACTGCAAAACACAAAACACTTTCTGTTTACTAGTCGCCATCTTTGCTACTACTGCTGTCTAGCGGATTGCGGCAGAAACATTGCACGCACATACACACTTGTGCCAACAAACAAAACTGTTTTGAGTTGCTTTTTCATTTGACATATCATTTATAACTGTAAGTTGAATGTAATAAATATTATAAAGTGTTAAAACCCTGATATTCATTTGTGTACACCCTGTATATTGCTTTGTGCTATTAACCCACATTATTTGGGTGTCACTATTAGGTTTCTATTGCTTTGTAATAATGAGTAAGATCTATGGAATATGTAAGACTGCTAACTGCCAGAATAATGTAACAATCCAAAGTTCCCTGAATTGATCAAGGGCATGAAGTAAATGTTATTGTGTAAATGGCTGCAATTAAAAACAAAAAACAAGATATTGCTGCATAATAGAGTGCCACTCTGGGAAGCAGTTCAGGGATATAAAGGAAATGTTTTTGCAATATATAATTATTCCCAGAAGCTCACACAATGATGTTCACTAAATGTCGACTCCAGCATAGAAAGTAGCAGTGTACAGAAGCCAGTATTGCTTTTAACAGCTTTCAGAACAGGATGTTTACCTATTTTTGTACATCTGTTCACTAGTTTTGTGTGCAGTGCATATGAGCAAATACGGGCACTCACTTTAAAGGATAACTGTCAAACTTGTATATACATTTTTGCAATTGAAAATATGAAACAAGCTTTAGATTCATATTCATATGCAGAAAAGGACATTGTAATGAATGATAAGACTCCCATCCCTGGCTTTTAAGTCTTTTAATGTGGACATCTGTCAGTTATAATGGCATTAACACCTTTTGCTGTTCAGACTATCCTAGATTCTGGTGTGTGAAACTGAGTAAGCTTTTCTACTGGCTCTGTTCTTTTTTAAATGAAAAAACAAAATAAAATTGTAGTGGAAATGGTACCAGAAACATGGGCAGTTTCCTTTCTTATGACCATGAAAATTCAAAGTAACATATTTCCATGTGCTCATTGCCAGTAATATAAGAAGCAGTCATTTTTTTTTGTATGTACCAAGGCTTTCACAGCTGACACCCATTTGAAGTAAACTTTCTTCTGGGTTTGTAGGCCATGGTTGAAAAGTTGGATTTACTCCTGACATTTTGCTCAAAGCTGTCTTGAGCATCATCAGAGGACTCGACAAAGAGTGAAAGGTAGATAACCTGCCTCCCTTATGTATGCATGAGGTGTACTGCCTCCTCAGAACTGATTGACTGTTGGACATCCAATTGCCTATGTTCCAGCTATACTGTCCTTTCCTCCACTTTCAGGTTGTTTGACTATTTGTAGGTGTTCTAATACTGGTATCCATACTAATACTGGTATCCATATTTTGTGTAACTTTCCCATTTCTTCTTTACATTTTTGTTTTTAAACCTCTTCAAGTACATCATAAAGGAGAAAACAAACAATCCTAGCATGTCTATTAATCCTGCTTTGTTTCTGGGGTGTGTCAGGAAGGTCATTTTGCAGCACCAATGGTCAGTAGACTCTTCAAATAGAGAAGATTATATGGAATGGTTACACCTACATGTGACACTCTCTGAAAACTATATAGTTTTTTTAGGAACATTCAATAATATTCAGAATTATGTCATACATGTATGAATATAACTTACATATGCTAATAATCCCTGCACCCTAATTTAAGGAAGGGAGGTCTGATTAAAAGTATGTTTATACAGTTTCATTAAAGTTCGAAGGCACATAGACACCATTTTCAAACCAACAAAACAAATACGAAGTTTCCTTCGCTCAGCCAAAGATCCCAGAGACCCATTTACTTCGGCAGGCGTGTATCGGATCCCCTGTTCATGTGGCGCAGTCTACGTGGGGACCACACAACGGAGCATCAACACCAGACTTACAGAACATCGTAGACATTGCCGTTTGGGTCAACCAGAAAAATCGGCGGTAGCACTTCATGCTCTAGAAGCAGAAGGGGAACATGTGATCCGTTACGACGAAACTGACATCCTCTCTTCCACTACTCATTACTACACACGTTTGCACCGTGAAGCTATTGAGATCTATAAACATGCCAACAATTTCAATAGGAAAGAAGAAACATTCAGACTAAATAAAACTTGGCACCCAGCCCTACAGAACAGACCAACCAAGAAAGCACGTACACCAATCAGAAACAGCACGGACACAGGGGACCGCAATCCGGACCAATCAGGTCATGCGAGGGCGGTACCTCCCACACTATATAAGCCGAGCGCTCCGGACAACGTACCAGTAGTCGCTACTGAGAGACCACGGAGATGTACACGCCACTGATGATGCCTGCTGCAGACGCAGGCGAAACGTCTGGGGAACGAAGGGAGAAGCCCAGTGGACCACGGCCTACAAGCCCGGTTTTGTTTTCTATACAGTTTCATTAAATATTAATTTAAACATTAAAAAAACTGCAGTGACTCTTTTCATCGTGTTTTTGTTATCATTGCAAGGAGAGTTACCATCATCAGCATCACAACTCTATTCTACCATAGTATACTGTCCTATGTTCCATTGAGGGAATTTGAAATTCCACACTTCTTGAAACTTCTTACCATCAGTGGTCAAGAAAGTGAACCCCATGCACCTTTTGCCCATTAACAGATTTATGTCTTTCCAGGCACTCTATTTAACCACTCAGAGTGAGCTGGTGCTCTTCCTTGACATATAACATTTTATAATACAATAATACAATTGACACACATTCAGTGGTTGGAGAGTCAACATAAGTTCTTTCAGGAATGACAGCCAAATTACTTCTTTGCTTAATTGAAACCTTCTGTATGTTGGCTGCAGTATGACCATGAGAGCTCTGCAAAACAAGCGAGAACTTTAAGATGAGAAGTGCTCTTGGGCAGTATTTCCAAAATTGCACCCAGTTGGCTACAAGTGCATTGACCATCTACGCTTTAAAGGCTGTAGGATGATGTGCTTAACATTCATTCATTAGGAGTAGGTTTTCATATGAAATTGATATTTGGCAGTAGTTTTCTTTAATCTGCAGTTCACAGCATAACAATGATCTTTGCTTTTCACTACTGCCAGTTACTATGTTGGATTTACCCCTTTTATTTATTGTGTAAGCTTGCAACATTTTAAAATTGCATTTGGGCTGCATTACCAATTTGTGACAGCAACTATTGATTCCTGTGCTACAAATAGATGATAAATTGGGGAAACATTGAACATGTTGGTTTTTGTAAGAAAACTCCAACCCCTACATTAAAAAAGATGCATGAACCATCCACGGCTAGCCTTAAAGGTAGTATAGGGTATGGTTACTGCCATAGCTTTCAGTTGGTACACTTTACTCCTTAAGAGCACAATAAAGTTACCTATTTTCATTCACATTCTCTCATAATCTGTTCCATACTTCCGAAAACTTTGCTTTTTGTCTGCAAAATGCCCACCAATTACTGTTCATGTGCTCAAGAATAGTTTTATTTTTTTGCTATTTGTGAATACAGCTCTCATCCTTGTTTTCATCCAATAGTACAATGGTCCATTTGTTCTGCCACTTTCCTGAAGGGAGCTTCTTCTTTTACCTTGAATGAACTCTAGTGGTGTTTCACCAGCCGTCCTGAACATCAGTGTTTTCACTTCAGCTGGCACTATACAAAGACTTTGAGATGCAACGCTTGCACACAGTTCTCGGTTGTAATGGGAAAATGCCAAACTTTTTGTTTTTATATATCAGTAGTGGTACCAACTCTTTTGCAAATGATGCATGCATCCTAAAAATTCTCTTATAAATTTTAGAAAAAAATGTGAGGGGATTATTCATACATGCACACACATTTAGTGCATGTGTGGATTGTGGATGTGTGTGGGTGGGTGGGTGTGGCCCCGAGTACAGACTGCTTGTCTGCCAGTAATGCAGGAATTGTTGCTCACCACGAGTTGATACAACAAAAAATAGATAAACATGTAGTAATTAGATAATAAAGAAATAAAAAGTAAGTTAATGCTAAGGTGTAAATTTACTGAGTTGAGCTTGTCTTTTCCATTACATTAGGTGCTGAAAATGACCTCGTACTTCAGTGCACTTTGTGCACATCCTGACATGTTAATATATACTTTGCACAACTCTACCCCATCAATTCTCGAAATTTCACTACAAATATTGTTCAAGTCATCTAAATTTTTGGGTTATTTGCATACACTTTTCCCTTTAAAGTGCACCATAGATAAAAGTCACAAGTGGTTATACCCGGTGAACGTTGCAGACAAAATCCTGTGCTGACAGTCCTTTCCCCTGTGAATCTTTCATGAACTTGTGAGATTGACTCATAAGAAGTGTGACAGGTCACCCCATCCAGTTGAAAGACAGCATATGTATGTTCATGGGGGAATCAACTGTGCATAAAATTCTCCAAAGGTTCGCATATATGCATCAGTGTTTACTGTTGTTTCAAAGTAATATAGGACTCACAATCCAACCTGCTAACATGGCACACCGCACCCCGATGTTTTCACCATGAAGAGGGTCCTCATTAATCCTATATGGATTGTTTGTTGACCAGTATCTGGTGTTCAGGAGTTCACATATCCTGCCAAATGGAGTCAGCTTCATCACTCATGAAATATAGCAGCAGATCTAACATTCCAATCTCAATTGTTTTGCATAGTCACGTAAAGAAATTCATAAGTTATGCCTTATCTTCCTCCTTCAGTTCTTCGACACATGTCATTTTGTAGGGCTTCATCCCTATATGGTGTTAAACACATTGACTAAACCTGTGCAAAACATTCACCGGTTACAACAATTTGTGTGTCGACTTTTGACTCTGGATCATTTGTACCAGAATATCCTCTATCACAGCAGGTGTATGAATGGAAGGGAATCAATTCCTTTGTGCATTTGTGACTAACCCTGTAGTAGGCCACTTTGTCACAAAATTCTCTATACTGTTCTTTGTTGGTATGGAAACACCAGGAAACCTCTTTGCTAAAAGTCCTGCATTTTCTTAATTGAACCAGTAGACAGTAGGCCTCCACTATTGCAATTTCTTCTTAAAGAGGCTCCATCTCGCTTAAATATTTACTTCACACATCTTAATCAAATGTCAATGGCTTTTTTGCAACAGTTTTGCAACAATAGATGTCAATTGGCTGGTAACAATGAGCAATTTAAAACTTGGGGCCAGTTTCTCATGTGTCACACTACCCACACACTCGCACACAGAGAGAAAGATATAGAGATAGATATATGTGTGTCTTAATTGCTGAAATTAAGAGAAAAACTCCAGTTATGTTATCATTGTGGATGCAACCTATGATACTCCAGCAGATCTAAGCTTAAATAGTTTTGAGATTTCAATAAAGATACATACCTTTGCTTTTGGTTTTTTATATAAGGGCTATTTGATAAGCCACAGACAAATTGACTTGCATTGCTGTGTGTTACTGAGTGCTAGACTTATTTTAAGACATTTCCAAAAATTGCATTTGAAATTCACTGTGACCATGTGCATTATCAAAAGTGATGGAATTGTATAATGTAATACTGACAGTTACCACAAAAAGTGTACCTGCAAACTGATACTTTTTGGCTGTGAATATACATGTACCCAAGGGCAGAATGAACTACTGACTTTCTTTAATGCAATAGAGAAAAAAACTATTGAATAAATTGAAAAAAAAAATTAACATTTTTGTTGACTTGTTGACATATTTGCAGGAAAGAATCTGGAATCAAGTTCTGTAAGCAGCCTCTGGATTACTGCAGGTAAATCATTCTTAACAGCATCAAAGACAGTAGTGGTAATTATGAAGAACTATAACAACTCCCAAAATGCCACGCCACCTATCTGAAATAGATGTGTAATGTGTTTTTCAGAGCCTCTGGCAGTCAAAGGAATGTAGGAACAATTAAAGTAACAGAAATGAGTGGATGGATATCCTGTCCGACCATGAAGAAGGCAAGCAAGAGGAATGTGCTGCATAAGCATTTTCTGCCCTAGCAATAAAGTTTTGGCTTGCTGACACCAATAAACATAAACATAGTTTTCAGATAGCTTGCACGCTAGCAATAAAATTAGCACCTGGAAATATGTAATTATACTTATCGCAGCAATTAGATGTGGCAGCATGGCCAACACACATAACATATATTTTTTAGTAATCAAACCAACTATGTGAGTAGTAAGCCCTCTCTGATACCTCAGACTCCAGTCGCCTTCTTCCTGGGGCCCAATAGTACTGTGAAAATTTTGGATTGTTATTTCCACTTTTTTCTTTTTTTCTTTCCTTCCTTCTGTATGGCCAAATGAGGCTAATACTCATTTTTTTTATATAGTTATGCACTCTATACCCTTTTCACTTAATAAATCTACATATTATTTACTGTGTAATCTATTTTATAGCATTTGCTTAGTACTGTTAAAACTCATACTTAACAATAGACATATTTGTTTGTATTGTGTCTGGCCTCAGGCACTGGCTTGTAAGTTCTGCATACAAAAAGTGCAAAAAAAGAAAAAGAGAAGGAAGGGAGGAAGAAAGAAAGAAAATGTCTTTATATTTTGTGAGGTTGAAATGCAAATTACTGATTTGAGCAGGATCATAAGTGCCAAGGATATCTTCAGTTTTGGTTTAAAGATTTTTTTGTATTTCATCACATGGATAGCATTGTAATGCATGGAAGGATAACCAGTATTATGATGTAAGCTAAGTAAAGCGCACATTTTGCTTAATAATTATTAGGGCAGAAGGATGTTTTACAATGTATCTATAAAAGTATCCAGATTTTAGGAAAAGCCACTTGTATGCTTTTAGTGGTCTTCTCTGTAACATATTCAATAAGCTGACACAGTTATTTTGCAGACATACTTTTTCTCTGGTATTTGCACTCAATCATCAGACAGGTAAATAGCTTGTAACTGTATTTTGAAGAGCAGTACTAAATAATTTTCCTTGCAAATCAGTGTATATATTAATATAACCTGTTGAGCAAAATAAATCAGCATCAATTAAATATAATAAAATGACTAAACAGGTTTTCCAATTTTCAGGGCTTCATTACCATTTTACTCCGAAGTTTTTAAAAAATCTGGAGTGCTTAGGCCACCAGTATTCTTCAGACTGAATATTTGTACACACTCCAGAGACTGTCTCATTGCTCAAATATACGTGTGACTGAAAATAACTCTGAGGTTTTAAGTGCTTATTTAAATATGTCATTTTTAATGTTGTCTTTGCGTACTAAAAGGGAAGTGTTGCAGAAATAACATGTACCAAAACCAGTGAGATGACTGGGAAGTCTGTATGCAAATACCATAGAATTTAGACACGCAAAATGTGTTCAGAACGAGAAAGCCATTCTACATAACATTAGTATTCTAGCCAGTTAAGGAATATTTTCTAAGCAATGATTCAAATGTGGAGCATGAAAGAAAAGAGTACAATGACCAAAATGTTTCCGAGAGCTAATTGGAAGTCTATCAGAACAATAATTGACCTGAAAGCATGCAAGACCTGCCTCTTAATATTCCTCCCTTACCTCTACTTTAGCATGTGTAGCAATTGTAATCCTGAATTTAATTTCCTTTTACTCCCAAATACATACTTGCCAACTTTTGTGATTTACCCATAAAATATATAAGAGCAGAAACCTTTTTATAACTTTACAGCATTGGAGGTATGTTTACAGCTTTTTGTGGGCATATTTAAATTATAGATTTTCATCACACGCATGACAATGCATTAAATTCTGTCACATTATATTGTACTTTGTTGATAATGTTAAGACTTTTTTTTAACTTAAGAATGCCATCCAAATGTGCTGCATCAATTGGTATGTGTGCATGTGTGTATCACAATACACACACTGGTGTGCAAAACTTAGGACCAAAATAACATTTGCATGCTGTCCTACTGCCAAGTACAGCTTGATGAAACTTGAATCATACATACATAGAACTGGTACAATATGCTACAGTAGGCAACTAAGCAAAATATGCAATCAGACGAATAGAAATGACACTTTCATCCATAGAAAATAAGCTACACTAAAGTCACTGTGACACATGCTGGTCCTCTTAGATTTACAAAAATAGAGACATGCTGACTAAGAGGTTGTGTGGTCACCACAGAGAGTAATGCATGTTGTGCATTGTACTCCCATGCTGGACAAGGTTACTAAGGAGTTCTTTTGGTAGGGCATTCCATTCCTCCATCAGTGCTGTTAGCAACTGTTGGATGGTCATTGGCACATTCACTGAATATCCTCTCATTCCAAGAGATCCTCCATCTCTGCTGTTTGTTGCAGTCGTGCATTCATCCATAAAAATGAACTCTGGGCCAACTGCTCCCCTGAAAAGATGTACAAGCAGGAGTACGGTATCACAATAACATTGACCAGTAAGCATACCATGTTCAAAGATTTGGAAGTTGGCCATGCAACATTAAGCCTCCCAACATCATTTATACAAACCACAAAAACAATCATGTTCAAGGATGTTCCTGGGTGCATTATGTGTTCCTACCTCTCACCAGATGAGGGTACATCGAGAATCACTGCTCTGACTGAATCTGCTCTTGTCCAAGAACAGCATGCAACTTCATTCCTCGTTGGTCCAATTATGATGCTCTCTAGTCCATCACAAAACAATGCTGCCAATGTACGGCTATGAGAATACAACATACTGACCATCGGTCAAAGAGACCAGCTCTATGCAGTTGCTGTACAACTTTGTGGCTTGAGATTGCATACCTAGCAGTTCTGTTTGATGTGGTTGGAATTGTACCCACTGTTTGACTTGGATCCCTTCTTGCCTGTTGCACAATGTAATGCTCATCTACTGTTGTAGATTACCATGGTCAACCACCTCCTCTCCTTGGGACATCAGTTCCTCTGGTTTGGAAGGCTCCCTATCCATGTTAAACAACGCTGTAAAAATTTTCAAACTCCTGGGCTACACTCGTCACACTTCATCATTCTTCCAGTTTCTCGATGATTGTTTCCAGTGTAGGTCATCCAAATGTTGTCTGTGGGCCAGTTGTGAAGAACTCCACTACAGTGCAACATAACAGCTCATTGATTGTCATAGTGTTTTACCCTGTTTCTTCAACTGCTCCATGTTGTTGGATCAGGCCCCTTTTTCACTGTAGTCTTACTACAATCATACCATATGGTGTCCAGCTTTCTGTGTATTTGTGAAAGACCTCTGGCAACATGCTCTTGCGCTGTCATTCATTTCCACCAAGTATCCAAATGTTATGTTAATTTATCCATCATATTATATACACACATACATATACACCTACTACGATAGGCTAGAGTCCATCTGCATGTATGAGTGTATCCTTATCTTGATCATGATTTTGGCCCTGCTTCACTGGGTTGCAACAAAGTGTGGACTTTATTTGTGGGTGCAAAGCTCTGATGCAAGTTGATCTAATTTTTGTGTGTAAATTGCTGGAAGCTGATCTGAGCTAATCCAATATGCAGAGATTGGTTTTTTTTTTTTTTTTTTTTTTACATTCAAATACTTAATAATTCATGCAACAGAAGCTATAAGAAAATATCTCAAGATACTCTATGGTATTTAGACTGTGTTGATAGCATTTTTTGGTTTATTTAATTTTTCTTTGTGAGGTCACATGGGCCATTGTAGTGTGGCATAAACAGAATAGCACTTTTAAGTTTATTTCATGCTGGATTTTTCTCTTTAAATTTTTTCATAGTGTACATCATAGAATGGTGTACTTGTGGAAGAAGTAACTGACAGAGGAGATATTTGAATCAGCATTGCTGGAATGTGATACGTATAATGACATGATCAGCATATAACCTAGGTTACTGGTGAAAAATTTTTTCTAAGGTACGATTAAAAATAGGCAAATTTTAGTAATTTTGATGCATTCTGTTTTCCAGTAGCACATCACATTTTGGCAATGCAACAATGTTCAGTGAAAATATAATTTGCAAAATATTACATACTCATATAAAACTTTTAAAGAATAAGAATATGAAAGCGCACCTTATTTTGAGAATGTATGTTATCTTGTGTACCCTTTTTTCTTTGTACTGGACCCAGTGTAGTTTCTGGAGTATTCTCTGATAGGTGTATTGTGTGCAAGATACCAGCAGCAATCAGCCATCATATTTATGTCCCAACATCCCTAATGTCATTCAAAATCTCTCAAGTCTTGGTGAAACCTTTCATCTTGCTCTTCATTGACAGCTGCTAAATTCAACAGGAACTTGCCAAGATGTGACTTGAGGAAATAAAGCTTCAAACCCATACTGCAGTTGAGCAGTCTGCAATTTTCCAGCAATATCTGACAATTTCTTTGTATTGTGGGTTTTTCACATTGCCCAGAAATTTCTTAGTTTCATGCTGCTTTTTCAATTTCATTTATAGAGCTGATAAAATGAACATTTTTCAGTAATTTCTTTATCTGTGGTTCATCGTATAATTTTAGCTCATGACATTGATAGAAACTTTGTGCATAAGTACTGGGAGCAAGGGCAACGTTTGTCAAGTGCTTTCACGAATTGTTTCATGATGCCAAGTTCTTTGCATAATAGAGAGAGTAGAATTTTTTGAACAACAACAGCCACATCAGTAACATTTTTTGGTCCAGGTTCCAGTTTCTGCCTCTCAGGCCATTGCTCAGTTTTCCTCACCCTCCTATCCCATTCACAAAGAAAACAAGGAAGTTTTGTGTATCAACCGTGTTGTCTTAGTAACAGACAAATAACCTTCAAGTTGCGACATATTTGCCATTCATGGTTGTACTTAATTTCCTCAAGCACACTTCAGAGTTTCATGAGACACATAGGTTAATAGAATGTTTAAACAGTGTTGAAGCTAACATGTCATTATGAAGCAACACTGCTCAAGACTTTGTTTGGAAGAATCAATAAAAAGATGCCACTTACTTGGCTCACATGCTTCTGTACCTAACTGTTTGATAAGATATACATATCCACATGTAACACAAGTTGATCTTCTGTATAGTATTTATGGATCTGTTTTCTGTGGTTCCTCTACTATAATAAAGTAATGCCATATGATAAATTCTTCTTCTGTAGTCTTGAACCCAGCAACTCCTTTTTGTGTTATGTGAAGCCTTAATCCATCACTAAATCATTTAACTCAAATTGATTAAACTCTTACTGTGAATTGTTGAATTCTTCTGAATCGGAAACCAACTCATTGTCAGAAGTCATGGAGCTGCTCTCAGATTCACTGGTGGTGTAGGTATGGGTAGTTTGGGTCCATGAGCAATAGCCATGCAGCTGACTTCGTATTTGGATATCTAATTCCTGCCTTTTATTATTATTATTATTATTATTATTATTATTATTATTGTAGCTAGCAACTTGACACATACAAAAGTAACAATTATCATGGTGATTCTGCTGCTCTCTTTATATCACTGGGATGGCAAATGACATTGCCTTCCAGTTTCTTTCATACCAGTACTGTGATCCTTAAAAATAACTGTTGCATGCAATATGAGGTGTGAACAATTTATCCTGATCAACTTCCTCTTTGAAGTTTGAGTAATATAGTTTTGTAATTTATGAGTATTTTACTATGATAGCTCTAAGTGTAAACATATAACTCACAATAAGACAGTGTTGATCTTTCGAACAAAACTGATAAGTCCAGGGAACATAAATATCTGGGTAAAAAGGGAGGATGGAAGTAGCTGATTAGGAAAAATAATTAACAACAGATTTAGAATAACATCAAGTCTTAACAGTTGGCTGTATAAGCTGAATGAATTTAGCACCATAGACATATGCACATCATGTAAATTAGATGTGACATCCACACATCCACTTATTTTTTTAAATCAGGGCACTAATTTCCATTGAAGTCATACTTTCCTGTATACCACAGTCATTTATGACCAGTGTACTAATAAAAAATTTGAAATTAATAATTTGCTTTTAATACATGCGAACTCAAGTGTGTGGAAATGTGAAAAAATGTTTTCAACTCAGCAGCCTCAAAATTGAAAGTGGAAACATATAAAACCTTATGCTTCATCTTACTCCTGGTTGGCAGTTTAAGCAGCAGCTTAGCATTTTAGCTTGACAGCAAAAGTGTTAAAATTTAATTGCTCCGAGGTGAACTCTAATGAGAACCAGCATTAAACAGGTGCAAACATTCAGCAATGGTTGATGTGAACTGTAGTCACTCCACATAAATTCTTTCTTATTTGTATTCTATGGCTACAATATAGACAGATTTTGCTTATAGTTGATGCTATGAAGCATAAAATTTGATCAGAAACCAGTTTACCCTAAGAAGTAGCAAGTTTATCTGTGGTACGTGGAAAAATTCCAGCGTGTGCAACAGAAAGCAGTAGTATCAGGAGCCTGTTTCACAAATAGATGGGTGCTTCAGGTGTCAGGTAGGTGCAATTTTTCCTAGACTAAATGAATTATGACATGCACACTCAGCTCACTGTGAAATCGCTTTGGAAAAAAATGTGTTGTATTAAGGACTTCCTTTTCATGCTCTTTTACAAAGTATTCTTAAAAAGCTTATCTTTCTCCCTACTTTTCTTGTTAATACAAGTGATGACAATGACAATATTTATTGCTCATAGATTTGAATTTAAAATAGGTTTTAGGAAAGGGAGGGGAACTGTTGATAATGTTTTCATTATAAAAACATTAATAAACACATAGTTAAGAAAAAGGGAAAAAATATGTGTGGCTTTTATTGATTTAGAGAAAGCATTTGACGGAATAGAACTAAAACTCTTATGGTACAAACTATTAAAGAAAAGGGTTAGTAATGAATTGGTGACTTATCTTGAAAGGAACATATAAAGATAACACCTACTACATAAAATATAATGAAGGGGCATTAACTACGGAAATGTCCCAAGAAAAAGGGCTTGCCAGGGATGCAAGTTAAGTCCAATATTAATGAATCTCTCTATTAATGAGACACTACAGAACATAAGTAATGGTAATAAGCTTTTGCCTTTAAATAGTGTACACATCCCTGGTCTCCTCTTCGCAGATGAATTGATAGTGGGTTCCATTACTATAAATGGTCTAAAATTGTCTTTACATGAAGTGGATAGTTGCCATATAGAATGGGGGCTAAATGTAAACATAGAAAAAAACCCAACTTGTATTTAAAAGAATTTAAATTGAGTTAACATTAGAAATACAAAAAGAATATAAAGTAGTGTGTGATTACACTTATTTAGGAATAAAAATAGATACAGGAGGTAAATGGGGAGAAACAAAAGAAAGTATTAGGAAAAGTGGCAGTGAGAGGATGTTTATATAAAACACCAGAGATGGAAGTGAAATGTGTGGAAAGAGAGATGATTCAATAGTTGAGATTAGGATGCTATATGGTATTGAAATATGAGGTCTCGAAAATGGATGGGAAATTCTGGATTTTATCTCTATGCTGTTTCGTAAGGAAGTTTTGGGGTTGCCAGGAGCAACAGCAAATGAGGTAGCCCAAATAGAAATAGGGAAAGTGTAAAGAATAGGATTAGTTATGGAGAGGGCTTTAAAATATTGGTATAGGATCCTAAATTTACAAGATAGTAATTTGCTTAAACAATGTTTGAAATACTGTAAAACAAATTTACAAAGTACAAGTTGGGTAAATAATTTAAGAAATAACTTAAAAAAAATAGTTTAGGTTATGTTCAGATGAAAAGAGAAACAAATTATAATGGCTTTTGGAATGGAGCAAGAGAAAGATTTGAACATATAGCAGTTCAAAAACTGTTTTAGTCAGCTATCAGAGAAGGGATCAATTGTGTTTTATGTAGCCATAAAAAATAACTGTGAAAGAGTAAGATATATAGATAACACTAGCCAGAAAGAAAGGAGGTAGATAGCATGTCTAAGAGCAGGAATATGGAGGCTAAAAGGACAACAAAATGGGCACCCACAAGATAAATGTTCATTATATGGGGGAAAGGGAAGACGTTCAAATTATAATTTTTGATTGTAAGAAAACAGAAATGTAGAAAAGAAAATTTATGGTAAAAAATGAATAGGGAATCTGATATAAATAAAATTATGGATAAAAGCTTTAGAGATTGTAATAGAAAGTGCAATAATTAAAAACTATACTAGGTTCTGTTCTGAGTATTTTTTATACATTCATGTAAAATTTAATTTTTTTTAAAAGCTGATACAAAGTAAAGTTTGTTTTAATCTTAATCAGAAGATATGAACACCCAAAGACATTGGCCTACATCTTAGAAACATCGCTGCACATTTTCCAGCAACTCAGATTAAAACCTTGTGGGACTCCTGTATTTATTTTTGTTTACAGTTTGATTGGACAGTACCCATCGGTTATTTATAATTATCATTTGTTTCCTTGGAGATAATTAACACCTGTTTTTTGTGCCCTAGAGGTTGTTTTCTCAGTAACATATCATGACAGGCAGTCAAAAGCTTTAAATTTAGTACAAATTAGTATGGCTGGCTGTTGGTTTTCATCAGTCATTTTAGAAGTATCATTTACCAATTCTATTAGGGTAGATGTTGAATAGTTTTCTCAGAATCCATTTTGGTTTATAGGGGTTGAGTTGAAACTGGTCAGTCTTTTCAAATATGGTGGAGAAGGTAGGAAGAATTGACATAAGTCGATTATTTTTAAAATAATTTTTCCCTAATCATTCAGTCAATCCTCTCCTTCTATAGGAACTTTCACATGTAATGTTGCCACTTGTGCCTTTGTGAAACAGGCCCTAGGTCTTCGGGGACTATTATAAATTGTTAAACCCTTTAGTTTTAAAGTTGGATAATGGGTAAAATTTGCACTCTGATCACTTCATTGGAGGTAGGGTTTAGAAATGGAAAAAGGAGGGAAAGAGATGAGGTATTATGAATAACACACCAGTTGTTTTTGGATAGATAATCCTCAAATGGCTCTTGAAGCTTCCCATTTACAGAAGAAAGAATCGAGAAATTCAGGCACAAGGTGTGCTGGGAAAGAAACAGTCTCTCCTAAAGCCACACATTACCAGCATTCTGGCAGAAATCACTAGGTCCAAAATCTATGTTTAGAGATACAGCAATTTTAAAGTTTGGCTTAGTTCTAAACATCCATTATGATGTTATACTGAACTTAAAACACATTTTACAAATATGTACTCAGTTTAGTTATTTTAGATATGACTCTTGACTTTTTTTCCATAATAAAGGTCTGTGAAATTCTTTAAAATTTCCAAAATATTGGACTAAGTGACTTCTGCCTGAAGAGCAAAGAGGTACTTTAAGGGAGATAGATAGACCACTGGATTGTAAAGAAATAGTTTATTGTTTTATGATAATTGTACAATATTAGCATACTACGCACAGTACCTTTTACAGTTTTTATTTCCTTGACACTATTGTAATTTTATAAACATGTCGCTCAGTACACCGATAAAAACATGCATGCCTAAAAAGTTTAGCAATAGTTTTGAGCTACATTTGAAACTGGATGTAACCCATGATTTACTGCTAAAATTTAAAACTTTTAACACATAACATTTGATTATTTTTCAGAAATTAAAAAAATGGTTTTATCCTTTGTTTAAGTAAATATACTCTGATCCAAATTAATCACTGTTGTATCCTTCAGGTTCACTATCACTTCCGATGCTTGGCTCTGGGATTATATCTTACACTTTTTTTTAATGTGGCAAGGTGTGATTTCATAAATGAAATTCCAATGGAATGACTCCTTTATCACATAATGACAATAAATCCTTATATTGCAATTCTGATATAGGAAAGGGAGTTATATGCCCTGAGGAGAGTAGGCATTCCAATGAGACATTTTTGTCCAATCGCATTTACTTGTGAATAGCTTCCAAAATGCTCATATCTGTATTTCAGGGTACTTTTTTCATATCTGAAGCATTCTACCACTAACTTCTCTAGGTGTTCTTGGATTATATTCCCCATATTTTGAAATATATGCCTGTATGGAGTTTCGCAATTTCTTTATTATTTTGCAATTCCAACATGATGGATTAGGTTTATTGCATCTGCTCCATTTCTTTACTACAGGAACTTCAACACCTAAAAATAATGTTTCAAATATAGCCTGCATGTTTAAAAAAATTAATGTTCAAAAATGTCTATTTATATATTTATCTGGAAATTTATATTCTATGAAATAATTGTTAGTATTCTCATTTTTGCTATATTATTTTTTTTTTGTATTATTTAAAATAATCAATTTCTGTCTTCTTGCTTTCCATACTCTATTGAGGTCAAATACTGTGTATAATTACACAAAATTCAAACTGGTACCAGCCTTATTATTTATAAGCTAACATGTTATGTACTAGCTCCACGATAAACTTTTACATTTGGATTGCCTCCTCAGTAGAGTGGTAAGTGAGCTGACATCACCCTGTAGTCCTGAATTCGGTACCCGGCTGGAGGTGTTAAGTTTTCTCTAGTTAGAAATATTCCATTCCCTCCATAGAGTCCGGAACTGTGGACTTGAGAGTGAATGCGCATATGAAAATAAGTAAGAGACAGTAAAAACCTACAGCAATTTCAACTTAAGTTTAAGTAATAATAAAGAGATGGCAATGTTACAGTCAAAGCCCTGATATGACCATAACAGTTAAAGAGGATAAAGAGATGGACAAACAAACAAAAATTACCTCCAGATTGCATTATGTCAGAGCAGTCTTCATTAGCAGAAGCTTAATGGTCAGATGTATCCTCTGCTAAAGGTACAATAAAATTGCTGATCTTAAACAATCAGAAATTTGTAGCCAAGTAGAGTCAGCATCACTGTCAGTTGTGTTGCATCACTGGTTATTATTCTATTAAAGCAAATAAATATATTTAGTTATTTTTGGGGTAAAAATATTAAAATAAGGGTATAAAATAACAGCTTACATGTTGATAATAGCATAATTAGATGAAATTATGAGTGCCAGATTCAAGTTTAAAACACAAAAACTTAAATATTTATAATACCAGATTTACATTCAATTTATGACAGTGAGATTCTGATTCTGTGGTCTCTATATTGATAATCTCAGCATTCTTTAAAGTAAAGTAGCTTCTTCCTTCATCACTTGTGTCAGCTTCAACAAATATAGGTACAGATACCTGAAGTAGGTACACATTGAGTTGCCTGGCAAATTCAGAGAGCAATAAGTTTACTCAATTACTTAGGTCCTTTAAGAAATAATTATTCAAAGATTATTATGTAGATCCTAAATGCATTACTCATATTTTTCATTTAATACATTTTTAGAAACCTCTACAACGAGTAAAAATCGCTAAATACCCAAAAGTTAGAAAAAAGATCTATGCTTGCCCAGGTTCAAAATGTATTGATAGTTTTCAATGCTGAACCTAACTTCATAATCAAATTTGATTTAAGACATTTCAAGATACGCACAAGCAAACAAAATCAAGAAAACGGTAGAAGAATATATCGATTCTAACCTAACCTAAAATAACCTAACCTGGGTTAACCTAAGCTGACGTAATCAAACCAACCTATATTATCCTAACCGATCTTTATGAACATATTACACGGATAGGGCTCAATAAATAAATGTAGCTGTTAACGACTTCCAGGCATTCCATTACATTTTATGGTGGTACGTTACAGAAATTTTCCCCACTTACCTCCCTAAAATAAATATATTAGGGAGGTAAGTGGAGAAAAAAATATATTACAGGTGTATGCGGGATAGAGGATTGGCTACAGAATTACATGACCTCATCTGTAGTACATTAAAATCACACAGAGAGTAAGACATTGAAATACTTGACCTGTTATATATAGCTAAACCAGCGAAGCATTTTAAAATTGACACATATTCAATTTTCGCTTCTAATCAGAACTTCAATCAAAAAAAGGTATGACATTGAATTGAATTTGATTTTAGAAATATTTTAACATTGTTTAACATTCAGGACTCATTAGTTGTATTATCAGAAATAGATGTATCTTGCGAATTGTCAGATTTGTCAAATAAAAGCAAAGGCTTAAAAAATTTGACGATGCTAAACACCAGATATCAACACAGTCACAATACAGCACAAATCCAAGACTAGTATAAGAAAGAAATATATCCAAACACTTCCAAAAAGGTTCCAACAATAATATAGACACATTGCTGCAGATCCTAAAGAAATATAAACAAAAAATATAGCTCTAGGTATTTTATCAAGATAGTTGACATTATGGATTCGAGGCTATTAGTTTCTTGTATGCACTCCATAACATGGAAATACTGCTTATCACTTCAAGATGAACGTTTTTTCCACATTTCAGGTAAACGTGAATTAAAACCAAGAGCAAAGATTAATGTCAGCTGCTTACAGTTTGGATTGCATGAGATATGGTACAATAATCTAAGGATTGAGCCATGTAGAGCTGCATCTTCAAAGAAACATTCAAACGATCTTTGCAAGGAATTGAACAGACCAAACCTAACTGAACATCTTTTTTCTAGTTCTGGGGTACTTAGCGATTTTTGTTGTAAAGGTTTCTGAAAATGCATTAAGTGAAAAATATGAGTATGCATTTAGGATCTACACTGAAAACTAGTAATACATTTTGAATTTGAGCAAATCGGTGAGCTTTTAATTTTTAGCTACTAGGGGTGATGGTACTGTTCACATGCAATGCCATAGAAAAGTAGGCTTTTTGGTTTGAAGTTGACAATTTATCTCATGCTTGTGGAATTGGGGGTGGATGGCGGTTATATGTCGGGATATTTTTCTTGCTTCCAGTGGGAATAGAAGCGGCTTTGTTAATACAATCAGCTGGGTTTGGAATGGAATGCCAACTACCTGGCGAAAGTTACACTAGCAGTCTTTTGGATTTTGTTCAGATCATTCTTAGCGCTGGTTAGGATAGGATGTGTTATAAGATAGATTCTGTTGTTTTTCTTGTACGCACATTGGAGGTAAAGATTGATAATGTATTTTCGTTTTACTGTAGTAAACATTCGTTAGTGTATATTATTTATATTTCGCATAAATTGTGAAAGTCGAGGTCATAGTTTCCATATTTTTTTCCGGTGATATGCTTCTTTGCCGTTATCTCCTGTTATATATATATCTGGTCTATGTGTATGTATGTGTGGTGCCCGAATGTAAGTATGTATGAATGTATGTCTGTTTGTGTGTGCATAATTGTATGTGTGTATTCAGAGTTCTTGGATATATCTGCTTGTGCTTACACTCATGTATGTATGAATGTAAGTATGTTCATGTGCATGCTTTTTAATGCGATTATGTGAAAGTGGGAATGTGTTTTAGTTTTAACATATGAGTGCATTCCTTAGGAGGGTGGCGGGTTCGTTTCCTGGTGTTGTTTTATTTCCCTCCTGTGTTTGAGAAGTTGTTCATGTGTATGTATGTCTGTATGCTTGTTCATGTGTGCCTGAATATATGTGTGTATTCAGAGAATTATTGTACTCATTAGCGTATTAACGTATGTTCGTGTGGATGCTTATTCACGTATTTGTGTGTGAGTTTGTATGTGTTTAGGTTTGAATAAGTGAGTGTGTTCCTTAGGAGGTTCGCGAGTTTGTTTCCCCGTGATAGGCATATATTTTGATATCAGTGTGCATGTATATGTCCAGTATGTATGAGTTTGTGTAAGCAGTGGTTTATGAATGAAAGTGTGGTTTAACATATGTTTGGGTATGTTCCTTAAGAGGATCGCAGGTTCGTTTCCGGGTAGTGTGTATATTTTTTACATCAGTGTGCATGTACATGTCGTGTAAGTTTCCGGGTGAGAGGTAGGCTTTTTGACATCAGAGTTCATGTATATGTCCTGTAAGTATGAGTATCCTTTAAGTATGACTACGTGTATGCAGTGGTTTATGAATGAAAGTATGGATTAATGTATGTCTGTTTGAGTATGTTCTTAGGAGGACTGCGGGTTCATTTCCCGGTGATAGGGATATTTTTTATATCAGTGTGCATGTAAGTATGTGTATGCAGCGGTTTACGAAGGAAAGAGTATGCGTTAATGTCTGTTTGGGCGTTTGCGTCTATACCTACATGTTGCGATATCCCGAGTTCGATTCCCGCTGGATGCGTTGTGTTGATCGTAGCACGCTTGTCATATATTTGAGTTTGTGATATTGATGAATGCCTGATAAATCGTCGTTTATGTCTGAAGTGTTGGAATAATGTCCGAACAAGGCTATCCCCCCTTCTCTGCAACGAAATAAAAAAAAAATCATCTTCCTGTTCCCGTAATCATTCCTTTTCCTTTATTAGTTGCAAGTTGCATTAATACCCCCAAGAGTTTATCGCCTTATATTTTACTATCTTGTGTTTTTGGTGATTTTTAAGCGGATTTCGCTGTATAAAACGCCTAAATTTTGGATAATTTTATTTCTAAGTGTTGGTATTGTATATTTCAAACTTTTTCGTGTACAAGCAGGTAAAGTATGATGCTAGCTTGTGATCCTAGAGTCGGAAATTGCTATTCATGCTCCATTAAACTAATTATAGCAAATATTCAAATCAAGTATTGTATCAAGTTTTTATTGTGCAAAGATAGGTTAAATATAATTAAATAATTGGAATCCTCATCAAATTTAAATTTAAAATGGCCGTTTAAGGTCCTTTACACCTCATCAATTGCAAAAGTTAGAACCGAGTCGCGATTATTTTCCGGGGGAGGCATGATCGATGGGGCTCAATAATATGCATCAATGTTTGATAGCTGTCAGATATGCAAATATAATGCAAATTATTTATTTTTATTATTAATAATGTTTTTGATATGCAAATTGCTGTAAGTATTACACAAATGAGGGGAGTGGAGGGGTGCGCAAAAAATACATTTTATACCTACTACTAGTATCCATACTTTAAAACTATAAATAAAATCAAACAATTAGTCAATTCATGCCAGATTATTTAGAGGACAGGCGTTGAGCACTTATATGTAACTACTGAAATAGAAACAACCCACCTGAATGGTAGATAATAGCCACGAAACCTGGACCATTACGATGAGATATGTGCCTGCTGTCGGAGTGCAAGGATTATATCAGTCGAGATTAATTGTTTTCGCAGTTTTTGTTTTCATTCAAAGTAACAGCAGATATAAAAATAAAATAGCCGATGGTGGTGGCAATGGTCGGTTATGTACCTACTTAATTATGTAATTCATATACTCAGAGCTTCCGTCTTTCAGATAATGCTTACGAAAGTACGTGTGTACGGATTAAGAAATAACACTAAATGAAAATGATGGAAATAGACAAGCAAAGAGGAAGTGTTAGATAACTTGACAAGATTTGGCTGAAGAATCTTGACATGTTCGTTTAACACATACCTTGTTGCGCAATTATTTTCGTTCATGAAGGCTAATGTATCTGCCCTAAGGTCAAGATTAACAAACGAGCACTTGTCATCAATTGTCAGAATTGCATCTGCTCAAAGACACGGGCTAAACCTCGACAAGTTTGCTGCATTAAAGACAAACAGTACAGGAAAAATGTCCATCTGCGTGTTTTCTTTCTGTGGTTTTCTTGTTTATCTGCTAGTTTAAAAATGGAATGAAATAAACTGGAGAAGGCATGTTAGTTTAGTTACACTAGCCATGCCTAACTTGTCTTGAGATACGATTTCAGAAAAATTAAGGAAGTGTAATGTTTTAATGTAGCAGTCATTCTAAAATGTGTACTAAAGACAAACTTAATAAAATAAATATTCAGCTAAACCTAGACCCTATAACGATCATTAGCGAAATAGGAACACATTTTCCATTGGTTATTAGTGTACCTACTAAATTAAATTGTATAATGTGTACAACCCATAGTTAATAATATATAACCCCCTCCCCAAAAGTAGCCCAGGGATGGCTAAGGTGGTTTCGTTTGTGGCCCCAATTCTGGAGGTCCGGGTTCGATCCTTGTCGACTGCCCACTCTGACTCCGGCTTTTTCGTTGGTTTTTGTTTTTTTCCCCCTTCTTTTTCGTCAGGTAAATGCTTAAGTGGTTTTTCTAATGCTACGATTTTTTCGGTTATTTTCCACATTATTTCATTTCATATCATCTTTCAGAGTAAGGGGCTTGACTGGGTGGTAATGTGGTGCGCGGTGGTTACGCGCTATGTAACTGTCTAGAGTAGCGCTGGTTGTGTGCCACAGGACTGTCTCCATCTGGAAACTTTGGGAGCTCCGCAATATCCACTGCTGCCGCTACTTGTGTATCTTTGGATATTTCATCTAATCACTTCCTCTCGGAGGGTGTGTAAGTCACAATAGACCTCTAGCCGCAGAGCTTAAATCCTCCTCTGTTACTTGCGAGAAAAATAAAAAGGAAAATATTCACATGATTGTATGTAACATAGCCATGATAACATTCTGGGAAATATTTGGCTATAGAGCCCGAGCAGAAGTGGTTGCTAAAAATTGATTCTCTATTAATGCCCAACAAAAGGTTCCAAAAACCATTTGCTATAAAAAGCACTTTTTTTTTTTTTTACCAATTGCCAAAATTGGTAGTCTTATTTTATCCTGTTTTCAGCTGATCCAGCACAGAAAGTAAAATGTATCCCAAAATTAATATTTAACTATGATTTTATTTTATCTGCCGTTGTGATTTTTGTTCATGGTAATACCAGTGAAATTAATGTTTATTTATTTATTTTATTTTTTAATTCTTCTAAGTAGTGCGTCAGAGGCAGCCTTTAA
Organism: Hymenopus coronatus; assembly: GCA_030762935.1. NCBI lineage: Eukaryota > Metazoa > Arthropoda > Insecta > Mantodea > Hymenopodidae > Hymenopus > Hymenopus coronatus. Next base: position 318,329,661 of record CM060900.1, on the reverse strand, counting down.
ACTTTATCCCTTCTTGCTTCATTGATATTATATGGATACTTACGGTTATTGAATTATGTGAATATGAAGGGTATTAAGTCAAATAGTAACCACTCGCAGACATACTGAGCATTAACCACAGTAATTTCGTAGATATTCCACAACATTATATATTATATAATAATATATATAATATAATCTGTAATATAATAATATAATATGAATTATTATTATTATTATTATTATTTTTATTGTTGCTGTCGTCATTATCATTATTATTATTACTATTATTATTATCATCATCATCACTATTATTAATAATATCATTGCTATTTTTATCATCATTATTATTATTATGATTATTATTATCACTATTATTAATAATATTGTTGCTATTATTATTATTATTATTATTATTATTACGCATGATATGCATAGCAGAATGAATCAAACATTCCTTCTAGTCGCATTCACATTTATGTACGATTTAGGGTCGGTTTCAGCAACCAAGAGTAAACTCGATGGTAACAGCTCCAGAGTTAAAGTTACTCTACTATTCATTTATTCCGAGTGGTATATTATAAACATTTCATGATGCTTTTGTCAGGTTAAGCTTACTCTCGAGTACGTAATATTATATTTTACTCTGAAAATGAACTAGTTGCGTAGTTTCTCATCTTTTGTGTTCTTATGACGTCTCTTTCCGGTTGAAGCGTAAACAAATTTCAAAACTTGGACGCCATGTGTTCAGCTGCCTCAAGGGCGGCTCGCCAGGTGAAGTGAGTGAAGAGGCTCTTCATCTAACTTTTTAATCGAAATACAAAATTACATATTTGTATCTTGTACTATTAATTCACACAATAAACTGTCTAAAATCTCTCATGAAGTGGTAGAACCGCGCTCTGCTTTTGTTGCTGACAGTTTCTTTTCTCCCGCTCTTTCTGTCACTCCCTCAGTCAAGGGAGAAGAACAAATATCTGTTGCTAAAATTTGCGTATTTCCACACTGTTTCAAACGCGTTTGTATACGGTTATTGCACTCGGTTGCCATGGTAACGCACTGTTTTCATTTTTGTTGTAAGCTCACTTAGGGCTGCTATTCTTATTTATACCTGCTAAGTTACGGAACGTTCCTTTCAGATTTTAAGACCTCAGTTTTACCTGTACCTTGGTGAGAAGAAGGTATACCGTTATAGTGTGTGTTAAATTGTGTGGAGTGAATTAAATTTCGTTTCGTTTTTGTCAGAGAAAGACATTAATTAGGGTCATTCCTAATATTTAATTAAATTATTTTCGTTTCAAAGTGTTCTGTGATTTTTACATGTATTAATGAATCCAGAAAACGTCTTGATTTGCAGTGTGTCAGAAACGCCCTTTCCACGATGGCGGGAAAAAACTAAAAATGACCTGCTAACATTTATTCGCCCCACTCCCCATTTATCAGTTTCTGTTAAAAATAAAGAAAATCAGGGCAGCCTTATGAATTCTATTTTAAAATTACGTGGTATGGAGAATACACGTGGTTACGTGGTAGATTTTTTTACAAAAACTTTTCTATTGGGTCTGTCTTTTACAAGCAGTAAAGAAATAAGTTGCAATATTACAGGATTTGGAGATTTTGTGAACTAAACACGAACTTTTCAAAAACATGCAGATTTGAGAGAACATTTGAAATGTGTGTTGCAACTGAAGCATGTCGAGAGGATCTTGAACTCAATTCGCGATGCATTACAGGAATCAGCTGCACTAAACATTAAAGTATATAATGAAAATGTGCATTTAAATATGATCTTTATGACAATTATTATTAAGGTTACTCATTTTTAGGAAAATATGATTTAGCATTTCGAGGACTTGATGAGAGTGTTTCGTCAAATAATCGCGTAATTTCAAAGAACAACTTATCATGCTGTTGTCTGTATGTTCTGATGAAATTAAGAATCATTATGGCATAATCAAATTGGTGACTCAAAGATAATTCAGAATAAAGTAATTGAATGTGTTTCAGCTTACATATATGAGCAACTACGGAAAGAACTGAATGAAACTAATTTTTTCCGTACAACTTGACGATATAACCTGTATCTCCAAAATGCCAGTGTTCTATTGTGAGGTTTGTAACTTTAAATGCAAAATTAGTGGAGCGATATTTAGGATTTCGTGACGTGTATGCCAATCGTGTTGCACAAGTTGTTTGAACTATTAGATAATACATCATAGCAATTCAATTATCGTAATAAACTAATAGATCAAAGTTATGATGGTGCAAGTGTGATGTCCAGACACTTAAATGTCTTACAGACGAAAGTAAAACACGAAGATCCTCTTGCTATTTTGATTAATTGTTTAGCACATCGTTTGAATTTAGTTTTGGCAAACTGTTGTAAAAATAGTTCTAACTGCCGAATAATTTTTGCAAACAAGTGGCGTTCCATCTTTATTTCACAGTTCAGGTAAACGTAAATATGTTCTCAAATCTATAATTGGTAGGCGAATTCCTTGAGCTGTGGAAACAAGATGGATATCAAACTCTAAAATTGTCAGAACAGCTGTAGAAAATTGGAAGGGTTTAAAAGAGGTTTTGAGGAAAAAGTAAACAATCCTTCATCCGACAGCACATCTATCCGTGAATGTAGAGGTTTCTTGATTGAAATTAATGATCTTGAATTTAATTTGTTGGCCCTTATTTTTTTGTTATATCTTCAGTTCAACTGGTGTTCTGTATGATGTGCTAAATAAGTCTTTGGACATAAATTATTGTGCAACTAAAATTCAATAAACTTGCAATTTGATAACCAGAAAAGGAAACGGGGAGTACTGTACTAACATATTGCAGAAGTGAAGAGTAATTCGGACCACAAAAGACACAATTCCAAATCATCCGACGATGATTTATTTTTCCCTGAAACACAGATATCTAATTTATGAAATAATTGATCACATCGTATCGCAAATAAATACTAGATTGCAAGATTTGCAAAAAATGGCATTTTTAGCTCTGGTAGACAGTACTAAATTTAAGGAATAATGACGGGACTTACCTTCATCTGCTCTAAACAGTTTGATTCAGTGTTACCCAGCCATATTTAATTAACCTCAACGTCTAAAAAATGAGCTAGAACTGTTTATACAGATACCGATATTAGTGATGTTAATGTTTTAAAGACTTTAGAAATAATGCGGCAAAATGGTGTTCAAGATATATTCAAGGAAGTTTATAAATTGTGTTAGTTTGTAGTATCTCTGCCATCCACGTGACCACATGTGAGATTTGTGGTGGACAAAGCAGCGCAGGGGCGGGTTTTCTCCAGTTTCCCCCGCCATCGCATTCCACCGGTGTTCCATTTTCATCCCATGTATCACCATTGTCTAATGTATCTGTGGAAAGAAGTTACTTGAGGAACACAATTTCATAACAGCGGTTATCATCTCTGGGCAACTTTTCTATTCATAGATATATTTTCTGTGAGCTGCAAGAGAAGCCTAACATTTTAGATGATATCATTTACAGATTTGCAGCTTTGAAGGACAGGAGAATCTACCCGATCTACAAAAAATAAAGTAAAATTAAAGTATTTCCTTTTTGTATTATCACGACTTTCCAAAAGGTGACAAGAGATTTTTTTCGAAGTCTGACGTTTTATTCACGTTTTTTATCTCGAAGTCGGCATTAATATTTTCCGTTTCATATTATCTTATAATCATTTTCTAGTTAAGAGTTCTAGTTAATATGACATTTTCTTACATAACTCAAGCTTTATAATTGCCTATTTACAGACGACGTAAACCTTCGAACTTAGAAAAATTAACTTTTCACAGTTTCGAAAGTTTTTCTTAGTAATTCACCGATGTCCTAGGTCGCGAGCGACCCCTGAGCTGGATCCTATTTTCTGGTGAGTATTTATTTTTAAATAAATAGTTAACTGAAGCTTACTTTTAAAACCATTAACTTTAGGTACTTTAAACTGTGATTACGACAAGTCTTTTCGTTCCTAACAAATTCATTATAGTCTCCTCCACAGTCTTTTTTTTTTTTTTTTTAAATTCGATGTAGTCGACCGAACAAGTTAAAACACAAGCAAAGCCCAAATTGGCATAAATATCAAAAAATGGTGCTGTTGCCTGTAGTGGAAGAGAACATAAAAACTAATGAAAAAGAAAAAGCTAATGGGGTCACATGCGTGAAAAAATAAAGCATGGCAGGTAGCTGCAGAGAGATAACAGCAGCACTACCATGGGCCACAGGAATACAGCTAACCTCAAAGCTGAGTGAGAGCTGGTTTATAAAATGTGGCAAAAAAGCGCACAGCAGCCAACATGACAGGTAGGTGGATAAGAAAAGAAAACTGTACTGATGTGATGAATTTCAGTACAAATCTTGTTTTATTCAAATTTAAAGACTAAAAAGAGACCCAAAAAAGTCTTAAAGCTTTCTAGTACTACGTTATGGCAGAAGTTCAGAAATAATACGTTGATATATTTATTTATAATTTCATGCTATAACAGACCTGGAGTAATAATTGCTCCACTTCCATATGTGATTCGGATTTGGTACTTAAGTTATTCTGCTATCAGAGCACTTCGTAGTTGCTTACTGGTCTGTTATAAAATTTTAGGGACCCAAGCTGCAAAGCTTAGCCCTAGGTGGAAGTAGGGCATAGGCAAAGCATAGCCGAAAGCTGTCTTTTTATGAGCAGAGTAGTTGCAGACAAAGGAAGCCACTGCAGATTAATGACAAGGCGTAGCCGAGGGATCTGTGAAGCTAAAACACCAATGATCCTAAAAAGAAACCAAAACCTTGTTAGTCTAGCGGATTTCAAATCTGGACATATTATTTTCATGACTTTTAAATCCGGATTGCCTGTTGAAGTTTCTCCAAAATTTTATTTATTACTTGTAAACGACAGCAACAAGGTTATTTGTGTAATATTGTCTATGTGCAGACTGTGGACCTCCAAAACCAGAGTGTCATGACGTCCCACTGTACGCGAAAATTCTGTCGCTGATTTACAATACTGCAGTGGGTACCATAACTCTTTTGATTCGGACATGGCAATGAGTCAGCCATTGGAAGGTTAGTACCAAGTTGCTTTCCACTAAGTAAGCCCTGCTTTATTCAGATGATACTTCTGTATTGTTATTGTTCCAGTTGTTGATGTGTCCAATGGTGACTCCCAGCCTATAACACTGGAGTTAGAGGACCAGGAGCCAGGCACTTCTTATCAGCAGGTTTTAAATCACTTAAGTATTCAAAGACACAGTAAATCTAAAAGCTGTGACCCTCATTGTTTGTTTTTGGAAATTTATTGTAACATAAAATTACAAACACTTTTGTTTTAAATATTGTTATTGTTTTATTATTATTATCGTTATTATAGTTAATATCATTATTAATACTATTATTGATATTATTATTATTATTATTATAATTATTAATGACTTTATTAGTTTGTTATTATTAGTAGTAGTGGGGATAGCGGTGGTGGCGGGGGCGGTGGTGTTGGGTGGTTTCAGGAGAAAATGAGCAACTATAAAAGTGTTCAGAAAGTCCTTTGTGAATTATAAAATTAGAACAGCAACTAAAATTAACATTTTTAATATAATACAATTCTTTTAGCCTTAGTATCTTAAATATGTGGCCAAGTGCAAGATCTATCAATATACATTTTTCACGAGTAAGAGAAGTTGTGATTGGCTGGAACATTTCATAAATTTTATGTGCTGGAATAACCAATGTCTAACTTTAAAGGAAATGCTAGAAAAAGAATTCTATCGAACCTATGTCATGTCTAAAACATGAAAGCATTTATAGCAATAATAGCTAATGTAGACATTGATGAACACTCTTCACATTCGACATCGGTTGCTTTTGCATCAAGCCACAGAATAATTACTGCGTGATTGTCTAAACCTGTAAAAAATTCCTTAATAAATAAATAAATATATATATATATATTTTTTTTTTTTTTTTTAAGAGTTGGATAAAGTTCCTGTGCAAGATATATTTCTACGATGTAGTTCACTTTAAACCCTTGTGGTCCAGATTCCAAACAGCCTCTTCAAAACCTTCCTTGTTTACTTATTACTTTTTCTGGTCCGTATGTGCATACAATGTACATCCATGAATAAAAAATAATTAAAAAAATATATAAACAAAATTACTGAGTCATGTCTTGAACGCCAAATTCGTCTAAATCTTAATATTACCAACCCATATGATCAATAAACAATCATAATCAAATACATAATTTAAGCTTCTTCAACAAAAATCAACATTAACTAAAAACATTAACATAAAACATGATACAGTTTGCATTGTAAGGCATTGCTAAATCTGTCATCTGCCATCTTTCAAGTTACTGCTTGGTGAGGCTCACAGGTTCGCTTCTTGCATGTAACAAACATTTTTTTCCTTCTCTTAATGATGTTTAATCTATATATTTTAGACTTATTTATTTCATTAAAGACATACGGTACAGTTAAAAATATGATAGTTATGATGATTCTACCGAACAGCAATATGCTGCACATAAAGCATGCGGTGTGCAGAATGTTGCGCAAGCACATCAGACACGAACAAATCCTGCTCAATAAAAAAAATGGAATGTGTATGGTATGAAAGAATGCTAAAGGCATTGTTAAGATTTATTTATTCATTTATTTTTAACTCAACACTTCACAAACCGATCCAACAGGAAAATGCCAACCACACTGGAATAACGTGATATTTTCGACGAGGTGATATTTTCTTCTACACGTAAGGGAAAGGCGATTCTCCGTCGTCTAAAGGGGTCCCGATATGATGCAAAATATGTTGGTTTCACAATTGCATCATGGTCGCGTATCTGTACTGTGTTGAGGCTGATCATCAAGAGACGATCTAGGTGTGCTGCGGAAGCTTGACGATACACTTAACGGTGTGTAGTATTCGGCAATACTCGATAATATTTTGATTCCCTAAGTGAGGATGAGATATCTTGTTGGAAATATTAAAGTTGAACAGGATAATCACCTTGTCCACACATCTCGAAAGGTTTCAAATTGGTTTTCAGAGAGGCAGGATATCAGAGTGATAGACTGGCCTCTCTGTTAACCAGATTTGAACGCTATTTAGAATGTGTGGGCTGAGGTAAAACGGGACCTGCGCTCTAATTTACCTGTATATTGTCGAAGAACAAAAGATGACCTCTGGGCACAAATTCAAGAAGCTTGGGTATTTGTACCTTCCCGTCCACATAACTGCAGACATTTAGTTTTGTTTATGCCCGAGAGACTGGGGCAGTTACAAGGGCTGAGGGTTCATATCCCCGATATTAATTATGTCTAGTTTTTGTGTTTTAGAAGAAAATCGTTAATATACATATATTTTTTTAGTTATTTAACATGAGTGTTGGTAGAATTATGTTTTTGTGTGCATTGATAGGACCATTTATATTAATGCAATATTATGTTCTACATATACGATCAAAAAATTAACAAACATAAAAAAATGACAATCAGCGCGAGATTTGAAAACAGGAACTTATGAGTGGAAACAAGGCCTTCTTATCCTCTCGGCCACCGTAACGTTTTTATGTCGCCTGTTTTCACCACTTATAATTCAACCATTGCGCTGTCAGTCATAGGACCATTGTGCAGTTCTTTCGTGTGCATTGTGAATCCATCTTTTAGGAAGATACACAAAGCTCTTCGATCGACACATGAAATCTGCGGATGTCTCATTTTTTTGTGTTCACGGGTGTGCATAGTAGCTAGAGAAGGTATTGTATTCCATCCAAAAATTCGATGTCGAGAGTTCGCCGGAAATATAAATTTTGAGGTTCAGTGAGTCCAAAAAAGCATTTTTAGAAAAAGGTCCGTGTTTGTCTATGTCTCAAAAACGAAAATGTCGCTAAATACCAAACTTGATGTTTGTGTTTAGTGCCCTCCAAGGATGCTACACGAAGATTTTAAAGAAAATCCCCCCACCACCAACTACACTTTGCATAGAAAAAGATTTGAGTTTTTTTTTCTCAAAATATCTCTAACGGTTTCGAATAATATACCGTATACCAAATATATTTACATTGCAAATAAAACGTATATTTTGAATTTTCTGGTAATAGACTCTGAATATTACTTTATTCGGGATGAGTTTTGCAAAATTTTGTATAACGGTTAAACCGCACAAGAAATATAGATTTTGTTAAAGCACATGATTCATGTCATATAGTTTTTTCTTGTAATGTTGACCGTTTTCGAGATACTTCCTGTTATACGTTTCAATGTTAAAGTACCCACTTTTCACGAACGGAATCATACAAAGTGAACCGAGTCTCAATTGTTTCACATAGCAATGAACTTACTTCAACTTTAGTATAATGTAATCCCTATTTCCCTCCTACTTACAAGGAAGCAAGAAATAGGATGAATTCTCTAATGTTTATCGAGATTAGCATGAAGTAAATAAAAGAATACTCTTTTGTAAGAGTAGTTTGTATATGGAACAGCTAAAGAAAGCTATGTGAATGCAACACATAATATTTTAAGAGCTGTTATTGTCTCCATTTTCACAGTGAAACTTTATTTGGAGCAAGTAAAATGTGTACTGTGTAGTTTGTAATTCACGAGGGAAAAATTAACCTAGTCGAGTGTTCTTCTGTATGGAGGTATATGTGCGCTCAGAGCTAGGTGTCTCCAAAATGACATCTTTAAAAAATAATTAACAGCTAACGCTTGTGAATGTAACCAAGCAAACCATCAATGTATTTCATTTTTATTTAATTTGTACTATATTTCCATTTTTATAAATTCAAACTGAAAGGGAAAATGCTGAATCTCAAAACATATTTTAGGATATGTTCTGGCCAAACATAGAATGCATATTATTCTTTTGATGTTCTTGATCCCACAGAGAGCAATGCTAGGGGACACATCACACACTTCCGAACCATTGTCAAATTCCTAATACCTAGATACACACACTCTAACCTTTCATTGTGCTAAGAAATAATGTATGATGTGCAACTCGCAAATTGCAGAAATAGTCTATAAATACTATCAGTTGCAGGATAAACTAAACAAAATAGTTATGGTTTATGTAACATATTACTCAAATGTTGTCCATTCAATTAACTACAGGTGTGTGGGAGTTGCTTATCCTTATTTAGATTCCCCAATTGGTAGTATAACTTATATAATTGTAGCTTTGGGCACTTTTGGAACAGATTTAGAGTATTTTCTGGCTGATGCCAATTAACTGGATGTTTTGTACTGCCATTTGTTTCGCAACTTCATCACAGTTTCTTCGAAATTTATTGGATTGTATCATTGCTAATTATGTACATGCAAATCAAATTAATAAATAAACATACATCAGGTCGGAAACATGTCTAACGTACCCAGCATATTCCTATTGTTCTTGCTATTACTTCAATGCATTTAGTTATATGAATGTTATACAGAATGGCAATTTAATCACTGATCTGCTTGTTCTGCCACTGAGCTTTTTGAAATTAAAACAATTGTGCTAGAATTACAATATGATCAGAGATTAAAATTGATAATGTAACATATCTGAAGTTGAGAACACTCATTATGATTACTAATTTGGAATATTCTTTCCAGATATTTTAATTCATTTTTAAGTTCTGTGACGTGAGGAGTGCCCATTTTCCTTTTTTTAAATCTTATTTACTTTGCAGGACTGAGAAAATACGTTATAGCTGGTCAAACTTCTTCCAGAATATAATGTATGAAAACACAGGGAAGCTATACTCTGCAATACAGATCATTAGAATTTTTTATTATTTTAACTGATTTTCTATTACTGTAACTGATTTTTGCATGCTCTCTAGGGAGGTCACAATTTTACAATAAATGAATAGTGGGAATCCAAGACAAGTTCTCATCAATGAACCTCATGATATATTTTTTCTTTGCAAGCACCCATATATACTATTAGAGATGTAATATGCATTATAGTTTACATTGCTAATTGAAGTTCTGGAAACTAAACACTGAGTTATGATTTGTTAAGCTTTCTATTCAAAACATTTGGTTAATGCCTTGTCAAGACATTACTGTAATGGGTGTCTAAAAATTGCACACAAGCAGGTATGTTTTGATTTTCTCGCATAATGATTATTGTTTACTGAATTGGTTCTTCTAGTGCGTGGTTCCATATTGTAGCATTCACAAATTTTAATGCCTGCCTGATTTATGGAAACTGCTGCAGTAATTATAGCTGCAACACATCTTGATTCATTTACCTTCAGTGGTATTTAGTAATATGAAGCCACTTATACATCTAAACTCCTATCATAAAATACATCTATATTTAATTTAACATTATAGTTAAGAGCTTTATGCTTTGCATATGACTTAACGCATACTCATGAGTCTAAAGTTTGTCATGGTTATGGGGAATTACAAGAGATTAACATTTTCATTTATCAGTCAGTTTTCTTGGTAAAATTGCTTTTCTTAGACATCAATGCATATGGCATATACAATATTTACAAACATTCACCAAAGGATTATCATATCTGAATATTTCTTTCCTTTCTAAATAAGGGACGAATTAGTGTATCTAACTCAGGAGTTATTAATTAGTGTGCAGTTAATTAATAACTCCAGGGTGATTGGCCAAATGTTGCTTTCAGTGCATAATTATCAATCTTAATTCCCTCAGTGCATACAATGGTATTAGGCATAATACAATTGATCATAACATTTACAGGTACCTAGGAAATGAGATTGATACTTTATTGTAATTGAAATAATAAATTAGACTCATAATAATGAGGTTAGGTCTCTGCTTAAATATGATGTCTAAAATGTGTACGAAATAAACCACCTTTAGATTGGAGTATATAAAAAAAAAAAAAAAGAAAGAAAGAAAGAAAGATTGGATGCTATTCAACTACTTAATACACCACAAGTCCCACATTCGTTCATCTGGAATCGAACCTGGACATCCTCGTTCACGGCCACGACGCGAAGGCTTTGTTGTAGGCGAAGATATTAAGGTTAGCTCATTCTAATGACATTTAGGATATTTAAAACGCGGGTGAAATACACTGGAATATTTTTTATAATAAAAAAAAAAGAAGTTAAAAGCACCTTCGAACATAACTTTTGATACTGTATAGCGTTCCAATGTCTGTGAGATCACGCCTCAGACCTATCATTGGCATGGCTCCGTTTTTTTTATAGTGTTTAGCACCCACTTTTACTACTTTAGGCACCGCAGGCGATGACACTAATGATACATGAAACCGGTGGAATGCGTTGGCGGGGGAAACAGGAGAACCCGGAGAAAAGCCTGCGCCGCTTTGTCCTTCTCAAATCTCACATGAAGTCGCTTGGGATCAAACCCGAGCCGCTTAGGTGAGAGACGAGTGGTCTAATCACTCGGCCACGGCGCGGCTGGCTCCACCTTTAGGACATGTATACCAGTCATGTCTTGTGTTTTGACGGGAAAGCTCGTTTTAACAATTGAATTAGGGGTTAAAACCAGGGCATGTCTTATGCCCCGTTTTAGCAATCGGCCCAAATGTCGCAGACGAAGTAATCCACTGGATTCAGATCAGGAGATCCAGCGGCCATGCAAAGGACCCCCTTCAACCAATCCATCTATGCGGAAATTTATCGCTCAAGAAATTACGTACTATCCGACTGAAATGAGCTGTCGCACCACGACATGATTAAATGATGCAATTGAATACTATGAAACTGTAGATACGTCTCTGCATTCAGACATGAAGGGAAGAAATAGGACCAATAAGGTGATGAGTCCAACCCAAACGTGTAGACAAGAGCGTCTGTTGATGTTTATCCTGTCGTACTTCAAATGTATTTTCATAGGTCCAGGTTTGAGTATTATGAGTATTGAGGATACCGTCGGGAGTAAACTCAGCATTATTAGTGAACAAGGTACACTATAAGCAGGGAAGGGAATTTTAGTTGCGCACCTTTTTTCTTAAGGTAAAGTAAAGTTGCTCCGAAGGATATCACAATGTTAAAAACTTGTTTCTACTTACGAAAAGAGGCATTTTTCACGCATATTCCATGTTTTGGAAACATTATTCCCTTTCCTCTAACCATGCCCATAATCCCCTTCCTCCTTTTTCTTTTAAGTTTCATTCGAACTTATTGTATAAGATTTGTAATCAATATAACATATCTGAGTTTCAATTAACGTCTCCTCAGCTTGCTGTGTACACAGGGCACAAATAGTAATAGACACGGTATTTCTAATTGTCTGTAGGAGTATTTATAGGGCGTGTCCTCTGATATCGTTGGCCCCACCAGGGAAAGAGGAGGGGTTGTAGCTTGCCTGTTTTAGTAACATGTAATTCTGCTTGGTAACAGCAATGCCTTACACAAGCCAGGTGACCCGGGGTCGTATTGTGGGCATGTGGGAAGCACGGCGTACGGTAAAACAGATTTCAAATGCTGTGCAAATGAGTGGATCTATTGTGCAGTATTGATTACACGTTTCCAGGAGCATGGTGAAGTTGGATTAAAGACGCGTCCAAGATCGGGAAAGCCAAGAAAAACAACGGTGGGAGTCGATGCTACGATTATACAAGCAGAGATAAACCTTTTAAACCGTCTACAAGATTGCGCTGCGATCTGAGCCTACCTTGCTCCCTTACTACGGTGAGAAACCGCCTCCATAAAGTTCGCATCCATCATCGAAAGGCAGCAAATAAATAAATAAATAAATAAATAAAATAAATAAAATAAAAAAAATAGATTTCACTGAACAGTACCAGAACAGTCGAATGGGGTTTGCACTTGAATACTTGGTCAAACCTGACCGATTTTGGCAGCTAGTGATGAAAAGGCTTTTTGCTCTGATGAGGATGGGCGAATGTAGGTATTTGTGGCGACCAGACTATACTCGCTCTGTTCTAGAACACGTACTTCCCAAGGAAAGAAGTGGCCGCATAAGTGTAGGATTTTGAAAGTGGAGGTTCACGAACAATACGGTTGCTGCCTACTTCACAGTTCTGTTCTCCATCAGATCAAACCCCATCCCCACCGTAACTTTAGGCATTATATCAAAAGCAAGATGTTTTACCAGACGCACATAAAACAATTCTGCAAACTTCAAACATCCCGAGAACCTGCTTATATTCATGTAAATTTCGAAACAGGCATTGTTTCTGTAGACCCGATTAACTATGAGAAAGATCACCAAAAATCGGTCTCCACCATTTTGAAAGGAGACGCGTTACCTAATCTGGCTTCCGATTGAGGGAGGTGGCCATACCTATTAGCGAATGAGTTGACAAACCCAGCATAGATATACTCTATTGGTTCGATATAGAACACACACCTGCAAGGTGATAGTATCAGTCAACAAAATGAAAACTGACGTAATAAAGTATCCTAGAAACGGTAAGGAATGCGGGATACCCAAGAAGGCAGGGCTGATTTCTTTTTGTGCCTTCTGTACGTGCGAATAGTAAGCCTACTTCTTTCAGTAAACGCCGCGCGGGAATGTAGAGCATACCTGCAACAATGTAAAATAATGTTGTGTTCGACAAAGCCTATTTCTCTCGCTTTGCCGCTATAAAGTAGCCTGCAATAATGCAATTGACAATGAATGGTTCTATCCGCCAAAACCAGTAGCCTGCTGTTTGTCAAAGTGAGTTTGTTACTGTGAGAGACTTCATCTGTTCGTGTGGAGGCAGAGGCTGGTCACGCTGAGACGGCAGCAATAGCACCCCCCTAGTTTCGAGATTTGAAACTGGGTTCTGTTCGATGTAACTGGAAATCGTTGAGACTGCAGTTTCAGCATGAATAAGAACATTCTGGTAATTGTCGCAGTGCTATAAGAGAGTGTGGACAGCAAGTGAGCGAGTGGGCGCAAGAGTGAGTTGAGTGACAGTCGCACTGGGTTAGCAAGTGAACTGGTGTTAGCTTATTGTTACATTGCTAAACGTGTACCACTATATTTTACTGTGCCAAAGGTGTCCAGTGCCCGATTTATTGTTCTGGCTCAGAGATTCAAACAAAATTTCATAGACACTGATGGAACTGTTACGCAATGTACTGTTATGCGATTCAGGAATTTTGTAGATGAAAGACACCAACGAGGTTGCATCAAACAACACATTTCCAGCTCTAAGCATCAAATGAATAAGACCCTTCAAGCAAACAAATAACATTAAATTCTATTACGAAATGAGTTTCAATAGTTCTTCAAAAAGCCAAAATTTGAAGGAATTAAACATTGATTTGTGTACAGCTCTTACACAAGCAGAAATTCCACTGAATACGGTGAACAATCCAGCCTTCAATGGATTTTTGTTTTGAAAAACACACAAAGTTGCCAATGTTCGTTGAGAGTACTTTAAGAAAACACTACATGTAAACTACTCTTTACCAAGAAAATATACAAGAAATCAAGGGGAAAGTTTGTGATTGTGATGTGGGAGTCATTGTTGATGAAACCATAGACGCAATGGAACGATATGTTTTGAACAATTTAGTTATTCCCTTAGCAGGAGATAAAGCTAAGCCCATGTTGTTAGAAATGTATGAGCTGCAGAAAGTCAATGCCAATACAGTAATGCAATCAAGTCTTCTGCCAAAAACTCTGCCTACTGGTATCGAGTTTGACAAAACTTCTTCTTGTGGTTATGGACCAGGCTCCATACATGGTTTCAGCTGTCAACCAATTGAAACCTTTATTTCCTAAGCTGAAGCATGTGGCATGCTTGATTCATGCCCTTCACAGAGTTTGTGAATCCATAAAGAACGAATACGACATGGCAAATCAATTCATCTCTGCGCTGAAGAAGATTCTACTGAAAACTCCGAGTCGTGTGGTTCCTACAGGGAAATCACTGGCCTGTCCCTTCCAAATTTCCCGACCATTACTAGCTGGGGATTTTGGATTGAATGTGCTGCTATATTGTATGAGAATTTTGACAAAAGTAGAGAGTTTGTACTTTCTTTGGCTCCAGCCGACGCAGGTGTAATTTCTGTTGCCAGAGAAAATACATAATTTGCACACAGAACTATACTGTGTCCATAGATACAAGTACCTCACTGCAGCTATTAAACGATTAAAAGAACAAAGTCTGGAAAGGAAAAACAATGGGATATTTTTACTTCTGTGACGGAGCAGTTAGATAGCTTTGCCAAAGATAAACTTGAGGCTAGTCTTTAGAAGAATCCAGACATTGAGGAATTCGCAACATCTGTAGAGTTGCCATTCTGAGTGAATATAACATTTATCCCACTGGTTTCTGCGGATATCGAAAGAAGCTTTGGGATCTACAAAGACATTCTATCTCCTAATAGAAACAGATTTACTTTTAAAAATGTAGAGATGCTTAATGTCTTGAAGTACACGGCTACACGTTTTTCCATCTTTTGATGAGTGATAATTTGATGTATCTGTTTGTGATTCAGTAAACTAGAATAGAGTAAACAGATATCGTTGAATTAGTTTAATAAAGCCGCACCTTTTTGTCCCTTTTTTTACCTTATTTCAGCATCTTTTCCCTTCCTTTTTTCATCTGAAATTTGCAGCAAACAATCCTAAACATGACTGAAAGATGCATGTGAATATAGTTCAATTCTATAACGTGCAATGACAGAAAGTTGTTCTTGATTCAAAGTCCGCCACGTTTAATCTTTATACCCCCTAAAAGTGATACGGCAGCGGAAGATTTTCATGCAAATTTCTCCACAAGTTCATGTGACTAACGCCTTCTTTTACTCAAACGCACCTTGTTCTCACGAAGAACTTGTTCTTCACGGTCAATGCTTCGTACCTCTCTTCGTCTTCCAATATCTGAAGCACTCCTCTCAAATGAGCGGCTCCTTCTAAAGCGTTGGTGAATTCGTGAGAATTTTCGCGAACAAGATAGCTAGATGCTTGTCAGGCACCTTTCTACGAAAACCTCATATGACTGTGAAGAATTCCCATCTGTAAGGTCATACATGTAATGTTATTGGTCCAACAATTAGCGGATAGCACTTTAATATTCAAGTAATTAGTGTTGGTGTCAACGAAGGTGGGAATCCTTTAATACCTCTCTAAAACTCATTCAGACCAATGTTTTTTTTTTTTTTTTTTTTTTTTTTTTTTTTGCTTTATCTTTTTTTTTTTTAACTATTTTTATGTTGAAAGGAAGTTTCCCGAAATATTACACACCAATGCAGCTACTCCGCATAATCACCGTAAATGTAAGAAAATAACCTAAATAAAAACCCAAAGGGAAAGAAAACTATTGAATACTCATGTAAAATAGAAATGTCTAAAATAGATGTGACATAAATGACCAAAATTAATCCAAAATGTGCTTTTTATACTATGAGATCCATGATAAGGATTATATATATGGAGGTATGTTAACAATACCTATGAGTAACATTTGCCTATGGTGCCATTTTATCAATATCTGGGCTCTATTATGACATATTACCTGATTTAACCCCAGCATAATTTCACACCATGTGCTAGCCAGCAATGCCAGAATAGTGAGGAATTTCTTTTACATTTTAATTGTTTATTGTGGTGTAAAATAAAATTTAAAGGGAAAGAAAAAAACTGTCTTCCGCTGTACTGTAGTCTTCCTGGCACCAGTTCATCCAGGGCACCATTTACTATCCAGAATCTTTTTTAATATATATCCAACTGCAGCCTTAGCTCCAGTAAACACAGAACTCAGTTTCCGAATATACAAAATAAAATATTTATCCTCAGGTCTATGTAGATCCCTATAAGATAGAACAAAGGCAATAAAAGTCTTTCCCAGATAAAAGAAATGGAAATAGAACTGAGATATAACGTTCTGTCAGTATAATTATTTCTACCCCTTTCTGAAAAAGTGGATTTCTTAATAATGAGGATAGGTATACATGATCCCTCCTCATTTATTTGACACACTTCATAATACGTTTTTATGTACGTAACTTGAACGAATCATAGAGACATAAGCTTTAAAACTGTACTTAAACAAATTCAGCTTGAGGAAATAGAAAGAAAATATGGGAGAGGGAGAGAAAAAAAGAAAGTGAGGAAGAGAAAAAGAAAAAGAAAAAGTAGTAAAGAATGGAGGAATGAAAGGAATAAATTCATAAACAAACCAATAAATAAAGAAGCAAACAAATCTTTAAATAATCAAATAAATTAGTAAAGAAATAAGGTATAAACCAATAAATTAATGGAATTTCTTTTTCCCTATACTTCTGGCAATAAAATACCACACACACTTTTCCGTGTAGATACTTCAAAATCGATTAATTCCCAATGCAGCTGATACAAAACCACTATAGCTAGAAGCGCTAGTGTTGTATGTTTTCCCCTTTCCGACTGAAATTCCTGTATTGGTACTGTAAAGTATTTGACATTCTTTACACAACGCTTACTTTTGCTTTCAGGTATATTTTCCTTAAATACTGCTCTAAAGCGTATAAAAGTATTATTGCCATTGTTAAAGTCTACGTTACATACACGATGAAATATGCGGCGAGTGCTTTAGAAATCACTCCACCTTCAACAATTTCTTAGCTGCATGGATTGTTTTATTAACAGTATCTCGTTTAATGAAACATGGCAATAGTTTTAATAGCAGCCCCAGATTCTGGTTCACAAAAATTATGTTCATTGTAATAGGCCACTTATATTCTGATAGACACATGACATGTCAGACTGCCTGGTTAGAGAGAGCAGAAGGTTGCTCCCTGAAGTTCATGAAGACATAAATCTAATGAAATGGTCATGCAAGGGAAATGTCGAGTGCTATAACACCGCTTCCAACCATTCTGCCCTTCTAATGCCTGTGATAGTGTTATTCTAAACGAGGGGTTCTCAACCTGCGGGATGTGCCCCCTAGGGAGACATAACAGTATAAAGGGGGGCGCAGAATGATTTTAAATTAACAAAATGTACATATACAGGCTCGAAAAAGAAGTGTATATCATTTTAAAATTTTAAGTAGAATGCTATTACGTTATATAGGGTCTTCAAATTTATTTGGCCTTAGCCGCCAGTCATTTGCCCGCGCATGAAGTCAATATTAGGTAGCGAGTTTGTCGTGCATTGCTTCTTACAGAGGACTAGCGAACGATGAGTAAAAGGTGGGCAATATCAACAGTTTTGAGGTCATCTTAGTGAAATGGGACTTGTATAGTACCTTTCCAAAATTTACAACTTGCAATCGCAGCATTTATGCTAATAGGCAACGTAGTCTTCCAGTTCGAAAGTAGCATTTAACCATGCAAATTCTTTGATTGGTGGTCACTTCCCTCTCGCGTGAAAAGAACGCACGAAATGTCCTAGTGAAAAACAGTTTTGTACCGCCCAGTACATCAACCTGTTACAAAGTCGGTAATACATGCAGTACAGGGGTCAATTCCGCTCCTCCTCTTTGAGACAAAGGAATCGCTGATCTAATAATAATGTTATGCATTTAAATCCATTGGCACTCAAGACCTAATAAATCTAAAGACCCGGTATAATTAAAATGGTGGCTGGTTTTCTGCCTGTGTCTTTTCTTCTCACAAGTTTCCTCACAAGAGGTCATGTAAATGTACGCGAGATAGTTCAGCAGTGGAATGGAAATGGCGTATTCATCATCATTTGAACCAAACGCTTCTGGATATTGGCCATTCTAGCTGTGGTGCGTAGTATCGGTGTGGCGTGCTGCCACGAGATTTCCCAGCGACAGTGCTGCTATCAGAGGCGGCTCTAGGAGGGAGTAGCAGGTTAGCACTTCCTCCAAAACAGTGTAACCAACGCTCTATTTAGCAATGCCATCTTTGTTTATAAGGATTCTCTAGAGCGCTTAAACAGTCACTGTTTTCAGCAGGGGAGTTGTATGTCCATCTGCGCAAGCCTCTGATACTGCGATTTGGAACCTCGCTGGTGCGGAGGGAGAAATTTGGAGATGTGGATTCGTTAACACAGAGCTATATGAGGTGAATACATTCAGTGGAAATGACATATAAACAATGCGCCCAAGACATTGTTACCAATTAATGTTTTGCCTAGAAAACAACTCAGAAAACTTGTTCAAGAGGACCGGGAGAGACTAGCTTTTCTTTAAATTATCTTCAATCCCTCGCATTGCTTTGTAATAACTTTAATTTCCTTATTTTTAGAACAACGTATATTACTAGATTTTCAATAATTCAAATGGACCTATTGTAATTTTAATCTCATGTTAAACCGTAGTTCTCTGTGGATGGCTTTCCTTTCTTTCTTCTGAACGACTTGAAAGGTAGTCACCATTATGGAATGTCCATGAGCTTAGAAAATGAACTTATGATACATGTTGAACAATCTTCTGATGTTCGCTAAAGACTTTTATGAATCACCCTGAAGCTTATTAACTTTAATTTCACACAATATGTCTTCTACTAACAGTATTTTACTAATATTTTAATATAACTTGAAGTCTGGAGTTGGAAACTACTAATCTCATTTTGACAGGTTTTCATGTTGGTTTCTCTCTTCGATATTAATCTACGAGATATCGATTTCACGCAACCCCTTGAGCATGGATGGCGTAATTGATAAATTTGCTAACAGAAAAAAAATATACGGATGCATTTCTGCTTGAAATAGGCAAGCTTATTAAATGAAAGCTATTTGGCATTGTATTTTTTTACATTGTCAATTGTAAATTACGGGAATTCAATATAAGTGATCGTCATGCATTTCGGAGGTCTCCAAGACTTTTATTCACCTCTCGCACCCGGCTGTTATTCTATGATTTCATTTAACTTGTCTTTATGCAACAATGTCGAAGAACAGATTACACAAAGCTTCCTAGATTACGTATCACGGTAGTTGTGAAGAATGGGATACAATAGGTAGAGTGCATAGTCTAGTCCTTATGTTCTCAGTATTGATCCCCCCAGGGGCCTACTACGGTAGGTACGGGTTAGGCGCACCCGGGGTCCCGAGCCATCTTTGAGTCCCTCTGTGGGCAACCTCAAGTCAATAGTTTAAAATGCCCACCCACGTGTAGGCCGTGCGTGGAGACCCGCGTCGGTGGAAAGGACTATCCTGGTTGGTTGAGGGTTACGTAGCTCAGCCTGGGCTCCTGACTTTCAGTAACTGGGGAGGGTGCGCAGCCTAATACATCACTTTGATTTCTGCTTCGCCTAAACGGGAGACTAAGGACTAACCCACCCCTAGTCAATAGGCCAGGACTAGGTATTATACCGAACTCCAGGTGATTGGGACGGCGAGCCTGCTGTATCCCGTGTGTAGCCCTGTCACCCCAGTGGGGTGACCCTCGTTGGTCTCCGTGGTGGGTGGGGAGCACTGGGGGATGAATATAAATCATATTTTATGACACCAAAAAACAAACCCTTAAAAATTAGTAAAGACGTAGGAAAAGAAGTAGTCGAGTCATGTGGTCCTCGCTACTTGGTCATTAATAGGATAGAGGAAGGAAAACAGTTTTCAATGGTCAGCCCTTTCAATATTCAGAAGGGTCTTGACAACATTGCTGATCCAGAGAAGTCATGTGTTCGAGCTCGTAACGGCACTCTCCTGGTTGAAGCCAATTCTGCTTCCCAGGCTGCTAGAATCCTGTAAGCGTCAATGCTAGCCAGCTATCCTGTAAAAGTCGAAGTGTACAGATGTTTAAACTCCTCCCACGGTGTAGTAACCACCCGCGCACTAGACGGTTTGTCCGATGAGATGATAAAGGAGAATTTTTCACCTCATGGTGTCATATCCGTTTATCGGGTTCAGCGCAAGGTGAATGGTGAATTCATACCTGCCCGTACCCTGTTTTTGGCTTTTGATCAAGACAGGGTATGAAGGTTAGGCCGTATATTCCAAACCCGCTTCGCTGTTATAAATGTCAACGATTTGGCCACATTAGCGAGATGTAAAACGGCAAATCCACCTGCGTCAACGGTAGTAACGTCTCCCACGATGGTGCTTGTGCTTCAGCTCCATCGTGCGTGAATTGTACCGAGCAGCATCTATCTAGTTCCCAAGACTGCCCCCGTTTTGCAGAGGAGAAAGCGATCTAGGAGATACGGGTGACAGAGAAATTTCCTTATCGGAAGCCCGTAAGCTCCTGCAACTTCGCAAACCCTGCGTCCGAAGGTCAGGTACCTATAGCTCCATTGTAGCTAGACTGGTACCGACTAGAGAACCCAGACCGGCGATTTAAACGGGGCCACCATCTCAGAAAAAGTTCTCGCAGCCAGAGCGCTGACAACGTCCTCGACGTCTACTTCTACGACGGTGTCACTAACTGCCAAATTCACAAACATAAAGAATAGTCCAGCAAATTAGCACCCCGACCCTCTACTTCGGGAAGTAAGCCTAGCAGGCCCAAAACCTATACCACACCGGATATTACGTTCAGGACCAGCTATGTACGAAGCGACTTCTTGAAACACAGTGTAAAGTCCACACACAAAACATCTTTGAAAGGGAAAAGTCCACCGCACTCCCCTCGTCGATACTCTTCTGAGGGCTCTTTTGGAGGGAGGATAGATCGGCGACCACCATCTTCGCCGATCAGGACCTCTAAGCGGTTCGAGGATCTTGAACCGAAATTTTCTGTTCGAAAGGGGTCCTCTCCCGTGGAGGAGATGGAACAGGAGGATTCTGCCCTCGCTGCAAGAGGTTCAGTGCGTAAGCGGCAGGATCGTGCTCCTGAACAAAGCGTTAGTCCGACGCCCAAAAAGAACAAATTAAACCGAACAGCGCGGCCAAATATGCAGAAACGCCTTTCTATATAGAACTTATCCCATAATATACATAATGTCTATCCTATACTGGAACATACGTGAAATAAGACCACATCGACCAAAGCTTGAATTGTTGCACCACCAGACTCGGCCTTTGGTCGTATGTTTACAAGAGACCAAGCTCCGTCCTCAAGACAACGTTACAATAAGGCAGTACTCCTCTGTACGGTGTGATTTACTACCGGCGGAGGGTATTCCAGCACATGGAAGCACCATGGTGCTTATCAGGGATGAGATATTCGCAGAATCTGTACGCATACAATCCGACATACAATCCGTCGCAGTGAGAATTCAGGTACCATCATTTACCTTCACCATTTACAATACATATTTTCCTCCATCCACTGACCTGTCGCGCACTGATTTAGAACACCTCGTTTCCCAGCTACTAACACCCTTTCCGTTGGTAGGGGACGTGAATGCCCACCACCCACTTTGGGGCTTCCCTCGGGTTTGTGCGAGAAGTCAGCTAATTGCAGATTTCTTGGATACTAAGAATCTTGCTCTCCTGAACACCGGAGAGCCAACCTTCCTTTCCGACGCCTTTCATAGTCTTTCACACCTTGATATAGCGTTTTATTCACCACAGTTGGCGGTCTCGTTATCCTGGAATATCATCTCTGATTTGTACTCTAGTGACAACATTCCATGTCTCATTAGTCTCTTGACACACGCTGTATGTTCCACTCATTTACCTGGATGGCGCTTAGTTCACGCCAACTGGGAACTGTACTCCCGCTTCGCTGAATTTAACTCTAACGAGCACGACTCTGTGAACCGTTTAGTCGACCATCTGACACAGAAAACTCTTTCCGCTGCTGAGCTATTCATTCCGCGTTCGACTGCTAAACTCCGTCGATTTCCAGTACCTTGGTGGACTGATGTCTGCCCGAATGCTATTCGTGCTCGCAGACGTGCTCTCAGGGTCCTCCAACGTCGCCCTACACTAGATAATCTAATAAAATATAAAAAGCTGCGTGCCAAATCTAGACATATCTATCTAGATATATTATTAAAAGCCATACTGGAGTAAATTTGTAGCATCTTTTAAGCGACATACACTTTCCTCTGTCGTATGGGATAAGTTACGGCGTGTGGCCGGAAGATCGACCCATATGCCCATTGCCGGTCTCAAAACGCCTGACGGGGCTGTTGTTGATACGCTTGACGTGGCGAACACCTTAGGCTGTGCACTCGCTGAAGTGTCTAGCTCAATTATTCCCCTGACTCTCTTACAGTTAAGGCTTAGGTGGAATCTCAAGGATTCTGCTTTCGTTCTGGAAACCTTGAAGATTACAATCGCCTTTTCACCATGGCAGAGCTAGACACTGCAATTTCATTTTCGCGACACTCTGCACCAGGACCAGATGGTATCCACGTCCAAATGCTGCAACATCTCTCTCCTGATGGTAAGGCTTTCCTACTCTATAAGCGTGTCCGGGTTAACGCCATTTTTTCAGACAAGTGGCGTGAGGCCATCATCATACCCATTCCTAAACCCGGAAAGGACCGCCATCTTCCTTCCAGTTACCGTCCTATTTCCCTCTCCAGTTGCGTGTGCAAGGTGATGGAACGCATGATTAATGGACGGTTTTTATGGTGGCTGGAATCCCATAACCTTCTGACTAACATCCAGTGTGACTTTCGACGACGTCATTCAGTAACTGACGACATTGTATGGCTGTCAACTCAGATCATGGACGTGTTTCTGAAGATCAGCCCCACAGTTGGTATATTTTTTAACCTCGGGAAGGCCTATGGCACGTGTTGGCGAGCGGGATATTACGTTATCTCCACAGCTGGTATATACGTGAACGCCTACAGTTGTTCATTCAGGAGTTTATGCGCGACCGCGTTTTTTGAGTGAGGGTCGGCTCGATCTTTTCTAACCATTTTATTCAAGAGAAAGGAGTGCCACAGGGCTCGGTACTCAGCGTGCTGCTGTTTGCTATAGCGATAAATTCCATATCGCAATGTGTTCCCCCAGGTGTCTCTTCTTGTTTATTCCTGGACGACTTTGCCATCTTCTGTACCTCTCAGCGTACACCATTTTTGGAATGCCGTCTCCAGCAATGTTTGGACAATCTCTGTGATTGGAGCTCGAAACACGGCTTTCGTTTCTCCGCTGAGAAGACAGTGTGCGTTAACTTCTGGCGCCGTAGGTGGCAATATACGCCGTCTCTTCGAATCGGGCCAGATTTACTTCCTTTCGCAGATGGATCAAGATTCCGAGGGTTGATCTTCGATCGGAAACTTTGTTGGGTACCACATATAGCACAGCTGAAAGCGCGATGTGACCGTTCTCTATATCTTTTACGGATACAAAGTGGCAAATCTTCGGGTGCAGATCGGACAGTGTTACTCCGTCTTTATCGTGCACTGATTCGATCGAAGTAGACTATGACAGCATTGTATAGTGTAACGTGCTCTTCAAAGAGAGGAATCAGGTATCTCTGACAAAGGGGGTTGAGAATAAAATAATTACCCTTATACTAAATCTAATTATTATTAAAGAAAAAATGAGCTCAAAGAAATTAATACAAGCCAAATACCTTATTCTTCTAACTAACAAAAGCAACGCGAAGTTCCCTATGGAGATGGCACTTAATTTAAATTCCTTTTTTTATCTGGCAGTATCGTCATTTACACCTAACTTACTCATAGAGATGGTAATTTGGAGGATTGCCGTCGACCAGACACTTGTGATGATAGCTCTGTCCACACACTATCAGTCCAACTCCCCCGAAGAACTTCCGGGCAGAAGCTTTTATACAATGCTTCTTGGGTGTTGTCCTTACACGTGCCAGCGAAAGGATCTGACATTAGTAGATGAGCTGGACTGGGATTTATGAAGGACGTGGTCAATATGCCATTCTCTCTTTAAATGTTACCTCTAGACTTTAATGGGTCTAACTGGCTTTTAGCTTTAGAAAATTGAAAGTAAAACAAATATATAAAGATTCATTAAAGAGAGTTATTGGTTTTGTAGTGTTTCAGTGTAAAGAGAAAACACTGATCTAATGAAGGTCTCGATATACTAGGATGACTTTAGTAATTTCGTTGTTCATCGAGAAAGTAATGTGACTTGCTGGGACACTACATCCTCGCCACCTTGAAAGAAGCGTGGGATGCCACCCAGAGCGAAATCGAAAACATAGGTAAATATATAAAATGTTGTTAGTGCTTCTTTATTGTTTTTTTATCCTATTCACTGCCATATTTGATAAGTCGTTTTCTTTTGTTACTCAGATAATCTGGAATGTTGGTGCCATATCACCTAAGCTAAAATAATGTTAGTATTGTCATATTACATACATACATACATACATACATACATACATACATACATACATACATACATACATACATACATACATACATACATACATACATACATACATACATACATACATACATACATACATACATACATACATACATACACACACACATACATACATACATACATACATACATACATACATACATACATACATACATACATACATACATACATACATACAATTAAAATAAAGTGTAAATGTGTTACATAATTATAATCGTGAGATTAGTGTGCTCCTTGTCAAAAATTATCCATCGCTCTCTTATCTAGCAAGAGATTCCATTGCAGTGGGAGCATAACACACTGTGGTAGAGTCTACATCCGGTTGAGATGTTTTGGGTACAGTTTTGTACAGTCGTGGACACCAACTTGTGCAACTCTGGGGATGGTTGCGGACTCCGTTTGTGGGTTCGCCTGCGGCAAACTATGAAATTCGAACCCTGACTCATGATGATTAGGACCACTGCTGCGATGCACAGCAGTAGGAGTGCACCACCAACCCCTACTCCAGTAGCATCAGGGATTGGGTTGCCTCGTTCGAAAGTGGCCCGGGCTTCACGCACGCTGTCCATCAAATGTTGAAGAGGCGTCTGAGGCGGTTTGTCGTCACTTCGAATCTCGGCTCGGATAGCTTGCAGGCTGCGAAGATCCATAGATGTGAGAGTTGCCGTGGTGAAGTTCCTTACTTCCTCCGGTGTCAGTAGGCTGTTAATGTCAGGAACCACAATGGCGTCCTCCTCCATTTCTCAGTTGGTCTCTCCAGTGATGGCGGGCAGTAAGGTCATCGACTCGGAGTGGAAATAACAGTCTAAGTTGTCTGTGAGAAGTCCCGTTCCGTGTAGGATTAGCAGATCCCTAGAATCCTGTTTTCTAGCCGAACATGTTTTAGTAATTTTTAATGGTGATGATACAGCATACACCCAATAGCCTTTCTTTTTTGACTTTACGTGATGCCATACAGGAATGAAATGAAAAATACTCTTTTGCATAGTCGTTGGACATTTTTCTCTTGGCCAATAAATAGAGATGACACACAAGTTGGAGATGTAGGAGAATACAGGGCTAAGTGGGCTGGACAAATAGATATCAAGTCGGATTTACACTTGTGCAGAAGGGATTCTGTAAGTAAGGCGTATTTTTGCCACTCCTTTGATCCTGTCAGATACTGCACTGAGGTATCTACGGTTAGAAATCTATGTATTTAAAAAATCTTAATTGACAATGGTAACACCCTGTATAAATCCAGCGTTCTATCCAGTCCCCTTAATGGTATTTGGATAAGTATTCTTACAGTCCCGGGGATGGAATAAGCTATGACGTCACACATTTCCTAATATGTGTGCATACTAGTTATGTCTACCCCTGCTAGTAAAAAGGTTCCCATGGGTAGTCGGGTTCCAACAGATTGAAGGATGTGGGAAAGGTTTCTTGGTGGTACGATAGTTGCACTCAACCTCCCCGCGGCTAACATATCCAGCCCTTCCTGAAGTTGCATAATTTGTTGCTGTGAATTGAGAATATACAGTGAAAGTTCCCTGATTGCGGTTGATAAACGAAATTCCATCGCTTAAGTCCAGTGATGTTATACTGTGTGTATTTGTTTTCTAGCATTGTATCATTTACAGCTTTTATTAGTTCTGTAGCTAACGACTTGATGTTATCGGTATTGTGGGTAGATCGCTCGTCTAAATTTTGAATGTATGTCAATTGTTCTTCAGACAAGTGAAGCAATTTCGAAGTAGTTTTCTCATACTTAGCAATTTCTGAATGAATATGATTGACTTCAGCCCGGTCAGGTGTACCAAAGAGAAATTTTAATACAGATCCCCCGGCATTAATTGCTCCCCGTTTGCTTCTCGGCCCATGCTGTGGTAAGTATTGTTCTAAGTTATCAACTTCCTCCCTTAACAAATAGAAAATCCTTTTTAATTTTGTAACCTCCATCCAGTCAATTGTATTCGAAGAGTCAGTAGTTTTAGTCCTTGCTAACTCCTTAAATGCTGTTTCAATGTGAGTTGTGGTTTCCCCGCAATGACGGATAGGTACATCTATACTTATTGTTCATTTACTCCCAGTCACAAGAATTGTTTCTTGATACGCAAAAACAATCCCTTTTGACATCAAGGGCTCGTTAGGTGGCATATAAGGATGCGAAAAAGGTTTTTGTTTTCCCTCTGCATAATCTGAAAACAAACAAATAAAAGAAAATATAGGGGTTACTTATCGCATTTGTTTTTCTTTTTGCCCAACTTATTTAAATTTATCACTAGTGCACATCACTAGAGGTTATCATAAAGGGTTAGTAGTATAAGCGTGCTAATCCATTAAACGGCTAAGTCACTGTTCCTTTTCCCCCATAGAGCTAGCTCCGGCTTCCTCTACGCTTCTACCCGCGATCTAAGTCTCCAGGGTAATTTCGCGGGGGGTGCAATAGGCGTTTTAAACCCTCTGTTCCTCCACGTGGGGTCCCTAAGTTCATTGTCGGCTTCAGGAGAAACGGGTGATTCCGCGATATTATTAGTATTTTCTCTTCCCTCATTATCCGCTACCACCTTTTGTGTGTCAAGTTATTTGTCTGAAACTGTGCTTTCTAAATTTATCACAAACTGCGACGGGCTTGTTATCATATCGTTTTCTCCCAAATTTTCTATGCCAATTTCCGTTTCCTGTGGTTTTTCCTCGTAACAGCGTTTTAGCCTGTTTACATGAATAACTATGGAACGCTTTGGGCCCAGTTGAAGTCTGTAGTTCACAGGGGTAAGTTTCTCAGTGATCCTCCAAGGACCGCTGTATTTTTTTGCTAACTTTCTGTTTACATTTTTGCCTAGATATGGTTTATCTAAGTATACCCAGTCACCTACATCAAATTCGACACTAGTGGCTTTTATGTCAGAATTGCATTTTTGTTTAAATTTGTTTTCGAGAAGTTTATGATACACATCTTGGTAAGCGTCACGTAAGCGGGTTTTCATCGCTTCTATGTTCTCTTCAGTGGTTGTTAGTTCTTCCATACCCCTGTTTTTTGGTTCAAGGTCTATCATAGTGGGAAGACGTATTTCCGTTGCATATAATACGAGGTACGTCCAGAAAGTAAGTTCCGTTTTAATTTACCTGCGCTGCAGCGCTGCGATCGCTGTTCCGCACATGCGCGGTAGACGCTCTGTATCAAGGAGAAAAAACGTTCGCCATTTTGAGATCGCTGTCAGCCACATACGCTTTGTTGTGCTTGTTTACAATGGCGGTGTTGATTGAAAATCCCGCCGCTTGTGAAATCAGATCTTTGATTCGTTTTCTGAATGCTAGGAAAGTGAAACCAATTGAAATTTATCGGCAAATTTGCAAAGTTTACGGACAAAATGCGATGCGCGATTCAATGGTGAGAAGATGGGTCCGACAGTTCAATGAAGGACGTAGTGAAGTGCACGATGAAGAACGAAGTGGGCGTCCATCTTTGCTTACAGAAGAACTGGTTCACGCGATTGATGACAAGATCCAGGAAAACAGCAAGTTTACATCGATTAGTGCTCTCGCAATGGAATTTCCCCAAAGCTCACGATCACTAATTCATGAAATTGTTACCGAAAAACTGAAATTTCGTAAACTTTGCTCACGTTAGGTACCAAAGATTCTTACTGAGCATCACAAAACAAAACGGATGGGTAGTGCACTTCAGTTTTTAACCCCTTATGATGAAGACGGCGAAGAATTTCTGACACAGATAGTCATAGGAGATGAGACTTGGGTTTCTTATGACACCCCTGAAAGTAAGCTGCAATCAATGGAATGGAGGCACACTTCATCCCCAGCAAAGGTTAAGCCGAAACAAATCTTGACACCTCGAAAACTGATGTACACAGTGTTCTGGGACTGGAAAGGCATCTTACTCATTGATTTCTTACCTCGTGGTCAAACAATCAAAGCAGATGTTTATTGCGAGACACTTAGGAAATTGCGCCGCGCAATGCAGAATAAGCACCGAGGATTGTTGTCAAAAGGTGTTGTTTTTCTTCACGACAACGCACGACCACACTGCAAATGTAACGAAAAACCTCCTACAGGGATTTGGCTGAGACGTGTTTGACCATCCTCCGTACAGCCCTGACTTCGCTCCTAGCGACTTTCATCTGTTCTTACATCTCAAGTCTTTCCTCGGCGATCAACACTTCAACAATGATGAAGAGCTGAAAGAAAATGTTTCCAACTTTTTGAAGACACAGGCGGCAAACTTCTATGAAGAAGGTATTCAAAAACTTGTGCCACGCTATTACAAATGCCTGCAAACTTTCGGAAGTTATGTGGAAAAGTAGTTTAAGAGTTGTAGAATTTTGTGCAATAAATAATTATTCTGTATCTGTACACAATTTAATTTTATTACCAAACGGAACTTAGTTTCTAGACGTACCTCGTAGATTAATGGGCTGTTCGTAGTGACAGTGTGTGGTGCTGAACGGTACGCCATCAGTACAAATGGTACCATTCTGTCCCATTCTGCTTCATATCGTGAAGTCATAATAGATAATACATCATTCAGATATCTATGAAACCTTTCTATTGTGGCATTGGACTATGGGTGCATAGGAGAGCTATTTATATGTTTAACTGAAAATAGGTTACATATTTCAGTGAATAATGCTGACTGAAGGTTTGTCCCTTGGTCAGTTAAGACTTTCTCGGGAGCTCCGTACCTAGAGAATATTTCTGTTACTAGTGCCCTTGCAACCGTAGCTGCAGATTGATCCGGAATAGGGATAGCATTTGTATGCTTACTGATGTGATCTATGATGGTCAGCATGTAGCGGTCCCGTGAACTAGTTATACTTAGTGGCCCTGTTATATCTAGGGAAATCATCTGAAATGGCCTAGTAGCTGCATCTGATATTCCTAAAGGTGCAATCGGTTTTTTAACAATTATCCTGGCAACACATGTCTGACACTTTTGTATGTAATTGTTTATATCTACTTTAAGAGTTGCATTGAAATAATGTTATTTATTAGCGAACTTGGTACAAGCATTTTACTATTTTGTTTATCATTAATATATATAATTCCATCATTGTCAACATTAACAAGAGGGTTTAAACCTTGCTCTGCTTCCTGTATTAATTTTTGACAGTAATTATCGCCCAGTTGTTTTTTTAGTTCATCACGAGATAATGGAAATGCAGAGCAGAGGGGGAATGGTCAGGAGGTCCCTCTGCCTCCGCCGTCGACGCCTCGGCCTGCGCCAAGAGATGCAACATCTCCGGTCCTCCCGCACATTCCGCAGCCTCAGCCGGCCCAACCAACGGTGCCTCCTCGGCCTCCTCCCTGATGGTTTCCAGGCGGGACAATGCATCAGGTACGACATTAGCCTTACCTGACCTATGATACACCGTGAATTCACATTCACTTAACGATAGTATCCACCTAGTTAATCTAGCATTAAGGGTTTTTTTGTTCTTGTAAGCAGCCAAGTCAAAGCTTTGTGGCCAGTGAATATTGTGAATTTATGTCCAAACAGGTAAATTCTGAATTTCTTCACTCCGAAAACTACGCTTAATAACCCTTTTTCGGTAGTTGTATAATTAATTTCAGGAGCAGTTAACAATGTGCTTGCATACCCAATGGGTTTAACCAGTCCATGCTTAATTTGTGACAATATAGTGGAAATGCCATAATTAGATGCGTCGCAAGCCAAAACAAATGGTTCAGAGAAATCAGGATGAGCTAGTACTGATGATGACGTCAGCGCGTTTTTTAAAGTATTAAAAGCGCGCTCTGTAGCTTCATTCCATTCGAATTTCTGGTTCTTTTTTGTTAATTGCGTGAGCGTTTTACTAATAGTCGAAAAGTTTGGAATAAACGAACACTAATAATGTACAGCACCTAGAAACGAACGTACCTGCTTCACAGTGCATGGTTGCGCCAGTTTCTTAATTGCCTCTACCTTACTCATATCTGGTTTAATTCCTTGTAGGCTGACAGTGTGGCCTACGTATACAACTTCTGATTTAGCAAAATGGCACTTTTGTAAACTAGGTTTAAAATTAGCATTCCAAAGCTTGTCAAAAACTGTTCTTAGCCGTTCGGCATGCTCTTCTATTGTTTTTCCGAAAACCATAATATCATCCATATAAACAAGACAAACAATTCCTTTTAAGTTTCCCATGATCAAGTCAATAGCCTTAGACCACGTCATAGGTGCGGCTACAAGACCATAAGGCATGCGAATATATTGGTAGCTCCCTTTTGGACAAACAAGGGCTGTTTTTGGTCTATCCTCCTCTTTGACCTTGATTGCATGATAAGCGGAGTTAATGTCAACTATTGAGAAAAATGCATTACCAGAAAGCATCGATAAATTCTCTTTTATATCTGGAATAGGCCACGAAGGGACTTTTGTGCTTGCATTCAAACGTCTAAAATCCACACAAAGGCGAAACTTAACTACTCCATCCAAAGCTTTTTCCGGTACAAACAAACAAGAACTTGCCCAATCAGATTTTGTGTGTTCTATTGCTGAATTTGTCTTCTAAGCTCACCTTTTAAGGAAACTGGTACTCTATAAGGATTTAGCTTAATCGGTTTCGCATCTCCTGTATCGATTTCATGTTCTACTACTGACGTACACGGAAGTTCTCCTGATGCCTCATCTATAAATAGTGGTATATAGTCATTTATCACTGAAGGAATAATATCTTTTTTCCTTGATTTTAGGTGAGACAATTTATTTCTTAACACCCTGTATAACTCTTCTAACTCCATCTTTCTACGTGTTTCAAAGTTCCTTCTTTTCTCTTTTAGGCTGGGTTTGGTTACTCTCATTACATATAGTTGGTTACTATTACTTTCTATCTCATTACAACCGACATATGTGTTAGCAAAGGATGCTGGGTTCATGACTCCCTGACATCCACCAATGGCCTGTACATTGGATTTAGGGCACGCGGGCCTTATTCTCTCAATTTTCCCCTCATCATAATAATAGTACTTACATACATGTTGGTGTGCAGGTTCCCCGCCACTCCGGACATGGCTGGAGTTCCGTTGGGGCACACCGAGGGAGCCCTGACCTTGCTGCTTTCGAGGCCAAGCCCGGCCGCAGGAGCGTCGAGCGACCTTTAGACCACTACCTTCTCCGAGGTAGGTACATTGCCCGCTGGATATGACTTACAGTTACTTCCCTTCCACTCAACCGACATCCTCGTGCCCAAAACAACGTCGAGATTGATTTGCCTCGACCTTCGGATGGTGGGTTCCTCCAAAATTCACTTGCAAGTCCCGCACATTAACACTTGTGCACTCCCTGTATCTATTAATGGAACACTTCCTAATCTCATTGTCTCATCCAACTCCGAAGCCTCCCCTACTTTCGTTCCCTTTCTCATCAAAACTTCATCTACTCCTACGTTTAAGACTTTCATCATAAAATATTTTAAATCACTCGGTAGCTTCTCGTTTCCTTGTCTAAGCCAAGCTAATGGGTTCGTGTTATCACTTACACTTATGGAGTAGAGCTTAGTCACAGCCCTAGCTACACAAACTTTATTTTCTTGGACATCTACAGGCTCGATATATATCTTAGAGGGGAAAAAGTTTACTCTTTAATTTCTGTATGCGTGCAAGTACTTGGGTTTCTGACCTAGGAGGTATAATGGTGTTTTCTGCTAATACGATATCCCAGCTGTTTGTATGTTCGCATATATCTTTCCTTCCTTTCAGCATACGGACAGTACCCTTCACCGGGGTGATCAAATCCGGCTCGGAGCGTATCCTTGTGAGCTCTAATCCAACACTTCCGAACTCTGTATGTAACTTAGCGTTTGGGATACCAATAACAGCTTCCAGGTCTCTCAATAGATCTAACCCGATAATTCCATCATGATATGAATTTAAGGGCACGATACAAAATGTATACCAGACCTCCGTAGTCTCCTCTCCTAATGTAAGTGCTACATACTGATCTCCTTTTATGTTCAAAGTATCCCCTGTAACTCCAACGGCAGTAATCCTAGAGGGTGTGGCCATGTAAGTGTGATCCCTTTATTAAGAGCAGAGAAGCTTGCCCCTGTATCTACCAACATAGTTCTAGCTTTATCTTCTATGTGCACTTGTAATAACATTTCTTTATGAGTGGGTATCATTACATTGGCAGAAAGCGGTTGTGCCTCTGGGGTGCCGGGTTCCCGCTCCGCGGCGAGGCCAGTCCGTTTCCCGTTGGTCCTTGCCAACGCAACATTTAGCGGTATGCCCAGGCATATTACATTTCAGGCATTTAAAACGAATATCAGGCGGCTGGTTTGCTTCTCTGAAGGAAGTTCTACTTCCGCCACATGTTATTTGTAGATTGTTCTTGTTATCTCTGCCTCATGTTACGCGCTTTTTCTGACCTTGCCCTTGTCCTACTCCCGGCCTTGGTTTATTGTTCAACATGCTCACTCTACAGTTAACGGCTATATGATCCTTTTTATTACATTTAAAACAGGTTTTATCAGCCTGCATCAAAAATAACTTTTTCTCTGCTTTATCAGATTTAGTAGTAGTTTGTGCATTGCCGCGCTGTCTCTCGGCATTTTCTACTGTAGTCGCGATCCTGATTGCGACTGTCAAATTATCAGGCATGTGGAATCGAACCTGTTGCCCGACAGTTCCTCGGAGACCATTCATAAAATCAGCTAATAGCCGTCGATCGGCCTCCTCATTAATAACTTTCTGTGCGTCTGCATTTTCGACCGTACGAATCGTCTTGTGATAGAGATGTCTGCACCTATCAGCAAACATTTCAACGGTCTCATCCGCCTTTTGAGCAGCGTCTTGCAACGCTGTATAATGGTACTGGGGCGGCAATTTCTCGGTAAAGCGAGTGATTGATGCAGATTTAAACACTTCCCAGGTAGTGTCATTCCCTTGAAGTTCAGATCTTCCTCTGAAAAATTGTAAAACCGTACCGGTTAATTTTGCCCTAGCTATAGTTAACTGATCAGCTTTCGCTCAATTACCCACGACTGCTAGTTGCTCAATATTTGCTATGAACTCTTTTACTGGTCTTCCCTTAGGATCCCCTGTATATTCTTTAATGACATTTGTCAGGCTAACATCCTTCAATTTTGCTGCCGTAAGGCGAGCTATCTGTTTCTGTAGGGCTTTAATTTGTTCCTCTTGGGTCGCCATTGTGATCTAATATTGCTTAATTAATTACTTAATTTAATATATATTTTTTTTCAGAACCCTACATTGCAACGGACTCCCGCCTTACGCTTACTACGGCCTGTGGCACGTATTAGTGCCGCTTATCGTCATCGACTGCGGCCTCGGGCTAGGGGGGAATGGAGCAGAATATGTTTGTAACTACTGCTATGCTGAATTATAACTGCAAGTAAAACAAATTGTCTTGTCTTTTCTTTTTACTCAGGGGCAGCTTTGGGTTTATTACTGGGATACATAGACACCCTTTTACCCTCAAGAGGTCCTATCCTTTGTTCCAAAAGTGTTTCACCTGTTGAGTAACCATACAAGAAATCTGTACGCTCAATCTCTAATACCTCATACTGACACCCAGGATCAATATGGCGTTTCAATAAACGAGGCTCTACGTCAAACATAATAGTTCCATGAACTTTGTGATGGGCGTAAATTTTATATGAGGGGCACGCAAAACCCTTAAGTTTGCCTTTTATGCCTAGCTCTATACGAGAATCAGTGAACAATGGTTTAAATGTATGCTTGTGTCTTTCTAGCAGTTGTATATCTATACTAGTGTATTTCCTAAAGAATTCAGTGATTAAAGCATAAGCGTATTCATCCGCATTCCTTAATGCTAAAGCGCTTTTAATGGAAACAACATGAATGTACACAATAGTGAAAGTAATCGGCTTTATCTCCCTTTCACATCCGAACATGCACTTAAACATATTAAATAAACCCGAATTCCCTTACATACTACCGTGAGTGTGATATTTCTTAAAATACGCAACAGTTTGCAATAAGTTAATTTAATTATATGCAAAACGGTATCCCACCGCTGCCACCAATTTATAGTGTAACGTGTTCTCCAAGGAGTCGGGTATTTTTGACAAAGGGGATTGAGAATAAAATAATTACCCTTATACTAAATCTAATTATTATTAAAGAAAAAATGAGGTGAAAGAAATTAATACAAGCCAAATACCTTATTCTTCTAACTAACAAAAGCAAAGCAAAGTTCCCTATGGAGATGGCACTTTATTTAAATCCACTTTTTATCTGGCAGTATCGTCATTTACACCTTACTTACTCATAGTGATGGTAATTTGGAGGATTGCCGTCAACCAGACACTCATGATGATAGCTCTGTCCACACACTATCAGTCCAACTCCCCCGAAGAACTTCCGGGCAGAAGCTTTTATACAATGCTTCTTGGGTGTTGTCCATACACATGACAGCGAAAGGATCTGACGTTAGTAGGTGAGCTGGACTGGGATTTATCAAGGACGTGTCATTATGTCATTCTCTCTTTAAATGTTACCTCTAGACTTTAATGGGTGTAACTGGCTTTTAACTTTAGACAAGTGAAAGTAAAATAAATGTATAAAGATTCATTAAATAGAGTTGTTGGTATTGCAGTGTTTCAGTATAAAGAGAAAACGCTGGTCTAATTAAGGCCTCGATATACTAAGATGACTTTAGTATTTTCGTTGTACATCGAGAAAGTAATGTAATTTGCTGGGACACTACAATTGTTTACTCTTCAGCCCAACTATCTGTACTCATAAGATTAGACACAGTCCATAATCAGGGCGTCCGTGTGGCCGTTGAAGCTTTTCCAACGAGCTAGATTGTTAGCCTCTACGCCGAATCGGGAAGCCTCCTCTGCGATATCGGCGTGATGTCCTGCTCGCTAATTATGGCTGTGGGCTTAAGTGCATGCTTGGGAATCCAAATTTTCACGCGTTTTTCTTCCCCGAGCTGCACGAACACTATTGGCACCACTCTCTGAGTCCCAGGCCAGCAGGTTTTCACTTCCGTGAGCTTATTCGACAGCACGATATTGACATGCCTAGGCTGTTTTCCAAGGGGGAGAGTATGTGCTGCCTCCCATGTCGATCTCGGGATGACGGTTTACGAGAAATCTGCTACGCCGTTTTATAGTATTCATTGTTGTTTTTTAGAATTTTTAACAAAAAACAGTGGCCGTATTTGTATTTACACCGGTGGCAGTAAGTGCCCCGGCATTGTTGGATGTGCCTTTGTCACTGGAACCGCAACTTCTACTTACGGTTTGCATAGTAGCACATGTATTTATTCTGCCGAGCTATATGCTATTTATCAAGCCCTTCTGTATATTCGCACGTCAAAAATTAGGTGACTGCCTTATTCTTAGTGATTCTCTTAGTGCCCTTCAGAGCATTCGTGAGCTATACAATTACCATCCTTCGCATTCAGGACATTCTCCACATTTTGCACGCTTCTGGTTTTAATGTGGAGTGCGCTTCGATTCCTGGACACGTTGGCTTGCCAGGGAATGAATCGGCGGATTTGGCAGCGAAATCGGCAGTCACAGAGCCCAGTGTTACCATTACCAGTTCAACAGCAGAGGATTTTAGGGTGGTTGTACGCAGAACCGTATTTTCGGATTGGCATGCGGAGTGGTCGGCTCTCCGTGGTAATAAAATGAGAGAGGTGAAGGACCTCCCTGACAACTGGGTAACCTCCTCTGGTTTATCCCTCTGGAAGGAGGTAGTATTAGCTCGGCTACGACTTGGCCGCTGTACTTTTACTCACAGTTAACTTTTTAAACGCGAACGTGCGCCTGCTTGTGCGCTCTGTGGGGAGGCACAGTCAGTTCGTCATGTGCTGCTGGAGTGTGGTCACCTGGCACACATTCGATCATCTCTTGGCATGCCGGCCTCTCTTGCCGAGGTCCTGGCAGGTGATCCAAGAGCAGTGGACAAGGGTTTAAAATTTTTAGCAAAAGTTTCTTTTACCTTGAGGTTTTAGAGTAGTAGTAGCAGCTTTTTTTAACTTTTTAATAGCTCGTGTTTAATCCTTTAGTTTTAATGTATAAATTTTAGACTGAGTTTTATCTCCAGCTCTGGTTACAGTGCTGGACAGCTCTTTTACTTCGGTTTTATACTCTTTTAGCTCTACTCGTACCTGTGTTTTATTTTGAAGTGGTGTTTTATTACTGATTATTGCCAAGTTTTAATCATAACGGTGAAATGACCTCGGCAGTTAAGCGCACTTAAACACAATTATCATCCTCATCCTCATCAGTATTGATGGTGCGACCCATACACTTTCTCTCAAAGCTGTCTGGGAGCCGTAATACAAGCTACTGTTCCGCGTACATTGTTCGCCCTTTCGACTAAGTAAGGAGACCGGAAAGGATGTACCAGACACTAAATTGCAAAAATAAGCATGATCCCAGTACTGCCCGCTTGGAAATTAAAGGGAACGTTAAGCCTAGGCATTGCATACAGTGGTCGCGTGCTCAGGTCCGGGAATACGATTTTTTCCCGACTGAATTTGCTGACTGCGAGCCCTTTGGAAGCATATATTGTCGTATTATATGATTTTGTTATGTATGTTAATTGGCACATTGGTGAACTTTTATTATTATTATTTATTATTATTATTATTATTATTATTAGCAGTAGTAGTAGTAGTAGTAGTAGTAGTAGTAGTAGTAGTGGTAGTAGTAGTAGTAGTAGTAGCAGTAGCAGTAGTAGTAGTAGCAGTAGCAGTAGTAGTAGTAGTAGTAGTAGCAGTAGTAGTGGTAGTAGTAGCAGTAGTAGCAGTAGTAGTAGCAGTAGCAGTAGCAGTAGTAGTGGTAGTAGTATTAGTATTATGACAACGCTATTATATTAATATGGAGAAATCGAGTGCAATACCGTAACGAACTGCAGGTCCTTGGCTTAACGTGCCGACGCTTCGTCAATTAGCTGCCGTCGTCGCTTACCGGCAACACAATCGAATCTAATGCATTTGTTTTGCCTCTAACACTTGTAATTGAAACTGAGTGTTATTTACGGTGCTTTAATTACTATTGTTCTCAGCGTCCCATTCTATATTGGACCTAAACGACCACTTACTTTTGCTCAGACCTCTGGTCAGGCTTCAGGTTATTTTACGTGAAGTAAATTTACGACACGGGACAAACGGCTTTACTTCCCTTCTGAAGGAAGAATGAAGCCATGTCAAGGAGTTTTATGCCTGAGAAAATCCATCGCTTCTCTTATACATGGCTTACTGTTTGGTATATGTGGATCACTGTATGGCCGCATTTCTGCATTCCTGCCCCTGATTATCTCAACTGTGTATGGCATGGAGTAAGGAGTTTGGTAGAGTTGGTCTCTGATAAGGTGTATGTATCCATTCTCCCACCGTCAACTCGTCCGCATGCCCACCCACCTATTCAACCATCCATTAATCCACCCACCCATGCACATTGTCCTCTGCTTTCGCCCTCCCAGTTTAAAACAAACCATCAGGTATTTAGAATAGTTACTCCATTGGAGTGGCGGTTACTGTATTGGCTTATTAAATTAGAATTCTGGATTCACTTTTCTGATGGAGCAGAAGTAGTATAAGAGAGCTAACACATCTGTCAATAATTGTTATCACACCTAATCGATTAATCTTCTATCACATGTCAATTAAATCTTTACATCTATCATTTTTGACACCTGCCAATCATTGATAAAAATTTTCAATCACCTATCAATCATTTTGACGCCTATCAATTACCCATCAACCACGCCCCTGCGGAAATCCGCGAAACCGGAAAAAAGCGCGAGTTGCTTCTAACTTTGTCAAATATTGAGCTACATTGAACTTTAAAGGGCCATTTTCATCTGAACTTTAATGAAGATCTCCATTAGGCCATCATATTTATCATAGTTGAACTCAGCAAATATTTTAATAACTGTAGTTAAATCAGATTTAATGCATCAATTTCCAGCCTGAGAATAAAATGTCTTACAAACCACTTAATTTTAATGGGTAATCTGAATATGCAAATAGTTTAACCTAGCTCAGCTCAATTGCAATTACTTTAATTATTCCAGATGTACTTCTTTAATGCCGAGTTTCATTTGAAAGAGATTACATGACATCGGCCTAACTTTTCGC
Source organism: Hymenopus coronatus (assembly GCA_030762935.1). NCBI lineage: Eukaryota > Metazoa > Arthropoda > Insecta > Mantodea > Hymenopodidae > Hymenopus > Hymenopus coronatus. The sequence continues at coordinate 318,290,516 of CM060900.1, read as the reverse complement.
AAGAATCCTGAATATACAATCAGAATCAATCTATCATTAACTTATCAGAGTAATTTATTTAATGCACATATCGGATTCATATTTTAGAATATTTAAACGAGAGGCAATATAAGTTACATGGCACGAAACCGCCATACATATGCAGCTGAACGTTACCATCGTGTCTTTTAGTCATTACTATTGGAGACAAGATCACTAACAAAGGAGGAATATTATAGCGTCCCATCCTCACGCTACATGTGGCGGCAACATTCGACTTCAAGTAAGGAACGTATTCCATTACTACACCTTCCCTCCTCTTTTCTGAGAACCTTTTGATAAGCGGAAGTTTAAAGTAGGATCATATTCCTTTCTTCATTCCTTCCAGCTTTAGAGATCTACCGCAATGACTTGACATACTGGAGCCTGCAACCCCGTCACGCCCAAACCAAACAAGCTTTGACGCTATAGTGTTTAACGACCGATTTTACTACATATGGCACCATAGGCGATGACACTGATGATACATGGAATGAAGATGGAGCACCGGTGGAATGCAATTGCGGGGAAAACAGAGGAACCCGGAAAAAACCCACCCCTATATCGCTTTGTTCACCACATGCGGTCAGTTGGGATCCAACCCTGGCCGACTAGGTGAGAAGTAAGTGGTCTAACCACTCAGCCACGGCGCGCTTTAACGCTATCACCTCTTTCTCGCCATTAAAGGAAAACAGGTTTCAGATATGCAGCTTTATAAGCACCACGAAAGCAGCAGACTTCTTATTCGACTATGACTAATTTTAAAGTGTTTGCTAAATGTGAAGTGAAAGCACTCAAGGAAGTAGATGATTTCTGGAGCGAGTATGAAGAAGAAGCACATCATTACGCATACTTCCACAATGAGTCATGTAATGGACGCATGCATACAGCTGTGTGTGCTAATCCTTCGTATCATGATGTCTTCGCGACATGTTTGCACGAAGAACTGTCCTGTATACGAAAGAAAGGTTTTGTAAGTATAGGCATACAATTTAAAGACCTACTACTCCAGAATTACACATAAATAATAACTAATTTAAAACAACTTTGGCTTTCCAGGAAACCGCTCACACTAGAACTTTTTGGAGATGATATGTATAACATGGATGTCTGCAGATGCATACATGGCACTCAGGACCATTCTGAGCTATATAACGGACACACTCATGTGGTGATATATTTAAATGCTTTAGAACATCATATCATACAATATTTGCATTCTTGACTGCGCGGCGCATCTTCTAAAATGAAACAAAAGCAAATACCAAGTGAAAGTGGACCAGTGAACCAAAGAATTCCCATTTGTGTTTATAAAAACTAATAAAATAACATTTATGCTCTCAATATTCGAGAAACAACTCCATTACCACCAGAATATCTAGATCCGCAGAGGATGGACGTGGACGATGTGGATGTTTGCACCACTGATTCGTACCACGTGTGTCTTATAGATGATAACAAAGCTGTAATATAATATGAGAGTCCAGTGGACTACAAAGCGCTCATCAACGTGTGTGCAGGCTTGTAAGCAATCATAATGAATTACATTGAAGCAATCAGGAAAATACTAATAATCGTTCTTTCAGAAGACTTGCAATATGAGTGTGCAACCCTTATTTCTGTTGAGAGAAATTCGAATGTTTTAGATCCGTAAAGAAACGCGGTAAAACAAGAAGCAGAAGAATACACCTTCAATCCATCTCAGGAAACTAATATTGCTAGAGGGTCGAATGCAGAGTATTACGAGATGCCAATCCAGGCCTGAGAAAGATGCAGGCCACATCAGAGCACCGAAACGCGTCCCAAGACGTATTCATCTGTAAAGTGCATGGAACAGGTGTAGGACTTTGTTGGAAATTCCAATGCTCTTCGTCAAAAGTGCCATTAAATTTGTGTGAATGACTTTGCTGGACTGGAAGAATGCACAAAATTCACCCAGAATTTAATAAGTTCTCGAAAGGACTAAAGTGCGCGTATTGGAATACAGTGAAAATGTAGTGTTCTCATACAATGTTATTACAATGGAAAATAATTGCATTAGACTTGTCAGTGCATCTCTAAATGACAGTGGGATGATTTGGAAAATGAAGACCAAATGACTGAAAAGAACAAGTTAATTTATCAAGATGCATTTACTTAATTTATCTAATGCAAATAATGAATCATATGCAGGAACAAGGAGATGGAGAACGCATGTTCTGGAATTATACCAAAAATAAAAAGAACGTGTATGTACACTTTTATATTATTGTATTTCACAAAAGACATTACAAATTTCCACATTCTATTTCTTACATAATTGCATCTTTAAATCAGAGACCTCATGACGTAAGTTAAAGTCTTGAAGAAAAATACTTTATCATGTGTTATCAGTCAATATATAGATGCCTGAGCAGAGCTATTAGCATTTGCGTGAATTTCAAGTCTAATATATAAAGCTCCGTTGACTGTGTCCTCTGGTTGGTGAGAAGTCAGTGATGAATATCGGAGTTTACCCGAGCAAACGTTTTCGCTGCAATTGTAATATGAACTCGTATTACAATTGCGAATTTAGAGTTACAAAGGTTCGAATTCATGTCATGACAAGGATAACGCTCACTATTGAGATGAAGTGTCGGAGTAGTTATGTTTCAGTGATCAACCTCAGGACACTCCTTCTTTGTATAACTTATTCTGGAATTTTGAGATCCTATTATAACAAATCTAGGCTTCTTAAGCTTGGATGTTGTCGCAACGTTCCATGTACATGATTTTGTTTGAGGAACAGCTGGTTGAGAATGAGGATCCAGGGTTCGAATGCCGATGTGGAGAGCCCTGTCAGCCTTAACTATCTTTAGGAGTTCTACTTATTCACCATCCAAAAGACGCATTAAGGGCACTCTCTATTTGATGCACGTTAGCTTAGGAACAGCGCCTTCTGCTCCAGCAGGAGCGACAGTTCAGTTTCTGGAGTCCTTGCTTCAAATCAGTACCAGTTTAAACTTGTTGGTTCCTTCTGATCATCAACAAATACCCAGATCACTGACAGAGTGACATTGAGCCATCCATTTCCAGTATGCATACTATCCACATAATTTTCAGAATAAGTCCAGTCAGAATACCACAATTGATTCAAATCCATTGTGCTGAGAGCTGCATTGTTGTGCATCTTTTATTGACACACCAGGATTGTTTGTTCTATCTATAGACGATCTATTCAAGGCCAATCTCTTCAAACATGAATGCGATAGCATTTTTGCTAAGTCTTGCAACGGCTTTATATCAGCTTTAGCAACCGATTCTTGAGTGTACAGATTACTTCTACTAGGCAATATATATAAATGTAGGACTTGTCAAGGAAACCTGATGTCATCAATAGCACCAAGAGCCGATGAATTATACGGTAGAAACACATGCTCCACTTCTTTGGCGATCTTGTCGTCACTTTGAAAATTTCCGTCATATGATTCTACATCCCAAAGTCTCGAGGAACCTGCGTTTGCTTGATGATAAGTCGGATGGGTAGAAGCAAAGTACGTTGCATATGACGAATCAGCTGCTTATTATATACTTGTTGATGACGCTTTAATTCGATTGTCCATTTCGACGAAGATGAAGCCTTAAGCTGATATCCAGGTTCCTTAAAGTTGAGGATTTTCCCTCTTGATTGACGATTAGAATATTGATTTGCTCGTTGAAGTTACAATTGCTGATGCGCAAGTATATCGGATTGAAAGGAGTCTGTTGCAGTACTGCACTCGATTCGAATATGCTCATTTTAAATATCTTTACGAGGAAATCAGATTCAACCATATTTTCAGCAGGAATGACAGTAGTATTTGCAAAATACTAAAAGCGAGCCAATAGAAGGCTCGTCGAGAAATCAATAGTCTAAAGGAATTTCACCTCAGCATTCATGGTATCATTATCAGACCGAAAAAAGAAGATGTCTATCCCAATTGGGGTTTATTCTTGAAGAATGTATTAACATCAGCAATGACATATGTTCCAGAAGTTATATCTATGACTTATAGCTCGTCATTTATAATGCCATGAAAACGATTACTATTATCGTCAACATTTGGGAATCGAATAGAAGATCTCAAAGTTCTATAGAGTAACCTCGTAATACTCTTCAGGGTCGAACTGCAGAAGAGGATCTAGGTATGTAGTGATTATTGAATCGATTACCCTAGCAGCGATTATATAACTAATAGCGAAAGAAATTGCTAGCAGAAGTGCCAAGAAATGACTGAGCTAAAATCCTCAAACTTTATGGTATTACACAATATTTTAACTCGCTTGAGATGTCACTCGCTTTTTGTGGTACTAGATCACCATAGCTATGGATCTAAGATCCTTTATTTCCAGCTTTCTTTACAGCAAGTAAATGAGTGCTCTCATTCGTAGATGAATCCAAATTCACAACGATTCTTTCATTCTAATTGGGTTTTGAAGGAATCTTCAAACGTTTTGCATACACTCTATATCACTGTGGCTAAAGGCCTTTTCGGGTACAAGTACAGGCGTCTGCCCGGGTTTTTGACACCTTTCTGTTAGGAGGATCCTTCCTCATTGACTTTCTCGTCTTTGGTTAATTTCCTTCAACAACCTTATTTAATTTGAAACTTCGGACAATTTCGGACAATTTAGAAACATTGACCAAAGACACTGCTAGAGGCAGCATTAACCAAAATCCTCCTCTTCTCTTTTTCTGGCGAAGTCCCTTTCCTTTTGCTTCCACAGCAATGTTTTGCCTTGCTATTTCTGCAATTTGACGGTCTGCAGCCTTTTTCTTATTCACTGCCGATGCAATTTCGACTGCACCTCCTACAGCAGCTTCTATTGCAGGGATGAGAGATACAGATCCTCCATCTTTCTTCTTGAAGCGAGCTCAAAGTGAGGCCTTTGCTTTCATAATGCTAGTTACAAGTCCTGCAGATAGCTTTTGTCCTATAGTCGTATCAGGTGATTGGACTGCATTCCAGGCCTTGTCGCTCAATATCTTGTCTGCTATGCTTTTTGAAGCAACGTCCTTGCGCTCAACGTAAGCGATATCGTGAAGTTTACAAGATTCATCTAAGGGATTAATTCCCGGGTCTCCTCTCTTCAGACGTTTTCCAGTTTTTTTCAGATTCACAGTATCTATAACCAGCCTTGTATGGTTCAAACAGTAGCATATTAATGAACTTGCTAATTATCTCATTCCGATTTTGACTTTAGCAGTTCTAGGTTTCATCTTATACTAATGTTATTTGTGACTCCTCCTTTTCATACATGCAGATTTACAGACTAGTTGATATGTTGGGAATATATATTCATCAATTATTCCATTTATAATTTGGTTGAAAAGATGGAGCTTATCAAGCAAGAGTGCTTAGTAGTGATACAAGTATTAGACCTTGAAAGTGATCTTAGCCGCAAACAATATGAGAAGCTGTTTCAGTGTAACGTTTGAGCCCCTATCCAGGGAAATTTCAGAGTAGGAAAGACAAACGTATTACTCAGTATGATACTACATAAGAATGAGCTACGATTCGAAAATTTCTATATCTACTCTCTAAGTCAAAGTACCAATATCTCATTAAACTGCTCGAAACATTGAAGACATAGAAGAGATTACTTTTGAAGTTGGAGAGGGTATCTTGTTTCCTTCGGAAGTCAAGAAAAAATCAATTTTATACTTGATGATGTCATCACTGAAAAGCAAAGGAAAATTCCGTCGTTTTGTATTATGGCTAGGCATCGAAATATGGACTTCGTATATCTAGCACGATCCTAAGCCAAGATATCTAAGCATTTAATTCGAGACAGTCCATAAATGATCACCCTCTTCAAACAAGACAGTTTAAACTTGAAGCAGATATGTCAGTATTGTGTAAACATTAATATGGCATTCCACATATTTAAAGACCTATGCAAAAGGGTTCGGGAGAGTTCTTCAGAAGGAACATCCTTTGTAGAGAAAGTTCCAGAATTTCTCATGAACGGCGGTTGATATAGGAATGAATTTGATGCGTATATTGGGATAGATAAGAACAAAATGGTCATTCTTAGTTCAAAATGAGCATTGGCAGGTTCGAATCGCAGAGAAGCGCTTCAGTTAAAAGAGCGCTTAATGATTTCATCATAAACAGAGTCGGAAAAGGCAAATATTAATTCAGGAAAAGGAGATTGCAATATACAAGATTCTGTGTCTGCGAACGATGCAGCAAATAACGATATATTGATTGGGGATCGTTTGCAAGAGTTTCCCGAAAAAACATCATACCACAGCATGGTTTAATTTTAAATGCTTAGGCATCATCCAGAAATCGCTAGGAGCTAAGTATAATGGTATAAATGCATACCTAGCCAAAATACTTTGAGGAAGGATGCACAAAACAATATCCTATTGGACACTACAACAATAAAAGTATGAATACCTCCCAAGAATGATACTGATATGCTAACAGGAGGCATGTGCCAGAGTACATCAATTCAAAAATTCCTCTAGATCACTTAAATGGATATTTTTATCTTAAAAAGAGAAGAATGATCGAAGTAGCAGGTCCAATAAACGATAGCAATGCGGAAAATAAAATATATCTCGGACATCACAATGCATAGAAGCAAAATGAAGCACAAACACGTTTAAACAAATCTATAATGAAAGCACATCAACATATTGTTACAACGGTAGGCAAACATCTGGAGACAATAGAAAATAGACAGACCTATCTGACCTCATAATTGGTAAAATTACCATTCTTAAAAGCCAAGTCAATGTCATAAACGCATTAATAAAGAAACACGAGGACAGTTCATCGTTATATTACAAGCAAAGCCATACAAAGGCGGCTCACTAGAATATACGTTAGTGTCGGGTCCCGATTTTTTTTGGTATTGTTTAACCCCCGCTTTAACTACTTATGGCACCGCAGGCGGTGACACTGGTGATACATGAATGATGATAGAGCACCGGTGGAATGCGATGGCGAGGGAAACCGGAGTACCCGGAGAAAACCCGCCCCAGCGCCGCTTTGTCCACCACAAATCTCGGGTCCTGATTACTGTGAAGTTGTAGTATACGGAGAACTGATAAAATGTAGTATTTTAACAGATCCACCTTCTCCACCGCGAACAGTTATAGTAAATGAATCGTAGAAGAATTGATCGGTATCCTACATCAATCAAAATAGCTAATGTTCTGACCTTCACCGATTATGCCACAACAGCTAGAGCGGCCAGATTCTGAATACTACATTAAAATACCGTATAAACTGGCATGAACTAGTTAGAAAGCAAACTATAAAACATATTTTAATTTCAATGTGGGAGTCACAGTAATGGCCTTAACGGATCTATACCAAGCATACAAAAGTAATAAGAGATTATGGGAGTTTAGGGGCGCTCAACTCCAGGGTTATTAGCATCTAGTAAAACAATTGCAGCTAATACCAAAAGAGATCAATAAAAATGAATGAAAGTGAATCAGAAAAATAACTAAAACCAGAAATAAAATCCAGTGTAAATACAAAGCTCCATGTCAGATAACGCTAAAGCGACTAAAAACGACGCAAATTAAAACGTAGGACTAAAATTAAAGTTCCATTGCAAAAAGCATATATATTAAAAAGTTAAAAATAGCAGCTATCATAATCATGCCAGAACAAATAAAATGAAAATAAACTGGATGGCAGTCTTAAAAGGCAGGGAGGATACCATTTTAAAAATCCTATCTATCGCTCCGGTATCATTCCACCAGAATCTCTTTACTACTACCCAACATTCGCAGACTGGCTCGCAAACGTGCTAAACGAGCATACTCTACCATATATGGCGGGCCGTCAATTCTTGTACACACTGCGGACAGATACGAGCAGCATCCCTTTTAAACATGTAGATGTCTATAAAAATTGTAACCTATTGGTAAACGCGCCAACATCACCTACTCCTCCCAAAGAGATCACGACAGGAGGTGACCCAAGAGGTCCTACAACTCCCTAAGCTTCATTCCAAAGAGAGCTAACCACTCTTCGTGCCAGCACGAAGGCATTGATCTCGGCACAGCACACCTAAAGTTTGCAGATATTAGAGAAGAAATTGCAGAACTGGGTGCTGTCCTTTCTGTCATTGAAGCCAAATCCGTCAGTTCATTCCCCGGCAACTCAATGTGACCAGGGAGCCAGGACACTCCACATTTACGCTCGAAGCACCTGAATACGCTCTATAATAGGATTGTGGTCGCACAGTTCACAAATGCTCTCTTAGGCTTTAAGGGAATCACTCAGATTAAAGCAGTCGCCTAAATTTCGCCGGAAAACGCACAAAATAGCTCGATATATGTCATTAAGTTCTGCAGCATATTTGAGCGTACTACTATGCAAATTGCAGGTAAATTGTTCAGTTCCAGGAACAAATGCATATCCAACACCACCAGTGGACAAACTGCCACTCGTTTACTTAAAAATGTGATCACTGTACTGGGAAAAAATTCCAAAAAACAAACAAAAACAAAAAAAAAAAAACAAAAAAAAAAAAAACAAAACAAGAACGGTTACTAGAGTTCCTGTATGTCGTTATCCCGAAGTCAACGTGGGATGCAACAAGTAACCAAGATGAGTGCAACCTCTCCTCCTTGAAAAACATGCTGGGCATTTTGATATCGTGTTTCCGATAATGCTCTTAGAAACGGAAACCTGTAGGCCTTGGACTAAGTGAGAGGTTCAGATAACATTTGTCCAACTTGGTGGAGAAAAAATTGATAAACTTTGGATGCGCAGGCATGCACTGTAGCCCACGTTCATAATTAGCAATATGACAGCATGTCGTTAGCGCAGAGGATGTTCAGCAGATTCGGCGTAGAGGCCTACAAGTGGGCTGGTGGGAAAAGCTCCAACAGCCATAAGGATGCTCTGATTACGGACAGCATCTAGTGGCACAGATGGATGTGCTGAAGGATAGACAATGTAATCATAGTGTAACCTCGATCGAATCAGTGCACTATATAGACGTAGCAATACTGTCCGATCCGCTCCCCAAGATTTGCCACTTAGTAGCCGTAAAATATTGAGAGAACGGTCACATCGCGCTTTCATCTTGGATATATGTGGTGACCAGCAAAGTTCGCGATCGAATATGAAACCTAAAACCTCGCCTCTTCTGCGAATGTTAGTAAATCTGGCACTAGTCGAACAGAGGACGGCAATCGCCTTTTACGGTGCCAGAAGTTAATGCAGAATGACATCTCAGTTGAGAAACGAAAGACGTTCTGGGAGATTTAATCATAAATACTGTCTCAACATTGCTGGAAACGGTATTCTAAACACGCCGTACGCTGAGAAGTACAAAAATACGGCAAAATCGTCTACGAATAAAGAGGTCGAGACACCCTGAGCAACGCACTGCGAGATGGAATTAATCCCTATATCGAACAGCGTTACGCATAATATCGATCCCGGTGGCACTCGTTCTGTTGAGAAAAATACTCGAAAAAACCGAGCCGGCCATTACTCGGGAAACGCGGTCTTTCATAAACTCCTGAATGAACAACGGTAAGCGTCCACATATATTACAGTTGTAGAGGGAACGTAATATTCCTACTCACCAACACGTGTCATAAGCCTTCTTGAGGTCAAAAAATATCCCCAGTGTTTGACAGTTCTTAACAAACCCGTTCATGATCTGCGTCGACAGGAATACAATATCGTCAATTGGTGATCGACGTCTTTGAAAAGTGCACTGGGTGTTGGTCACGAGATTTTGGGATTCCATGCACCATGCCAAATATCCACTAATCATGGGTTTCATCACCATACAAACGTAACTGGTGGGGGTAATAGGACGGTAGCTGGGCGGAAGTTTACGTCCCTTATGTCCCTTTCAGTTTTCAAATTAGGTTTACTGAAAAAGCGACGTATACACAAGCACCATTACAGACCTCCAGTAGGAAAGCCTTACCTGCAGGAAAGAGATGTTGCAACCTTTAGACATGGATACCATCTGCATCTACTGCCAGGTGTTGCGAAGGTACAAGATGATGATGATCATCATCATCATCATGATTGGTGTTTATAGGTGGTCAACTGCTAAGGTCATTAGTGCCCTCAGAGAATGAAAGGCTACGCTAAAACCAGAAATAAAAAACAGCATGACAATAAAACTGATAAAACCCTGGGCAACAACCAGAGAGAAATAAAACTCCAATAAAATCAAGGGAAGAATAAAATAGTCCGAGAGACAGATGAAACCCCAGGAAAAATAACCATTAAAAACGGAAACCTAGGTTTAAGCTTTAAAAACCAATTGAAGGGCAACGTTAAGAGCAAAATTAAAAACACTGCCACCGGGCATGCCTGCCGGTGACAAAATTTAAAGTACAATTAAAAGTAAAAAGTTGATCTATCGCTGCATTTTCAGCGGTTAAAAATTAAAAGCCATTAAAACTAGATTCGTAAAGCAAATGTCACTTGGGATAGAAATCAAAAAACCTTCTCCACCGCTCCAGGATCATCGGACAAAACCCCCGAAAGCCTGGCCGGCAGTTGCAGAGTGGCTCGTAGCGGTGCTAAACGAGCACATTCTACCAAGACATGTCTGACGGTAAAAGCGTTGCCACAGAACGGGTAGACTGGTGGAGGTTCCGTCTTAAAAAGATGGTTATGGCTAAAAATACAGTGGCCAATACGTATTCTAGCTAAAATAACTTCCTCACGACGGGATAGACGCGAGGAAGTCACCCAGTGCACAGGGAGCTCCTTCACCTCCTTGAGTTTGTTGCCGCGAAGAGCGGAGCACTCTTCATGCCAGCAGGATATTATCGCTTTTCGTACAACAAGTCTAAAATCTTCTGGGAAGACTAAGTTAGTGGTAACACTGGGCGCAGATAATGCCTTCTTTGCCGCAAAATCCGCCAGTTCATTCCCCGGCGCGCCAAAGTGTCCAGGAATCTAGGCGCACCCGAAGCGTGCAAAATGTGGAGGATGTCCTGAATGCGCTGTACTAGAGGATGGTAAACGTACAGCTCACGAAGACTCTGAAGTGCACAAAAGTAACCACTCACAATAAGGCAGTCACCCAAGTTTTGACGGCGAATGTATAAAACGGCACGGTAATTAGCATACAGCTCGGCAGTATAGATTGATGTGCTACTCGGCAAACGGAAAGTATTCGGTTCCAGTAACAAACGGACATCCAACTCCATCGCCTTACTTACTGTCTGCGGCCACTGTATTTTTATAAAGATTCTATAAAAACAAGCACAGACACTAAACATAGGCGTAGAAGATTTCGCGTAAACCGTCATCCCGAGATCTACGTGGCTGGAAGTACCTACCCAAGGGGAGTACACCGTCACCCGCTTTGGAAACATGTCAGGCATTTCAAGAACGTGCGTTCGAAGCATCTCCTGGAAGCGAAATCCTGCAGGCGTTGGACTAAGTAAGAGGATTCTATAATGGGTGTCCAATCCAGAATCAAAAAAGGGAGGAAATGATGGATGCGTGAGTATGCTCTTAAGGTTACAGCCATAGTTAGAAAAAAGAACATCCCGTTCGACAGCTTCGGCTTAGAGGCTCACAACTGTGCTAGCTGGAAACGCTTCAACAGCCACACGGATGCCCTGATTGTGGACAGTATCTAACTTTCTCAGCACAGATGGGCGTGCTGAACTATAAACAATACATCCACACTGTAGCTTTGATCGGACCAGTGCACGATAGAGACGCAGCAGTACTGAAGGATCTGCTCCCCAAGATTTGCCGCTTAGTATTCGTAAAATATTCACAGAACGGCCGCACCGCCCTTTAGGATGTGCTACATGAGGTGACCGGCGTAGTTTCCGATCGAATATCAACCCGAGGAATCTCACCTCATCTGCTAAGGGAGGTTTATGTGGCCCGAGATGAAGACAAGGTGACATTCACCACCTTCGGCGCCAGTTATTTACGCAGACTGTCTTTTCAGCTGAGAAACGAGAGCCGTTTTTCGAGCTCCAATCATAGAGATTGCCCAAACACAGCTGGAGACGGCGTTCCAAAAACGGCGTACGCTGAGAAGTGCAGAAGATGGCAAAGTTGTCCACGACTAAACAAGAAGAGACACCTGGGGGAACACAGTGCGAGATGGAGTTTATTGTTATAGTAAACAGCGTCACGCTGAGTACCTAGCCTGCGGCACTCCGTTCTCTTGAATAAAATAGAAAAAACCGAGCCGACCCTTACTCGGAAAGCAGGTTCCGCATAAACTGCAGAATGTGATGATGATGATGATGATGATTAAAGTTTAAGGGCGCACAACTACATGGTATGAGCGCCCTATAAAATACTTGTCGTGCTACAACAAAAACAAAAGCGCAATAAAACGTTAAAACCAGTCAGTAAAAATGAATAAAATGACAGACAAAACTGTCCGCTACATTAACCACTGAGCTAAAAAGTGGTAAAAGAGAAGCTAAATGCGATAAATAAAACACGCCCCAGCCCTGAGGGTAAACTAGCTAAAGTCAACAGCTACTAGTTCAAGAACATGCCAGATTGGAAAGTAAAAAATAACTAGATTTTGAGCTTAAAAGGCAATGATGATAAAAACTGAAAAACCCGATCCACTGCTCCGGTATTGTCCAACAAGCTCTCTTTAGTACTGGCTGGCAGTTGTAGGGTGGCTCGTAATCGGGCTAGAGGAGCACTCTCTACCAGTACATGGCAGACAGTCAGTGCTTGGCCACACTGTGGGCAGAAAGGAGCAGGATCCCTTTTGAAAAGGTAGCTGTGTGTAAAAAAACAGTTGCCGATACCGAGACGAGCCAAAACCACTTCCTCACGACGGGAAGTGCGTGACGAAGTTGACCAGTGTACCGGAAGATCTTTCACTGCCCTTAGCTTGTTGTTGCGGTCAGCAACCCACTCCGCGTGCCAGCGCGAAATCACCGCCTTCCGCAAAATAAGTCCAAAATCTTCGGCTGTTGAACAAGTAATGGTGACACTGGGCTCCGTGGTTGCTGACTTTACCACCTCATCCGCTAATTCGTTGCCTGACAACCCAATGTGTCCTGGAAGCCATGCGAGAACCACATTCACGCCAGAGGCGTGTAAAACGTGGAGGGCATCCTGAATGAGCTGCACTAGAGGATGGTAGTTGTACAGCTCACAAACGCTCTGAAGTGCACTAAGCGAATCACTCAGAATAAGGCAGAGACAAACCGAAAGTATGTGGTTCGGTGCCAGTTACAAAGGCACACCCAACACCGTCGATAGACTTACTGCCATCGGTGTAAATACAAATTCGGTCACTGTAACGGGATAAAAATTCTAAAAAAACAAGTACGGATATTAATGGAGGCCATCACAGACTTCCCAAATGCCAACATCCCGAGGTCAACGTGGGAGGCAGCACGTAGCCAAGGTGGGTGCACCCTTTCCCCCTTGGGAAACATGCTAGGCATTACGATATTGTAGTCCCGAAGGATCTCTCTAAAACGAAAACCTGCAGGCTTGGGACTAAGTGTTAGGCGACAGTAACGGTCGTATAGCTCAGTAGAGAAAAAATGGGGAAATGTTGGATGCATAGGCTGGCACTTAAATCCACTACCATAATGTGCTAGCAGGGCATCACGCCGAAATCGAAGGGGTGGTTCCGCCGATTCGGCATAGAGACTCACAACTGGGCTATTTGGCAAGGCTCCAACAGCCACACGTATGCCCTGTTTGTGGACAGTATCTAACTTTCGCAACACAGATGGTCGTGCCGAGGAATAAACAATACATCCATAGTCTAACTATGATCGGATCAGTGCACGATAAAGACGCAGCAATACTGTCCGATCCGCTCCCCAAGATTTACCACTTAGTATCCGTAAAATATTAAAAGAAGGGTCACACCGCGCCTTAAGCTCTGCTATATGTTGTGACCAGCAGGGTTTTCGGTCAAATACGAACCCCAGGAATCTCACCTCATCTGCGAAGGGAAGTAAATCTGGCCCAAGGTGAAGAGTAGGTGCCATGCGCCGCCTACGGCGCCAGAAGTTAACACAGGCCGTCTTCTCAGGGGAAAAACGAAAGCCGTTTCTTAAGCTCCAATCATAGAGATTGTCCAAGCACCGCTGGAGACGGCGTTCCAAATACGGTGTACGCTGAGAAGTACAGTGTATCGCAAAGTCGTCCACGAATAATCAGGACGAGACATCTGGGGGATAGCATTGCGATATCCAATTAATTGCTATAGCAAACAGCGTGACGCTTAGTACCGAGCCCTGCGGCACTCCGTTCTCTTGACTAAAAGGATTAGAAAATACCGAGCCGACACTTACCCGGAAAACGCGGTCTTGCACAAACTCTTGAAGGAATAGCGGAAGGCGTCCTCGAATATCCCAACTGTGGAGGGAACGTAATATTCCCGCTCGCCAACACGTATCGTAGGCCTTCTCGAGGTCAAAAAATATCGCAACTGTTTGGCTGTTCCTCAGAAACCCGTCTGAGTTGACGCCGTTGGAAACCACATTGGATGGTGATCAAAAGATCGTGGGATTCCAGCCACCACACCAACCGTCCGAGCCCTGCGGCACTCCGTTCTCTTGACTAAAAGGATTAGAAAATACCGAGCCGACCCTTACCCAGAAAACGCGGTCTTGCACAAACTCCTGAAGGAATAGCGGAAGGCGTCCTCGAATATCCCAACTGTGGAGGGAACGTAATATTCCCGCTCGCCAACACGTATCGTAGGCCTTCTCGAGGTCAAAAAATATCGCAATTGTTTGGCTGTTCCTCAGAAACCCGTCTGAGTTGACGTCGTCGGAAACCACATTGGATGGTGATCAAAAGATCGTGGGATTCCAGCCACCACACCAACCGTCCATTGATCATGCGTTCCATCACCTTGCATACGCAGCTTGTGAGGGAAATAGGAAGATAACTGGAAGGAAGTTGACGGTCCTTTCCAGGTTTCAAAACAGGTATAATGGTGGCCTCCCGCCACAGAGATGGAAAAGTGGAATCAACCCAGACACGATTATAGAGCTCGAGGAGGAAGGACTTATCATCAAAACCGAGATGTTGTATCATTTGGACGTGGATGCCATCCGGACCGGGCGCAGAGTTTCGCGAAGATGAAAGTGCGTGTTCTAGCTCGGCCATGGTGAAAAGGCGATTATAGTCTTCAAGGTTTCCAGCACGGAAGGCGAACCCTTGAGCTTCCAACTGAGCCTTAACAGGAGGAAACTCGGGCGGATAGTTGTCTGAGCTAGACACGTGAGCGAAAAACCTGCATAGAGTGTTAGCCACGTCAAACGGATCTACTACAGTATCTGCAGATGTTTTTAGACCGGATATGGGCATATGGGACGCTTTGCCAGCTACACGCCTGAACTTATCCCATAGGACATAGGAAGGTGTGTGGCGATTAAAAGACGCTACAATTGCTCCATGATGTCTTCTTGCTATCCTTTATAATTTGTCTAGATTTTGGACGTAGTTTTTTTATAGTGTATCAGGTTATCCAGTGTAAGGCGACGCTGGAAAACCCGGAGAGCTCGTCTGCGAGCACGAATGGCGGCTCGGCAGTCTTCTGTCCACCAAGGAACAGGAAAACGACGAGAGTGGCCAGTCGAGCGTGGAATAGACTGGTCAGCAGCAGAGAGAATGGTTGTTGTGAGGTGGTCAACTAAGGAATCAACTGCGTCGTCCTCACTGTACTGAAAAACAGCCAAACGGGAATAAAGTTTCCAGTTGGCGTAATCTAGGCGCCATCTAGGTAAAAGTGTGGAACATAAATTGTGGGTTAAGAGACTTATAACGACCGGAAAGTGGTCACTAGAGCACAAATTAGAGATGACATTCCACTGTAACGAAATAGCTAATTGCGGAGAGCAGGCGGCTAAGTCTATGTGTGAAAAACTATTATAGGCGTCAGAGAGAAAAGTAAGCTCTCCGGTATTCAGGAGAGTGAGGTTAATATGATCTAAGAAATCGGCGAGCAGTTGGCCTCTCGCACAAGCCCGAGGGGAGCCCCAAAGCGGGTGGTGGGCATTTAGTTCCCCTACCAACAAAACAGGTGATGGTAGCTGGGAGACTAGGTCTTCCAGATCAGTGCGCGAGAGGCCATCAGAAGGAGGTACATATATACTGCAGATGGTGAAGCTAATAGAAGGTAGCTTAATCCTGACAGCAATGGATTGTATGTCAGATTGAATGGGTACAGATGTAGCGCAGATGTCATCTCTGATAAGAATCATAGTGCGCCCATGTGCAGGTACTCCAGCCGCCGGAGATATATCACACCGGACAGAAGAGTACTGTCTGAAGGTAAGGTTGTCTTGGGGACGAAGCTTGGTCTCTTGCAAGCATAGGACCAAGGGCTGATGCTGGTGGAGCAACAAGTCCAGTTCTGGTCGACGTGGTCTAATGCCGCGTATGTTCCACTGTAGGATAGCCATGGTTTCTAGGATGGGTTATGTTCTAAATAGAAAGGCGTTTCTGCATACTGGCCGGTACTGGTCGGTTTAATTTATTCTTTTTAGTCGTTGGACTAACACTTTTTCCAGGAGCACGATCCTGCCGCTTACGCACTGTCCCTCTGGCAGTGACGGCAGAATCCTCCTGGTCCATCTCCTCCACATGGGAGGAACGCTTACGCATAGAGAATTTCGATTCGAAAATCTCGAACCGATATTGTGTTCTAACCGACGGAGATGGCCGTCGCCGATCGGAGCTCCTCCCAGAAGATTCTTCAGAAGAGGATCTATGTGGAGAATAATGGGGACTTTTACCACCCTTGGGTGTTTAGGGTGCAGTTTAGGAAGTCAGTCCTAACGTAACTTTTCTTGAAATTCTTTGCTGGTACGGTATAGGCTACGGTTTTACCGCTCTTATTGCCGGAGGTCGATGGTTGCGGCGACAATTGTTGTCGAATATGTCCTACTGTGGCGGATTTGGCGGATGCTGGTGCCGACGTGGACGTGGATGTTGAGTTCTTCGGCAATGGTGTGGCAACGATGATCTTTTCCGCTATAGTAGCCCCGTTAATATCGCCCGTTTGTGTGGCGATTTCCCGCTTCGGTACCAGTTTAGCTGTAACAGAGCTTTAAGAACCGGACCGCGGGACAGAGTGCTGTCGAATACGCAGGAGTTTACGGGCTTCGGAGAAGGACACCTTCTCTTTCACCCGGATCTCCTGGATTGCTCTCTCCTCTGCAAAACGGGGGCAGGCTCGGGAACTAGATGGATGTTCCCCGCCGCAGTTCACACAAGTTGCAGTTTTAACGCAATCCCCATCGTGGGATGCGTCGCCACATATTGCACACGTTGACCGACCAGAACAAAATTCGCTGGTATGTCCAAACCGCTGTCACTTGTAACATCTTAAAGGGTTGGGAATATAGGGCCTAACCTCGATGGCTTCGTACCCTGCCTTAACTCTTTGTGGGAGATCTACCCGATCAAAGGTAAGGAACAGGGTACGGGTAGGCACAAAATCACCATTGACTTTCCGCCAAACCCTATAAATGGATTTTACGCCTTGTTCTGCAAGATCCTCTTGAAGCTCCTCATTGGACAAATCGTCCAATGCGCGGGTGGTGATAACGCCACGCGAGGAGTTCAAGGTCTTATGCTTTTCGGCCTTAACCGGATAACTGCCTAAAAGTTTCGCCTTAACAATTTTCATTGCCTGGGAGGTTGATATTGCCTCAAACAGGAGGGTTCCATTTCGGGCTCTAACACAGGATTTAACCGGACCAGCGATTGTGTCTAAAGCCTTCTGAATAGCGAAATGGCTGACGGATGTAACGTTTTTACCTTCGTCTGTTCTTAATACGACTAAGTAGCGAGGACCACCGGACTCAGCTACTTCCTTTTCCAACACTAAATTAGATTTTGATTTTAATTTTGCCATAAAAGATATGGTTTATCTTCATCCCCCAGTGCTCCCCACCCACCACGGAGCCCAACACGGGGTCACCCCACTGGGTTGACAGGGCTACACAAGGTATATAGCGGGCTCGCCGTCCCACTCACCCTGGAGTTTGGTGTAATACCTAGTCCTGGCCGATTGACTAGGGATGGGTTAGTCTCTAGCCTCCCGTTTAGGCAAATCAGAAACCAAAGCGGTGTATTAGGCTGCGTACCCTCCCCAGTTACTGAAAGTTAGAAGCCCAGCCTCCGGTACGCAACCCTCAACCAACCAGGATATTCCTTTTCACCGACACGGGTCTCCACTCAGGGCCTACACGTGGGTGGGCATTTTGACCTACTGACTCCCTCACCACTCTGAGGTTACCCACAGAGGGAGTCAAGGTGGCTCGGGACCCTGGGTGCGCCTAACTCGTACCTACCGTAGCAGGCCCCTGGGGGGAAACTGCAGAATGAACAGCGGTAGGCGTCCACATATATTCCAGCTGTGGAGGGAACGCAAAATGCTTGCCCTCCAACACGTATTATAAGCCTCCTCAAGGTCAAAAATATCCCAACTTTTGGGCGGTTCTTCAGAAATCCGTCCACGACCTGAGTTGACAGCGAGACAAGGTGGTCAGTTGCTGAACGACGTCATCGAAAACCACACTAAGTGTTAGTGAAAATATTGTGAGGTTCCACCCGACACAACAACCGTCCATTGATCATGCGTTCTTTCACCTTGAATACGCAAATGGTGAGGGAAATAGCACGGTAACTGGAGGTAAGATGGCGGTCCTTTCCAGGTTCAGGAATGGGTATGATTGTGGCCTCCCGCCACTTGTCTGGAAAATTGGCGTCAACCCATAAACGATTATAGACCTCGAGTAGGAAAGCCTTACCATCAGGAGAGAGATGTTGCAGCATTCGGACGTGGATACCATCTGGACCTGGGGCAGAGTGTCGCGAAGATGAAATTGCATTGTCTAGCTCTGCCATGGTGAAAAGGAAATTATAGTCTTCAAAGTTTCCAGAACGAAAAGAGAATCCTTGAGATTCCACCTGAGCCTTAACTGTAAGAAAGTCAGGGAAATAGTTGTCTGAGCTAGAAACCTGAGCGAATGCACTGCCTAAAGTGTTCGACACGTCAAACGTATCAACAACAGCCCCGTCAGGCGTTTTGAGACCGGCGATGGGCATGTGGGTCGATTTTCCAACCACACACCTTAACTCATCCCATACGACAGAGGAAGGCGTATGTGAATTAAAGGAGCCTACGAATTTATTCCATAAAACCATTTTGCTATCCTTTATAACACGTCTAGAAAGTGCACGTCTCTTCTTATAGTGGATCAAGTTATCCAGTGTGGGGTTCCGCTGGAAAACCCGTAGAGCACGGCTGCCAGCTCGAATAACATTCCGGTAGTCATCGGTACACCAAGGTACCGGAACTCGACGGGTGTGACCAGCCGAACACGGAATGAATTGCTCAGCAGAGGAAAGAATGTTATTTGTAAGATGTTCAACTAAACAGTTCACAGAGTCGTGCTCGTTGTAGTTAAACTCGGCGTAGCGGGAATATAGTCCCCGGTTGGCTTGATCTAAGCGCCAGCTACGTAAACCGGCGAAACAAACAGGATGCGTCAAGAGACTAACTAGACATGGGAAGTGGTCACTAGAATGCAAATCAGAGATGATATTCCAACTTAAGGAAACTGCTAACTGGGGTGAACAAATTGCTACATCAAGATATAAAAACTATGAAAGGCATCAGAAAGAAAAGTGGGTGCTCCGGTGTTCAAGAGAACTAAATGATTACTGTCCAGGAAGTTTACAATGAGCTTGCCACCCGCACATGCCCGAGGTGAATCCCAAAGTGGGTAATGGGCATTTACATTCTCTACCAATAGAAATGGCGGAGGCCACTGCACAACCAAGTCTTATAAGTCCGTGTGCCAGAGGTCAGCGAATAGAGGCAAATAGATACTACAAACTATTAAAATGGTAGAGGGCAGCTTAATCCTGACCGCGGCAGACTGGATATCAGATTGTAAGGGTACAGATTCGGCGAATATATAATCTCGGATAAGCCTCATAATGCCACCATGTGCCAGGACACCCTCCTCCGGTTGTAAATCACAGCGTTGGAAGGAGTAATGCCTTATTGTAACGGTGTCCTGGGGATGGGGCTTTGTCTCTTGTAAGCATACAACCAGAGGCTGATGCTGGCGCAACAACAATTCTAGCACTGGTCGTTGTGATCTAACTCCGGTTATGTTCCACTGTAGGATAGCCATAGTTTATGGAATGGGATAAAATCTAAATTGAAAGCCGCTTCTGCATATTGGGTGGTGCTGGTCGGTGTAACTTATTCTTTTTGGGTGTCGGACTAACACTCTGTTCAGCAGCACGATCCTGTAGTTTACGTACAGTGCGTCGCGCACTGACGACAGAATCCTCCTGCTCCAGCTCCTCCACAGAGGAAGCTCCCTTTCCAATAGAAAATTTCGGTTCGAGAACCTCACACCGTGTTGATCGGCGAGGATGGTAGTCGCCGATCTCTACTGCCCCCTGAAGATTCCTCAGAAGAGGATCCCCGTGGAGAGTGGCGTGAACTTTGCTTTCCCTTAGATGGTTAGGGAGTGGTCTGGACACTATCTTTCAAACAGTCTTGCCTGACATAGCTGGTCTTGAATTGTTTTGTAGGTGCAGAATACGTCCAGGTTTACCGGTCTTATTTCCCGAGGTCGAAGGTTTAGGCGATAAGGGTGCTGAATGGCTCTGAAGGCTGGCATATTTGGCAGATGTTAATGCCAACTTTTAAGATGACGTAGGCTTGGGCACTGTTATGGCTAAAAGGAGCTTCTCTGCAATAGTTGTCTCTTTTAAATCGCTAGTTTGCGTTGCGATTTTCCGACATGGCTCTGGTTTAGCTACAACAGAGCTAAAAGTGCCGGACTTCGGGACAAAGGGCTGGCTGAGTCACAAGGGTTTCCGGGCTTCCGAGAAAGACACTGTCTGTTTCACCCGGATCTCCTGGATCGCATTTTCCTCTGTAAAACGGGGACATTCGCGAAAACTGGATGAATGTTCGCCGTCGCAATTCACGCACGATGGGCGTTTACTACATACACCATCGTGGGATAGGTCACCACAGTTCGCGCAGCTGGATTTGACGTTACAAAAATCACGCGTGTGGCCAAAACGTTGACATTTATAGCATCTTAGCGGGTTCGGTATATAAGGCCTAACCTCGGTAGCTTCGTACCCTGCCTTAATCTTCTGGGAGATCTACCCGATCAAAAGTAAAGAACAGGGTACGAGTAGGCATAAATTCTTTATTAACTTTACGCTGATCCCGATACTCTGATGTTACGCCTTGGTCCGCCACATTCTCCTGAAACTGCTCAGTGCTTAAACCGTCAAGAACGAGGGTGGTGATCACACCGCGCGAGGAGTTTAGCGTTTTGTGTACTTCAAACTTCACTGGGAAGCTAGTTAACATTTTTGCCTTGATACTTTGGGCAGCCTGGGAGGCGGAGAATGCCTCAACCAGCAGCTTGCCGTTACAGGTTTTAATGCACGATTTAACAGGGCCAGCTAAGGCATCAAAACCGTTTTGAATGACCCACCGCGGAGCCCAACATGGGGTCACCCCACTGGGGTGACAGGGCTACACAGGGTATATAGTGGGCGCGCCGTCCCATTCAACCTGGAGTTCGATATAATACCTAGCCCTGGCCGATTGGCTAGGGGTGGGTTAATCCCTAGCCTCCCATTTAGATGAAGTAGACACCAAAGTGGTGTATTAGTTTGCGTACCCTCCCCAGTTACTGAAGAACAGAAGCCCAGGCTGAGATACACAACCCTCAACCAATAAGCATATTCCTTTCCACCGACACGGGTCTCCACGCACGGCCTACACGTGGGTGGGTAATTCAACATACCAACTCCCTCACCACTTTGAGGTTGCACACAGAGGGAGTCAAGGTTGGTTCGGGACCCCGGGTGCGCCTAACCTGTACCTACCGTAGTAGGCCTCTGGGGGGGGGTGCGAAGGTATAAGGGCATGGTCTAACTCTGCCATGCTAAAAGGCGGTTATAGTCTTGTAGGTTTCCGGAACGAAAGGACAATCCTTCAGATTCCACCTGAGCCTTAACGATAAGAAATTCAAGGGAATTTTTGTCTGAGGTACACACCTGAGATAAAGCACTGCCTAAAGTGTTGGCCACGTCAGACGTATCAACAACAGCTGCGGCAGGTGTTTTGGGACTGACAATGGGCATTTGGGTCGACTTCCTAGCCACATGCCTCAACTTATACCATACGGCAGAGAATGGTGTATTTAGAGTAAATGAAACTACAAACTTGCTCTTTGATGGCTTTTTCCTATCCTTAATGAATTGCCTAAAATTTTGGCACGCATCTTAATATACTGTATGTGGTTCTCTAGTGTAGGTAGACGCTGGAAAACGCCGACAGCACGATTACGAGCATTCCGGCATTTTTCGGTGTATCAAGAAACCGAAAATCGACAAGGTTGGCCATTTGAACGTGCCATAGACTGAAATAGTTTCTGTGAGGTTTCGACTAAGAGCTCAGACGAGTCGTTCTCGTTGTAGTAGAAAACGACCAACCGGGAATAAGGATTCCAGCTGGCTCCTTCTAAGTACCATATAAATAAATATGTGGAACATAGTCTTGTGCTAAGAGACTAATGAGAATAGAAAGTGGTCACTGTAATGTAGTTTAGATGGTAGTTTATATTAAGGAAACTGACAACTGTGGAGAACAAACAGCTATATTCAAGTGCAAAAAGCTATTAAAGGCATGAGAAAGAAATGTAAGCTCTCCGGTATTAAGAGAGAGAGAGAGAGAAAGAGAGAGAGAGAGAGAGAGAGAGAGAGAGAGAGAGAGAGAGAAAGAGAGAGAGATCATTAGTGTCAAGGAAATCGGCGAGTGCTTTACGTCTTGCACAAAACCAAGGTGAACCCGAAAGTGGGTAGTGGGCATTCACATGCGCTACCAACAAACATAGTGTTGGTAGCTGGGTAACGGAAGCTTCTAAATCAGTGCGCGAGAGGTCATTAGAGGGAGGGAGATACATGCTACAAATAGTAAGTCTGGCAGATGGCAGCTTAATGCTTTAAGTGGTTGACTGGATGTAAGTCTGTAAGGAGAGGAAATCAGTAAAAATATCATCTCTAGTGAGCATCTTAGTGCTTCCATGTGCTGGAAAACCTTCTTTCGATGGTAAATCACAGTGTGCAGAAAAGCAGTGGCTGAATGTAACATTGTCTTGTGGACGGAGCTTTGTCTCTTGTAGGCAGAAGACTAGAAGTTGACACTGAGCAACAGTTCAAGCTGTGGTCGATGTGGTCGAGTGTCGCTTATATTCCACTGTAGAATAGCCATTGTCTATATGATAGGATAATTTACAAGTAAAAGACGTTTCATAATATTGAACGGTGCTGGTCCGTTTAATTTATTATTTTTGGCACCTTTTTTCAAGAGCACGACTCTACCGCTTAGGGACTGTCCGTCTGGCAGTGAGGACAGAGTCCTGCTGCTGGAGCAGGATCTGATGACCTCGAACTGATTGGAGGCACTGATCGGCGAAAATGGTGGTCGCAGATCTATGTCTCAACAGAAGAATCCTCAGAAGATGATCTGCGGGGAGCATGGTGTTCACTCTCCCCCTTAGATGGCTTGGGAGTGGACTTGACACTGTGTTTTATGAAGTCTTATCGTCACAGCTGGTCTTGAAATGTTTCTCAGGAACAGAATACGTCAGCGGTTTACCAGTCTGATTTCTCGAGGTTGCGGTTAAGAAGACAGATGTGCTGTATTACTCTGAATGCTGGCGGATATTGCCGATGTTAATGGCGAAGGCTTTGGTGGTGCACTAGTTATAATGACTTTTCCTGCGGTGGTGACCCCGTTTAAATAGCCGGTATGTGTTGCGATTTCCCAACTCGGTACTGCTTTAGCTACAACTGAGCTTTAGGTGCCACCCTTTGGGACAAAAGGTTGGCGGATTCGCATGACCATCCGGACTTCCGAGAAGGACACCTTCCCTTTCATCCGTATCTCCAGGATCGCCCCCTCCTCTTCAAACCATCAAAGTTTACACACGATGGAAATAAGTACATACCCTTGTGGGAGATATCACCTTTGCTGTCGAAGGGGTTTTTGCGTATGTGGCCGAAACGTTGACACTTGTAACACTTTATCCTACGCATATCTATTTGAAAAATGTTTGCGGCAGCAAGGAAATAAGACTTTGTATAGATAAAGTGATAGCATTCCGTAAAACTCAATGGACTGAGAGGAAATGTAATGTTTTAGGAATTATTGGAACAAACAAATATTTTGAATTTCGTTTTCATAATTATATTTTTACTTTCATATCCTATACCTGTGCCTTATTTCCACTTTGTTTCTGCTTTTAATACAATTAAAAAATCATTATATAAATCGTAATTTGAATTCTCTAGTTACATTATGCAATAAATAAAATATTTACACATACATCACAAAACATAGTATAACCAACAAATAAAAATATACAAATATACAATTTATACGTGAAAAACTAATAAAATATAGAATTTCTTATATTTATACACTAAACATACGTCAGCTGCAGGATTTTGGTGTATATTTCCTTACTAAAAGACAACAAAAGCAATGCCCTCAGGCAAGAGTGTCATCTGAACTCCAATTAGCTCTCACATGGCGTACTCTACGGTTTGTATACTACGTTTGTGCTTTGAAGGGTGGTTTGTTTAACGAAACGTGTTTTCCTACAATCATTCAAACCTTCAAAATAGTTTTCGAAATGCACGTTTGTCTTTCCAGATATATTTATACTTTTGGTGCTTTTTAAATGAATACCCCTTAAACTTGTAACTGTACAATTTGAATCGCAAACCGACATTTCCTTTATAGGCTTGCCTGCGAGCCTATCTTTGAATAGTCCTATGGCCGTTTTGTTTCGCGGAATAATGCAGAAGGGATTGTTATTCTCATGATTGGAAGTGCCGAAATAATCTGGATTATTTTTGATGAAGTTGTAGATGTCAGTTAATGTTTCGAAAGTAAGAGAATCCGAACCTGTATATTCCAAAGTTAAACTTTGACAATATGGTTGCATCACGTTGTAGTAAAAATTATACATTCACGTGTTCGAAACATCAAAGCTGGCCTGTCACACTCACACACACACACACACACACACACACACACACACACACACACACACACACACACACACACACACATATACTTCTATCTTTACAAGATTTTCCTGGAACACAATGCTCCGAATGTATATAGGTCTAGCAGTCAATTTTTTGGTCTGCTTCCATGTTGTAACAATTCGGAAGCCACTATGTTTCCTGAAATTTTAAATACATTTCCTATATACAGAGTTATTCATGTTCTTCCATAAATGTCGTCTAATGTGGAAGATCCCCTTGCACGTCTCTGATTTATTTCAATGTAGGATATCGCCCAATTTGACTGTTCATAGGCCTCCGCTCTATACACCCTGATCAATTTCTGTTCTGACTCTAAGCACTGCTGGAGGTTTCCTTAGTGCAGGACATATGTCTCTTTGTTATTTAGTATTGCAAGCAGTTTCTATTATTGGATCTGTAGTGGCATTTCGCTTCTTGTACGAAGAGGAAGCTCATTGTGCTCGTCTTGGATATGGCTAGGATATTCTAGATCGACCTCTAGCACATACAAGTGCTCGAGTCGGAGGAAAGAGACAAAATCTATTTTATGAACTTCTTGTTGTGCCAAGCACCTCAGATTCCTCTTAGGAAGTGGCATTAATATTCTTTTCCCGTAAAAGCTATTGATATCTATCATGCTAATACAGTTATCTGATTTAACACACACACATATTTACACACTTTCGCATACTATTTGAAACTGTTCATAGGCCACGTCTGATCCCTCCCTTAAAAAGGTTCGAGCTTTTTCGGGTCAATGCTGAGGTCTATTTCTACCTTTGTAAGCTTTAGTTTGGCTTCGAAACTAGCCCAGGCAATGCTTAATGCCATCAAGAATTGAAACTATATATTTCAAGAGAGAGGCCTGAACGTTCTCATATGCATCTGCCAGCAATAAACTGTCTGTTTTCAGTTATAGATCACCATATTGGCTCAGATTCTGAATGCTCAATATATCCTACTCTTTCTGTGCATGTTGATACTCTTCTTTCGTGATGCTATCGAAGTTATCGAGAGTAGGAAAGCTGGTTTCATCAAGCTTCGCAATGCCGTCATCATAGGGGTAAGAAAAAACAGCTAAACAAGATAGCCTTTCTAAAACTTCAAACTATTTAGAAATCTGAATTCAATGCTCCTGTACCTTTTTGAGATTGATATATTCATTCAGATACCTAGATAGATTATATACATAGACGAATTGTAGATAATAATATCTTTTAGGATGTTTAGATGCATGAAATGGGGTTGTCGTACGCCGGATGCTCCAGTGGAAAATGGCTGTCATATTTGCTCAATGATAACATTCGGTATGATATACATTGCAGGCTTTTTAAGCAGAACCTAGAAAAGCACGGAACACATGACAGTGATCTCTCGCTTTCGTCTCATGCGCCTCAATCTCCTTCCTAGATAAATTACACGAGCATTGCGAAAATCATCCAAGTTCTGAGCCGTCAATCGCGTTTCCTCAATTTTGCTATACCGATCAATAACCACACCGGCTATTGCTCTGAACTCAATGAAGAATTGCTTCATTGCATCAGAACCTCTAAAAAGCAAAATTTAAACGTCACGTCATGGCGAAATACAAGTTTAAGGGATATTGACATTGGCGCATGATTGTGCCTAGCCATGGACCAGCCGTAATTAGCTGATGGCTGAAAAGATAGGACATTTGCTAGCACACTGTATGTATGCATATGCCACAAAGCTTACATGATCACATTCTGAATATGATGAAAACCGGAAAACATCTCCTAGTTTTGGCTTTTTAATATTTGACACTAATTGTATCTCAATTGATGTTTTAAAGTACATTTTCTTTATTCAACGGCTCTAAGTATGGCGCTCATACTCATTGCCTGCCATTGTATTTGATTATTTGATGTTTCTTAAATAATTCCTTATTCCAGCAGTATGTGATGGTGTATAGTCAATGATAATGAGCAAATTTGCACGAAAACAACGTTTCAATTTTGGCTTCTAAAAAGGAATCACTGAATTATCCTCATCTAAGCCGAATTCAGCGACTGTGCCCTGATTTTTCTTCTAAAATAGCTCTATCTGGTGTAGACCGACTGGAAACTCAAAGACTGAATAGTTGAATTCCTTGAATAATACACTTACAGGCTACTTATTTGTCAGTTGAATATTTTTCTTTGCTGCGTGTTTTGCTGCCTGCATAGCCTAGGTAAATCAATTGAACTGTATGAGGTGTATTAAGTTCTGGAGTTGCGTACAATTATTTTCTTGATATACCAATGTAAAAGTGCTATATTTTATGCACGTTTTAGACATCAAATTTAAGCAGACAGCTGACCTCATAATCGTGAGAATTTATTATTGTCAGGCAATGAACAACAATGAAGATCATTTATATACGTTGGTTGCACCATTTGTCATTACTTAAATACGTGATATGGATTTGATAGGTACTTTATTTTTCCCTCGATAGAGCCACTTGATTGTTACTTCCTGAGCTGTTATAAACGTTTAGGCCACTAAGAGCAAAGCGTAGCAAGGAGATATTTCTACAAGAAAAGGAGTGGCGCAGCTGTGGAGGAAGTTCGCGACTGCGGAATAAAAGGAGCGCGTAGCTGAGGCATCCGTGACGCTAAAACCTCAATGATTCCAAGAAAAGAAATCAAAATCTCGGCAATATGGAACGTTTCACACCTGCACAAGATGTTTTCCAGACTTCAAAAGTGGATAATTTGTAAAAGGCCCACCCACCACTTAAACTACTTCTTATGGGTGCTCTGTATGTGTGTGTGTGTGTGTCTAACTATAGTATACTTTTACCCAATTAAGAATGTCTTATTTCACAGCTACCCAGTAATTTTATGGTCAATTGTGTGTTATGTCCAATACAATATATGCATCAAGGGAATTTCGCCTGCGGTGCCACAAGTAGTTAAAGCGGGCGTTAAACACTATCCAAAAAAATTAAGGGAATTGAGACTGATAATTAGGCGCTGAGATAAACTTTCGTCAAATTGCTCTGGGTTTATTAATAACTCTTGAGTTGGATACAATACTTCATCTGTTATTAAGAAAGAGAAGAAATATTCAAATATGATACTCATTTGGTAAATGTACATGTAGTATATTTCATATGCACTGATATTAAGAAAAATAAGTTTACCAAGAATGCTCACTCATAACTGAAAATCTTAATCTCTTGCAATTGCATGTAATCATGAGAAACTTTAAGCCCGAAAATATGCGTTACGTCTTATGGAAAGGATAAAACTACTTAGGTACCAACACTGTTAAGCTATTTTATGATAGGAGTTTAGATATATACGAGGGTAGGGACAAAAGTGATGCTACTAATTTTTTCCTTGCCGATATGTGAAGGGATCACAAACGTATATATGTCGTGTGGACGTTCTGCAGACATAGTGTGTATGCAGAACAACAGATGGCCCTGTGATAGCTGGTAGTAGCGCAGCGAGGAATGAGAAATCAATCTGTTGGCGAGTGTTGTGCGAGATGGAAGTAACCCTTATTTACCAGCGCACTTACATTAAAATAGCCATTCTCCGAGGGAGAAATGTGATGGAATGTCACAGTGAATTAGTGGAATCCCTTGGGAATAATGCCCTACTATACCGTAATGTAACACGGTGGGTAGGAAAGTTTCAGCAAGGACGTGTGACAGCCAGTGATGAGCAACGTTGGGGACGACCTGTCAGTGTGCGGACCGATGTGGCACTTGCCGTCATCGAGCAACTCCTGGATAAGACAGACGATGAACGCTACAGGAGTTAGAGAGGGAAAGAGGAATCGAGAAACGCACCGTCCACAGGATATTGCGCAATGAGCTGCAACTACACAAAATCGCTTCGCGGTGGGTACCACATGCGCCGACGGAAGTTCAAAGGTAGGTGCGCTATGCAATATGTTTCGATCACCTTGCACGCTGGCAACAGGAAGGCGATCAATTATTGTCACGAATTATCGCCAACGATGAATTTTGGGCCAGGGCATAGGAATCAGAACTGAAACGGCAGTGTGCGGAGTGGCGACATGCTGGATCACCAAGGAGGCAGAAGTTCCGTCAGAATCCTCCCCAGTCAAATTGATGGTGATCGTCGCGTATGACATCAGGGGTGTCATTGTTTGCTACTTTGTTCCACATGACAGAACAGTGAACGCACAGTACTACATGGACTTCCTGGTGCGACAGGTGTGACGTAGTATTCGGGAAAAGCGTCCGGATCTTGTGGACAGTGCAATAATCCTGCACGACAATGGAAAACCGTATAAAGTAGAGTGTACTGTGTAGTAGAGTGTAGCTACTGTGACGTTGGGGATGGGAAGAATTGGAGCACTCACGGTACTCTCCCGACATTTCGCCCTGTGACTTTGATCTCATTCGAAAGGTTAAGGAACTACGCGGTAAGCGGTTTGCAGCACGAGAGGACATTGCTAATGCTGTGCGCGAACAGATGATCCGATTCACACATGGTGCGGCAAATGCTGCGACAATTGGTATTTAGCGCCTCCCACATCGCTGGCAGTGTGTGGTGACAGTAGCACGGGACTACTTTGAAGGTATCTGGACCCAGGTTTGGCATGTCAACTGTATGTTTACTGTGTTGTCATTATTTTGCACTGTGAAGGTCATATTGCCTCGTATACTACCGTAATAAATTAGTGTCTTACAGTATTCAGTGCTGTTCATTGTCCACACATTAGATAACACCTTTTCCTTTCGCCTGCATATGTCACATTTTCCAACCGGACTGGCATCTTCAAGAAAATAAGTAGTTGCCATGGCTTTTGCTCCAACCCTCGTTTATATAACATTCGCGACAATGAGATTAATACACATAAATAATTATCTTGCGAATACATGAACTGAAACAATAATACTTCTCCTCGACAATTTAGTGTTGCTAAACATCAGATATATACACAGATATGATACATCACAAATTCAAAACTAGTATAAGAGCAACATATGCATGTATTTACAAACAGGTTGCAACAATAATATGGTCGTGCTGCAACCGTTACTTTAAGAGATATTAATGCTTACCGCATATAACCTTAGGTATTTCCTCAAAGACAGCTAACGTTCAGCATTCAACCCTATTAGATTCGTATACGCCCTTTGTAAGATGATATACCTGTATTATTTTTCACATTTTAGGTATACTGTCTGTAAACCAAGAGAAAAGATTAACGCAATATGTTTTAAGCTTTGTATTATATGAGAGCTGGTATAACACTATAATGATACATTCATGTCTACTAACAAACTGCACCTACAAAGAAACACTCTGCGATTTTCTTAAGGTATTCCGCTGACGAAATTTGAATCGAAAGACAGAATTGGAGATCCAAACAGAAAACAAAAGACTTCAGAAAACAAATGTAAGCTCCGTTGTTTATACTGGATACGACTATATCGAATAACAATATTCCTTTTTTTATGAATGCGTATATCTATTTACACTTTTGTCGTTTTTTCAGAAAAATAATCGAATCTCGAACACATCTGCCCATGCCTACCATCAGTAAAAGCTAATATAAGGCCTATATGCTAATGTAATAATAAGCCAGTGTGAAGGTGTCAGCTGTGAATATAAAGCAACGCTATGTTTTTTATTTAAGGCCTTCAACAACCAAAGAGTGAGTGAACGTATAGATACAGAAATTTAATCAGAAGCAAGACAAAATGAACCAAATGAAATGCATACTAAATCTTCATTTAAGACAGAATTAAAATTTCGATGCAAGAGAGTGAAGGATGGCACTACAACAAAACAAATCACAACAAGCAATGAAGCAAACAGGGACCAAAGGAATATGACAGAACTACTATAATTACAACGAGCACACTCGCCAAGCAAAATGATGCAAATGTCACAATGCCAGAATAAGAACTCAGCAAAACGACAAACTTCTTGCAAAACCAAAGCGAAGAAGTTGATCGACCAAAATTTTCTTTTAATAATTCACATATACATATAGATTCGATTTATACATAGGATGCATATTCTAAATTTCAAAACTAATATAGGAAATGTTCTGATTGCAAACATGTCACAACATTGAAACATATCGATTTTATTAATCTTTGTTATTGCTTTTACTGTACGGAAAACCATATTTTACCAATTCTTTGAGATATGAATTTGTAATATTTATGCTATTTAATTGAAAAAAAAATGTTCATATTTCATGCTGAAACGTGTCTCTTTAATTGCACGGATGATAAACACCTTTGTTTTTCAGGATTATTTAGGCCTTGAATATACTTATTTATATGAAGTTACAAACTTAACCTAAACCTCTAATACCACAATGCAAAGTATACAACATTTTTCTTAATAAATAATATTAAGAATCAACAGAAGTTTATTATTTTTACTTACACCACCAATCCCAATCCTTTATTTATATATAAGACAAATGTTAGCATAAAATGCGAAATTATGGGAATAGCAATCTGCGTCAATTATTCAAATGATGGAAGATATATATATACCTTATTCAACGAATTATAAAAACAAAAATACAAAAAAAAAAAAAACACACAGTCACACACAGGAAAGCAGGGCACAAATCAAGTATTCTAACCTACAGATTTTTTCATATCTTAGGGGAACACTCAACATCAGGACAAAGTGTTAATTACGTGTATTAATTAGCCTGTTAATTTGCCATGGTCGTTACGGTCAATTCATTGCTTCACATTATTTCCAGCACATAACTTTGAATCAAATAATCAAAAAGGGTAAGGCAACACATGCTAAAGTATACTACTTCTACATAGCTAACTACTAATCAGGATAACTGATTACAAAGGTATTTTCTCTACAATGTAGGAAAGCGGAATGGTAGAATATAAGAAAATACAAATTATATTCAAAAATACATTAATTATGATAGAAATACATCGTTAATTGCGTTGCTTATTTGACACATTTTTACTCTGTTACGCCAGAATTTGCCAACTTATGACCTATCAAGGACATTTCTTTTGAATTATCTCTTTTGTATGCTGATTGTGAGTACATTAATAACCGTAGTTGATTTACCAGAGAATTCTCAACTTCGTAAGCAGATGATTTTTATGTATTATATCTACCGCTGACACTGTCCAGACATTTTTTTAACAAAGTTCTACATTGTCTTTACTACTATACAGGTGTTTCAAAAATACGGGGCATAATTTCAGGTATGTATTTCCCACATGAAGACAATCAAAATAGTTCATTATAACATGTGTCCGGAAATGCTTCATTTCCGAATTATGGCCTTCACAACATTGGAATTCACTGGAACGTTTTTCTTTCCGCAGGTCTTTGCCGTCAAAGGAAACATTAGGAGGGCGCTCTGATAGTTCATTCTGAGGAAGGTTACATTAAGTGTTCTTTAGGCGTTAAGACTGTGCGACATGTATTCAAATCAAGAGCTGGCAGAGATACACTTCATGTACGGTAAGGCGGACGGCAATGCTGCGCTGGCTCGTCGTTTGTACCAGGAGAGGTACCCACAGCGACAATGTCCAGATCGGAAGACATTTGTACGTCTCCATTCCCGTCTGTGCGAGTATGGAACATTCACCTCTCCTGGTTTGGGAAGGGGACGACCAAGATCTACAACTCCAGAAGTGCAGGAGGAGATTCTGGAGGCTATGAACAGGACTCCTATCAGCACACGACGGTTAGCGTTGCAAGTCAATGTTCCTCATAAGACTGTCTGGAGACTGTTGAACGAGTATCAATTGTATCCTTATCATTTGCAACGTGTACAGGCCCTGTCACCAGCAGATTACCCTGCACGAGTTAGGCTCTGTCAGTGGTTCTTGCAGCAGTGTGGTGTAAATCCGAACTTTTCTGCCGTCGTATTATTTACAGATGAAGCGCTGTTCACAAGAGATGGCATAACAAATTTCCACAATCAGCACGTATGGTCGCATGAAAACCCACGTGCAACTGTTGTATCTCATCACCAGGTGAGGTTCTCCCTCAACATGTGGGCCGGTGTCATTGGTTATCGATTAGTTGGACCCCATGTACTTGTAAACAGACTTCCGGGGCAGGCGTACACAAACTTCCTGGAAAACACCATACCTGACGTTTTCGAAGACACTCCACTGATCAATCATCAACACATTCACTTCTTGCATGATGGCGCTCCTGCACACTTCAGTCTTACGGCTCGCCGGTACTTGGATCGAAGGTTTCCTGGTCGATGGATAGGTAGAGGTGGCCCAATTGCTTGGCCTCCACGCTCACCTGATCCGAACTCTCTCGATTTCTACTTGTGGGGCCATTTAAAATCATTGGTTTATTCATCTCCGGTGCCGGATTTGGAATCCTTTCGGAATCGAATTGTGGCAAGTTGTGAGGACATACGCAATACTCCTGGAGTTTGGGATCGTGTTCGCAGATCAATGAGACATCGATGTGAGGTCTGTATTCAAGCAGGAGGTGGACATTTTGAACATCTTCTGTAATGACAACAACTTGCGGAAAGAAAAACGTTCCAGTGAATTTCAATGTTGTGAAGGCCATAACTCGGAAATGAAGCATTTTCGGACACATGTTATTATGAACTAATTTGATTGTCTACATGTGGGAAATACATACCTGAAATTATGCCCCGTATTTTTGAAACACCTGTATACACATAAGGCGATGCCAACATTTCCATTGTCGATACTGTTTTTTTGTTTTGTTTTGTTTTTGTTTTTAACCCAGAATAGCCCCGAGCCCACCCTGAATCCCTCGTGTGGGCAACCTCTGAGTGATGAGTGAGTCAGTTAATCAATATGCCCACCCACATATACGCCGTGCGTGGAGACCCGGTGGAAAGGAATATCCTGGTTGGTTAAGGATTGTATATCTGAACCTGAGCTTGTAACTCTCAGTGACTGGGTACTGCGCTCAACCTCATACACCGCTTTGGTTTTAATTTCGCTTAAACAGGAGGCTAAGGACAAACCCACCTATAGTCAATCGGCCAGGACTAGGTACTTATATCAAATTGCAGGGTGAGTGGGACGGCGAGCCTGCTATATCCCCTGTGTAGCCCTGTCACCCCAGGGTGCTCCGTGGTGGGTGGAGAGCACTGGGGGTAAACTAAGACCATCTTAAATTGCAACAAAAACCAAACTCAAGTCCATTTTAGTGGTATGAATCGTCCAATGAAATCCTTATGCACAAGTAATATACAAGTTTCTCTATATTCCCACTCACACAAAAATCATCTCCCAGCAACAACTTCTGCATTCGATATAAGATTTATACCTGCTACTTTATATCTCAGAATTGGAGGATAACGGCCGCGCCGTGGCCGAGTGATTAAACCACTTACTTCTCGCCTAGGCGGCCCGAGTTCGATCCCAAGTGACCGCATGCGGTGGACAAAGCGGCGCAGGGGCGGGTTATCTCTAGGTTCTCCGGTTTCCCCGCCATCGCATTCCACTGGTGCTCCATCTTCACTTCATATATCACCAGTGTCACAAGCAGTAAAAGCGGGCGTTAAAAAAATGGAAGAAGGAAAACTTACTACCCGATAGCCTCACATGAATTGTCTTTAAATTTTAAGAACTTTTACATTCTAAAGTGATTGTGCATACCTTTAAAAAAATAAAGTCAGCTACCCATCCCGAACCTGAAGACAGACGACACACTGCACATGACGTGTCTTGTCTGGCTCCAAGTGACAACTCTCCCACCCTTAGTGCCTGCTGACCGAGGTACACATTGAAAACAGAGGCATGACCCAGAACCAATGGGAAGTGGAACAGGCAACAGCTGACACAAAGAAGGAGATGGTAAAGGGCAAGGTTACATTGACGCCCCAAATGTTCTGAAAAAACCGGGCGAAAAGAAGCAATAAAAAAAAAGTGGTTGCAACGTACTAAATGATCCTTTGGTCCTTAATATTATTTATTAAGAAACAAATTGTACACATTGCATATGTGATACTACAGTTTTAGATAAAGCTTGTAGCTTCGCATAGATAGATGTATTCATAGGCCTAATTAGTCCAAAAAGTAGAGGTATTGGGCATTTGTGTATTTAATAAGACATATTTCGTTATGATGTTTGCATATTGTTTCAATCAAATAATATGGATATTAGAAGTTTATATCTCTAGAAATTGGTGGAATATGCTTTCCTCTATAATGAGAGCAATAATACTTATGAATAAAATGTATTTATTTCAATTTCATAGTATGCTTATACTCCGAGCATTTCCTGAATTAGTATTAAAATTTAGATTATACCTTCTTTCTCTCTCTCTCTCTCTCTCTCTCTCTATATATATATATATATATATATACATATATATAACCATATTTTTATTGCCCTCCGTGGTGTAGTGGTTACCATGCTAACTTTCTCTATCCAAGGCATAAAAATCCTTAGCATGTCTTCCTTCGGAAGGGAAGTAAAACCCTTGGTCACGTGTGGTAATCTCAAGCCCGATAGAGAGGCCTCTGAGGAAAATTAAGCGATCTTTCACACCCAGTTTAGAATGGGACGCTAAGAACCACAGCAGTTAAAGGGCGTCCATAAATAACAAGCCATTTACATTTTTTTGTCCATATTTGAATGTGAATTAACACATTTAGATTTTATTCCACATCTTGTTCGCTTTGATTCTGCAATTAGGCTGTCGATTCGCTGAGTTCTTATTCTTATACTCTGTAGTTTGCATCATTTTGCTTGGCAAGGATGCTGGTAGTGATTACGAAAGTTCTGTCACATAACTTGGGCAGCTGTTTGTTTTGTGGTTCCTTGTGTTTTGCTTTGTTGTAATGTCAACTTTCTGCCTCTTGCATCGACATTTTATTTTGCCTCCATTTAATTTGGTTCATCTTGTCTTTGGCTTCTGATTCAATTTCTGTGTCTATATGTTCATTGACTTTTGAATGTGTTAGCTAAAACACATAGCTTTGCTTTATACGCACAGTTGTTGTTGTTTTTATTCTTCGACTTCTTCTTCTTCTTCTTCTTCTTCTTCTTATTATTATTATTATTATTATTATATTAGAATTTGGGTCTTGCATTAGTTTTTTTAATGAAGATGGGTATGAGCAGGTAATGCTCATTTGCTTGCAATTGCGTTCAAGATTAGATTATTTTTCTTAAACAACGAGATAAATGTACATAAATACATGCGTTCATAAAACAATGCATTACATTATTCGATATATTAGTCTTTTCAAATGTAGAACAGTGAAACTTACATTAAATTTGCATTATGAAGTCAATTCTAACTGTTGATTCATGTTTGTTCTGTTCGATTCCTTAATAACATCGTAGAATGTTGCTCTTTAGATGCAGTTTACAGCTCGATATGGATTGATTCTTAAATGATTATACCAACTCTCAAACAATACAAAGCTGTAAACAGATGGCAATATTTGCTCTTGGATTACGGAAATGTTTACCTGAAATGTGAAAAATAATGTAGGTACGTGATTTCAAATCAATAAAATATGCTTTGCTTTTTATAAAGGGGATGTTTACCTGAAATGTGAAAAATAATGTAGGTACGTGATTTTAAAACGATAAAATATGTTTTGCTTTTTATAAAGGGGTTATCAAATCTTATTGCATAGAAAGCTGAATGTTAACTGCCTTTGAGCAAATAGCTAGAGTTATACGTGCGATGTATTTATATATCTTAAAGTACATTTTGCAGCAGGACTATATTATTGTTGGCACCTTTTTGTAAGTACGTGCATATGCTGTTTTTATACTAGTCTTAGATTCGTGTTGTATCATATCTGTGAAGATATCTGATGTTTAGCAACACAAATTTTTCAGAGGCAAAAAATGTTAATATTTTTGCAATTCATGCATGCGCAAGTTACCTGTTTTTCTCATAATTTAGCTAAAGTGTATTAATTTCAGAGTCTCTGATATTAAACATTGTTAAAATATTTCTAAAATAATAGTGGAATACAAGTCATACCTTGTGTTGATTGCAGATGTGATTAGAAGCGAATATTGTAATGTGCCCAATTTAAATTGCTTAGGTGGTTTAGTTTTATCAAATAGAATTGGATTTCCATGTCCTTCCTTTTATATGCTTATAATGTAATAAAGTTGGCTTAATGAAATTCTGTAGCCAATCCGCTATCCAGGATCCACATATGCTATTTTTTCGGCTTTATTTAAGTGGGGGGGTCGGAGATTCTGTACAGTGGCTATATAAAAATGAACCGGAATGTCAATTATCCCTGAAACTGTATTCTTTAAGCATTATGCGTCTAATATATTGGTGTTGGGGTTGGTTAGAGACGCTTAGGTTGTTAGATTATGTTAGGTTATATTAGTCATGGTTAGCCTGGAATTGGTTAAGTTAGGTAATGTTAAACTAGGTTGACTAGGTAAGGTTAAGTTAGGTCAGTACATTATTCCGCAGTTTATATGCGTGAGTGTTTGTTTGTGCCTCTCTTACCATTAAACATTTCTTGTCAATGCTACACGTCTTTGATATTTATTCTCCTGGAATGTGCCCCGTTGAAATATCTTTGTGAAAAAAAACTTAAAAATAATGATTTGAATTTCAAACAGAAGAGGGTGATGAGGTTACGGTTCTGAATTTGTTTAGCATTTAAAACAATAAGAAATGGATTTACTTGAAATATGCTACTTGCGTTAGTTTCTGGGAAAAATTAAATTTGTGAATTTGTATGTGTGTGAGTGTTAATATGGATCTATCTAATAAACACTTAGCATTCTGCAAAGCACGAGAACTTGAGTTATAAGGGTCTATATTAAGTATTAGTGCCACGAAAGTTCGTATGAATGTTCTGTTTAAAATAAATAATGGCATATCTCAAAAAACTTTTTGCTTCATTGGTTTTTAAACATAAAATTATGTTTTCCAATTTAATTAGAGTTAAGTTGTGAAATAAAGGTCATTTAAGGGAGCCTTATTTGTTTTAGTAATTGAATGAAAATATAATAATAATTATGAAATACCCGAAAAAGTATAATTCTCATAGGAACATAACAATGCTGTATTTTTATCGGTTGATTCTCAAGTGAAAATTAATATGAAGGTTTATATTTGAGAGAAATTAATATATAATTAATAACTAAATAATAAATTCATGTCAGTGTTTTTTTGTTATACATGGCTTAAAATAATATGATTATGAAATTAGATTAAACAGTGAGAACTTGTAATACTGCTGAATTTGAGCATAGTTGGTGGGTATTAGAGTTCCCTTTCTGGTTGTGTGAAGGGTTTTTTTTAAAGTTGGTTAACGAAAATCAGTATGAAGTGAGGTTCTGTACTGAAAACTAGTAATTCATTTCGAATTTGAGGAAAATTGTTAAGTTTTAACCTTGGGTTACTTATGGTCTTATTTTTGATGGTGTGAAGGTTTTCGAAATTACTTAAAACAAACACATGATTATAATATTAGATTTGTCATTAAAAATTAGTACTACTTCTTGTACCTGAGCAAAATTGGTGATTTTTGGGGGTATTTAGATGTTTAAAAATGACTTAAAACAAAAACACGATGATGAAGCTATGTACTGCCTTGAAATCTAGTAATATGTGTTGATCCTGAGCAATGTTAATGAGTTTAATTTTTTAGGTACTCTTCTTATCAATTGAAAATATATGATTGTTAGATGAGTGTTAGATGAATGTTTGTATTTGTATAAGTTTAATGTGAAGGTTTGTCGAAATGATGTATTCATGTATAGAAATGAGCTTAAGTCTCGTTGATTAAAGATACGGTATTGGTCAGCATAAAGCATCTTGTGCACATTAGATGTTAAAGAAATGAGGCATCAATAAAGCTGTGAATTGTTGCTTTTTAAGGTTTAAAATAAGGTTTGCAAGGAAAAAGGTAAGTAACCTTTTAGTTGAAAGTCGGTAATTTATCCTTTGGCTGGGGAATTGGTGTGAATGGCGGTTATAAATCAGAATTTCTTCTGCTCCAAAGGGAGGAAATATATTTGTTAGTTCGTTAGCTGTAGTGTATAAGGAATGCCGTTTTGTCCTCCCTCTGCTACCTGATGTTAGGTATTCTGCCGCGCTCCGTGTATTACCTTCAGTATTTTCTCAGCTGCACACAAGGCTGGATGCTTTTATTAGTTAGATTCCCTGTTTATACATATATGTGTGTGTGCGTGCGTTTATGTATCAGTTAAAGGTTGTAAGTGAATTCTCCCTATTTTATAGTTGTAAAAATCACTTTTGGCGTATATTATTTTTATATTTCGCGTAATTTTGAATGTAGAGGCCGCAGTTTCGCTTTTCTCCTGCGATAGGCTATTTGTGTTTTTATCTCCTGTTCTCGAGATCGGTGTACGTGTGTAATTATGTGTGTATGTGTATGTTCGTGTGTATGTATATATGAATATTTGTGTTGATGTCAATCTGTGTATGTGTTTGAGTTTATCTGTATGTATATATGAATGCATTCCTTAGAAGTGTCCTGGGTTCATTTCCCGGTGATAGGCTATTTGTGTTTTTATCTGTTGTTTTTGAGATCGGTGTCCCTCTGTATGTATGTGCATATATGTATATTGAGAGAAAACTTGGGTATATTTGTTTGCGTGTATATGTGTGCATATCTGTGTATATTTATGTTCGTGTGTGTTTGTACGTATGTATGTACCAATATGGGTGTTGATGTATGTCTGTCTGTTTACGTGTTTGAATTTGTGTATAAGTTTCTTGCGTATCTTTAAACGAATATTCTGAGGTCCCGGATTACGTCCCCAGTCTCGGATTTTGTGTAACTTGTAGCGATGTTTATGGTGTATTTATGTGTGTGCGTGTGAGTGTGGTATTGCTTAATTCATGCTTCCCCGCTTTTATACTCGAAGTGCTGGACGAATGTCCTAACAAAACTCCCCGTCTGTATAAAGAGTTGATATTTCCTGTTCCATATATGTTCCTATTTTCTTTGGTAGTTATAAGTTACGTTAGTACCCTCAAGGGTGCATTTCTGGCATTGGAATGATAATGATGTACGTTTGGTTTCTATATTTTGAAGATTCGTTCCTCTTATGATTTAGCGCCTTTTTAAGCGGATTTCGCTAAAACAGTCGCTAAATTTTTGTAGTTTTTCTTTTCAAAAAAGTATTTGGTATTGGTATTATACAGTAAGTATGCTATAAAGCTTGGCCGTCAAGTGCACGGTCCGTCTCCCGGTAAGGTATTCTACACTTGGCTGGCAGTCACACGGTCCATCACCCAATCACACATGCGTGAACGTCAATTACAATCTTAAATCATATCAAATCAGAATAAACACAAAACATGCCTTATCACAGCAGATGTTGGAGAGGTCATCCATCTAAATCAATACGTCCACGGCATTGCCGAAGAAATTTTCATACACACGCATTAGCTCAACTTCCGAAATATTCTGTCTTGATATTTTGTTTTGATTCTTCTAATGTGTGTGGATTACTTTTGTACACCTTATGTTTCAAGTTACCCATAAATAAAATACGCATGCCGTAAGATTAGGGGATCAAGCAGGTCATAAACATTGTTAATGATTCTCTCCTCATCGCCTGCGGTGCCAGAGTAGTAAAAGCGGGCGTTAAACACTACCCAAAAAAATGATTCTCTCCTCAAAATTTTCCGCAATATACGTATTGATTCATCAGCTGTATGCGCGGCGGCAGAATCTTTCTTGAAATATCCAGACCGATATTCAATGTTCGTCAGCATGGTGCCAGTATATTTTTTCTATAACTTTCTGCATTTTTTGGAACACTTATAAAAATTGGCCCTATTGTTCTGTATCTATATTTTATTGCGCACCATAGCCCGATTTTTTTTTTTTTTTCGTGCAAGGGAATTTCATGAATGAAATTGTGTTTATCTATAGCATAATATCGCTTGTGTTGTGATGGCGCATGACTATGTAAATGAAACCATGCTTCGTCACTGAACAGTATTAATTCCGAATCGATTATTCCATCATTAATATTCCTCAAAATCCAGTTACCGAAATTTATCCGATTCTGGTGATCACGTGGTAGCAATTCCTGGACAAGAGTAGCCTTGTGAGGTTTGAGTTTTAAAATTTTTGTTGCTTTCCTTGCTGAAGCTTCCGAAATGACAGTTTCTTGTGCAAGGTGCTTAAGAGATTTTCGAGGTGACCGACTGAGATTTCGTCTAATTTCTACTCGTAAGCACACGCCTTTTACCTTTCTTTTCCTATCACAAATTTATTCCGTCTCCCTGAACTTATTTACAAGCAAACGAACGATTTCTCTACTGGGAACACGCACACGGAAATTTACAGGACGATGTAAGCCCATACGTTTCATAATACGTACTTCATTTTTTAAGTAACTCAAGCAAAACTAAACAGTTCTAAACTTACCTAATGTATTCACGTGTGAACTGGACTAGAAAAGACGACAGAACGGACTAGGTCGCGCGCGCAGGGAAATGCAGTGAAGGTCTCACGAGCCATGCACCTGGCGGCCAAGTTTTGCAACATACGTATTGTATAATACAACTTTTTCACTACAAACAGATGAAATTTTATGGTTGCTTGTGATAAAATAGTCGAAAATTACACTCATGTTCATTTAAATTAATTATAGCAAATATTAAAATCGAGAGTTGTGGGAACTTTTTAGCGCAATGATAGATCAAATCTGATGGTGTAAACGAGATGTCCATTAAATTTGAGATCAATATGCCCCTAAAAGTCCAATGTACCTAAAAGAATTGTCAAAACTAAGCCCATTT
Source organism: Hymenopus coronatus (assembly GCA_030762935.1). Classification (NCBI taxonomy): domain Eukaryota; kingdom Metazoa; phylum Arthropoda; class Insecta; order Mantodea; family Hymenopodidae; genus Hymenopus; species Hymenopus coronatus. Next base: position 318,248,685 of record CM060900.1, on the reverse strand, counting down.
CGCAACTTCCGCGGAATTCCTTGGGGGCGTGATCGGCTTATGATTGTCAGGTGCCAAAATGATTGGCTGGTTTCAGGTATGCAAACATCATGCAAAATTATTGTTCTAATTATTATGGAAATTTTGATAAGCAATTGTATGCAAATTTATTGCTCTAATTATTATGCAAATATTTTTGCTATGCAATTTATGCAATAAAGTTGGTGTCTTTTCGCGCTCAAGGGTACATTTACTGCATACTTATGGAGGGCCAAGTAATTTATAATTGACATTGCTCGAGCCAAATCAGACTGCTGGAATCTTGCCAGAAAACTTTACTGATAATAGTGTTGGTTTTGGAATAGTCATGACGTAGCCGACCAGCTGGAAGTGCTGCGGCACATTATACTTTGATAATTTAGTTACTCCATTTGATCTTCTATGTGTCTTGCATCTAAGAAATATTCAGGCTACGGGAGCCAACAGTATTGGTAAAGATTGTAACACACTGAGGGGACATGAAACTCAGGAAACTCAGAGGGCTATTGACTTCAGATCTGACAGATCAGCCAATATATTAGTGCCCTCGCGGAATGACAACAGCATGATGACAGTGGCAACAAACTTTCATATTATTCTGGACCTTCTCGGGTTTCAAGCCAGGTGTAGTGATGAAGAGTCATCGACGTTTCGGAAGCGTGCATCTCTCCCATCATCAGCATGATGAATGGCTCAATCGGGTAAAAAATGGCAGTATATATACCGTCCGCCGCGGCAAGTAGCACGGAGCCTGCAGATTTTTTTTTATTTTTTTTATTTATTATTATTATTTTTTTTTTTTTTTGTAGTTTCGAGTGGAGGGGGAAAATCTACCTTAAGGACTAACTCGGGCTGGCAAGCCCGGAGTATTGGGGTCTCCTAGAATGGACATACCGACTAAAAGAACCCCTCCACCTGGAGTTAAAGGTGAGGACACTGCGGTATAGCTGTTGCACCCGCGCAGTCTAAGGTGATGGTAAACTGGCCCGCTGTGCGGCCGCCAGGGGAGAGGGTTCTGCTGGTAGACCGGCTTGACCGTGGCCAAGCCGACCCCGTAGCGAAGTGTGGGTGAGGAAGTTTGAGAGGAAGTTAAAGTTTTTGGTGCTAGAATCTAGTGGTGATAGTGGGATTGGGAGTGCAAGCAGATCTGTCATTCTCTCCCTTTGGTGATGATGATGGTTACTTGCGGTGTTTCCTGGATCTATTGGTGGTCGGTTGTGGAGGCAACGGAAATGTTGCTCCATGAAGTTCTGGTGGCCTTGCGGTAGTTGTTGAAAAATCTGAATGATGTATTTTGAACTTCTTGCTGCAGCTCTCGGATCCCCGCAACAGAAGCTTCTAAAGACCCTAGCCGCGTGGACCGGCCGTCGCTGCAATCTTGAACAGTCGGATTTGCGAGACGAATCTCAATGCGTGCCAGCTTGCGCTGGACAGACGCAAGAGCCCCGCCATCTTCGACTGCTGCCTGGGATGGTATCCTCGCCTCCAATGCTTCGAGGCGCTCTTTGGTCTTGTGTTGCCTCCTGGAAGGGTGCAATACTGGTCAGTAAATCCTGCAGCAAGGAGTTGTCTGGTGATGAACTCTGTGTTGGTGATTGATGATGGTGCTGTTGCGGTGGAAGCCTGCTCCGGGGATACAGGGGGCATTGGGGCTGTCCTGTGTGGTGTGTGCGGCCGGAGCATGTGATGCAGAAGCAGCGTCGTCAGCGGAGATCGTGCTTTAGTCAGGCAGCTGTCAAGCAGCCCGCACCACAGTAGTGGCACTTGTTGCGTGCCCTTAGGCGCAACAGCGTCGGTAGGGGACCGATCTTTCGCTTCTGCTGGCCTCAATGCGCAGCCGATGATCTAGCAAGGGCAGGCACGATGCTAAGGCAGCTTCAACGTCCGAACCGGACCCAAGGTGAAGCTGGACCAGGGATGTGGGACTCCGGGTCGAAGTGATGCGATTGGCCTTCATTGCTGAACACCAAATCTGATGAGCGGCTTTTAGGACGAAGTGACTTGGCAGGTTCAGGGGCACGGCGCAGATGACCACCGTGTGATAGTCGTCTGGTGTCGTGTTGTTGCCCGGCTCCGGTGGAGCAGCAGGCACGGCGGAGAGTGGTGTTGCTGACCGGGCCGGTTCCAGGTGCGGTCCGGGGCGGCGGCAGCTGACGGCAGAGATGGCCGGGCCGGTTGCCAGTTGGGTTCCCGGCGGCGGCGACTTTCGGCAAAAGAGGCCGGGCCGGTTCCCGGGTGGGTTCGGGTATGGCGACGGCTGTTGGCGGAGGAGCCACCTGCTCCAGGAGGGCAAGTGGCCTGGCAATCGATGGTGTAGCAGGGGCCGGATGCGTTTCCACACTGTGCGGCGAGGCGGCACTGTAATACCGACCCTGCAACCACTTGATGCGGTTCCGGCGTGCCCTCTCTGCAAGCTGGGTGTCCAACCCTGCTCGGCTGCAGGTGCTGTAATGAGAGAAGCCTGCGTCGAATGCTGCCTGCTGCGTTGGACTCATGATCGGAGCAACCTACCTGTTAAGCTTTATTTTTTTATTTACTTCTTTGGAGTGGAGCGGAAAAATCCACCTTAATGACAAATCCGGGTTGGCTGGCCCGGAGTGTCGAGTTCTCCCAGAGTGGGCCTCCAGACTAAAAATCTCCTCCACCGTTAGTGAGAGGTGAGGAATACTGCGGTACCGCTGTTGCTCCCGCGCAGTGATGGAGAAGGTAAACTGGCTCGCTGTGCGGCCACCAGTGGGTAAGGGTAGTGCTAGCAGACCGGCTTGACCGGGGCCCAGCCGGCCTACTAGGCGAAGTGAGTGGTGAGGATAAAGAAGGATTGTGATATAGGAGGTCTATATTTCAAGGTATGAAGTTGGTAAGGAGTACAGGGAGATTTGCCACTCTCTCCCTAAATTTGTTGGTGACATTTGCTGAAGACTGGTCTCTAGATGAGGTACAGTTCTAGCGTTGTGGTTTTGGCTTGGTGTTTTCTGCCGAATGGGCCGGGTCTCTGAAACAAACTTATATCTTGTAGTTAGATTTCATTCCTTGCTATTGAGTATAATTGTTTATCCTATGTACTCGTCATTTGGTAAGTAACATTACTGCTTGGGGCTATGACGTAAACCTGGAATGAAATCTAATGATACAGTTAATTTTATCATACTAGTGTGAATATTATAGTTCTTGGTGCAATTTTTGCGGCCTGTCAGCCTGGTCGAAAATGTTGACTGTCTCCGTTAAGCTCACTAACACAGGCCTGAGCTGAGCCGAAACTACTTGAATAGGCCGGCAGATGCTGGCTCACTCACCGGGAGGGTCGAGTAGCGAGAGTCGGCGATGTGAAGTTTTTTAAAGAGAGAGAGAGAGAGAGCTAGCTCTGATCCCTTCTTCTCGACTAAAGGTGGCTAGTTGGGCTCTTCTACACTTCTGTCGCTTCCTCTCGCTGGTCTCGTGGTCTCACTGTCTCTCGAAGTCTCACTGCGGCCTTTCGTTTTTTTTTTTAACCGTGCAAGGGAAAAATGCATTCCTGCATTCAACCCCAAGCCTTTAGTGCAAGGGCAAGGGGGATATATGAAGTTCCCCGCGGAGTGCGGCATATCCACCAAAAAAGAACCTCCCCACGTCATTAACGTAGCATGCGGTACCGCTAAACAAGCCTAGAAAAACACAATTTCAGCTACCGCAGGACATTAAAATGCTAGCTGCTGAAAGAAGTCGAGTTAGACAAAGATGACAGAAATATCGTCTTCTAGCTGATCAAGAATACCTCCGATACCTAAATGCTCTAATCGGAGAGAGAGCGAAAGGTCTTTTTTCCTAACAGTGGCAAGACATACTCGAAAATCTCAATTATGGACGAGATTCAGTATGGAGAATAGCGCGCTGTCTCACAAGAGATAAAACACAAAGACCCCCAGTTATAATTTAACCAAACAATTGCTTCAACCGATCAACAAAGAGCTAAAACACTAGCGGATGCTTTACATCTAACATTAGTACCAAGTCCCACTCCGTCCTGCCCACCATTCACGGCCGAAACGGAAACAGAAGACTATAAGAATATGGAAAATCACAACTTACTACGTAAAACAAACCCTAGCGAAATTAAGTGGCTCATTAGACATCTACCAAAGAGAAAGGCCCCAGGGCCGGACAGCGTTCCTATAATTGCCTTTATGCATCTGCCAGAGAATGCAATCACAGTACTATCGAAGGTCTTTAATTTCTTACTGACTAGCGGGTACTACCTAGAGAGGTGGAAACTAGTCACAGTGGCACACTTCCCCAAAAAGGGTAAAAAATTGTCAAACTCGATAAACTACAGGACAGTTAGTCTACTCAGTACAGTAGAAAAACTATTAGAAAGAATAATTCTAAAATGACTCAATGCCCAATTAACTAAGCAAAATATTTTAATCCCGGAACAGTTTAGTTTCCGAGCCAATCACTCAACTGCGCTTCAATTAATCAGCACTACCGAAAGTATAACGCACGGTTTCAACACAAAGAAATCGACAGGCGCACTTTTGCTCGACGTCGAACGAGCATTTGACAGAATATGGCACGCTAGCTTACTAAAGAAACTCAAAACTCTTAATATACACGACACAATAATAAAACTAATAGCTAACTACCTACACAACCGCAAATTTCAATCGAAAGTCAACTATCACCTCTCTAACAAGCGCCCCAACGAAGCTGAAGTAGCTCAAGGCAGCTTACTTGGGCCGATCCTATTCAATATATACATAAATGACATTCCGAAGACCGAAAATACCAACTTGTACATCTACGCAGATGATACGGCCATAATGACACAATCTGGAAAAACTGATGTTATACACAGAAGACTACAGAGCGCCCTCAGTAATCTGGAGGAATGACTCACGAAATGGTGCATCAAAGTTAACGCAAGAAAAACAAAGCAATCATAATTACAAAACGCAACAATCACAGATTTCCCACTTTCCTTATTTGGTGAGTATGTGAAATGGAGGAACACGGTAACATGGCTAGGTCTCACAATGGATCAAGGCGTAACTTGGAAACAACATATGCTACAAACACGGGGAAATGCCAACGCACAATTGGGCAGGCTCTATCTATTCATCAACATGGACTCCCATCTAGACCTCAAAATTGGACTCAAGTTATACAAAACGTCCATACGTCCAATACTAACTTATGCCCCACTGGAATGGGGCTATACTGCAAATACTACATTAAGCGACTACAATCACTTCAAAATAAAGTATTACGAATGGTGGCTGACGTGCCATACACAGCTCCATCTTACGTTCTCTAAGAAGAACTTAAAATACACACAGTCGAACAATTGATTAAGAAACTCGCTTACGACACATATAAAAGCTACGCAGCCATCATAACCCACCAATAACAACTTTAGGAAACTACACCAGGCAGACAAACAAACCAAACAGACCTCTTTGTCTATTCGACAGAGCACTGACTCATGACACTACACAAAACGATATATAACTTTTCCTTGACAACGTCCTAATACCCTAAACTCTTCTTACATCTTTAAATACCTAACATAAATCTTTTTCAGTCACTTGCGATCGGACTTTTGCAGCAGACAGGGATCCCCAAGCGAACCTTATTGAAATCGGCCTAACACAAAATAAAACTCGATAAACAAGCGCCGATGAAATCAGTTTGTTAATCAAGCACCTCCCGTCGCACAAAGCACCGGGACCAGATAAAATCACAAATCTGGTCTTGAAACATTGGCCGCCCTGGGCGATAAAAACTGCTCGCAGACATGTTCAACCACACCATCGAACATGGCCGATTGCCTCCCCAATTGAAGGAGGCCAACATTCTGCTGTGCCCTAAGCAGCGGAAAACCTGTCAATAAACTATAGGCCATCAGCCTGCTCAATACTGTGAGTAAACTGCTAGAGAAAATTCTCCTCAAACGACTGAACGCCATTCTAAATAAAAACATCATCCTCACGAACGAGCAAATTGGCCTCAGAGTCAATCACTCTACAACACTCCAGCTTTTACGTACAGTGGAAAACATCACCAGAGGGTATAACAACAACCGCTCTACAGGTGCGGTACTCCTTGATATACAACGCGCCTTTGACAGGGTATGGCATGCAGGCCTACTAATAAACTGGCGACATATAGAATAAACGACTCGATGGTCGCCATTATCAAAGATTACCTATGCTATAGAAGCATTAAGGCAGCAGTGGGAGAGGCGGAGTCAGCACTCCGTTTCATTCAGAGCTTGCGTTCCCCAAGGCAGTTTACTGGGGCCCACGCTCTTTAATATATGCACTGATGATCTCCAACCACTAATCCGGGTAGAGAAGTATATCTACGCGGACGATACTGCCTTAGTCACTTAATCCACACAGCCAGGGATCATACACCTCAGACACCCAAAAGCCTTGAACACTCTGGAACCGTAGTTCACAAAATGGAGAGTAAAGCTAAACGCCAGAAAATGCCAGGCGATTGTTTTCACCAAGTGCCACAAACACAGGCGACAAAGGCGCGTCCTCCCACCACTTACCTACTGGCAAGAGCCGATTGAGTGGGAGAGCACGGTCACTTACCTATGGGTAAGGATGGACAAAGGCCTTACGTGGAAGCAGTACATCAACACAGTAAGAGCAAAAGCCAGCGGACAGCTTAACAAGCTCTACCATATCATTAACACAAACCTCCGCTTAAAACTGAGCATGGGCTTAACCCTGTACAAAACATTAATCCGATTAATCCTAACATACGCCACCTCCGTTTGGGAATATGCGGCAAAAACTCGCCACAAGCAACTCCAAACGCTTCAGAATCGAATATTGAGAATTATTGCACAAGTGCCTGCAGTAGTTCCAATCTTTGAACTGCACAAGGAGCTCAAAATCTGCTCAATTGAGTGTTTAATAAGACAACTGGTATTTAGTATCTATAAGCGAAGAAGTACGAATCACAACGAACTCATCCAAGAACATGGCAAATATGACACCACATAAGACAAGCAGCTCCGTCCTCTGTCACTCTTTAACCGCAATATCGATTTAGGAGAGCCAGAGGTCAATATCCAGGGAATAAGTGTATAGACCAGTTAGAGAGCATTAGACTATAAACAACCAAATCACACATGTATACCTTCTTTTTTTTCAGCAGCCCTCTAAGTTCTTGTGCTTACCCAGCCAAGGCGGCCCCGGGGGATGAGGGCCCCCCGCGAGTGGCACGGGTCCGCACCTGCACCATGATAGGCAGGCAGCCAGCCTCGTGTGCGCTCTACACGACCAGGACTTCCACAGGCCAATGAGATAGGCAACACAATCGACGAAGCCGATAGACCGTAAAACTGCACCAATAACTATAACGTTCACACTGGTATTGTAAGAAATAGCTGTAGCATTAGATTTCATTCCAGGTATACGACGATGCCCCAGACAGAAATATTACTTCACAAATGACGACGCTGTACGGCGGAAAAACACATGTATTCAATAGCATGGAGTCTAACCATAATATCTAAGTTTGTTTCATAGACTCGGCCCTTTCAGCAGAAGACACCCAGAAAAACTCTAGACTGTATCTCACCAAGAGACCAATCTTCAGTAAACGTCGCCGACAAACAATAGGGAGAGACTGGTATCTCTCCCTACACTCCTTACCAAATTCGCACCCAGAAATGTAGACCTCCTATATCACAATCCTTCTTCATCCTCACCACTCACTTCGTATAGGGAGCCGGCTGGGTCCCGGTGAAGCCGGTCTGCTAGGACTATGTTCACCCATTGGTGGTCGTATAGGGGGCCGGCTGGGTTCCGATGTAGCCGGTCTGCTAGGACTACCTTCACTCACTGGTGGCCGCACAGTGGGCCAGTTTACCTTCTCCATCACTGCGCTGGTGCAAAAGCGGTACCGCAGAATTGCTCACTTCTCACTACTGGTGGAGGGGTTTTTAAGTCAGTAGGCTCACTCTGGGAGACCCCGACACTCCGGGCCAGCCAGCCCGGGTTACTCCTTAAGGTGGATTTTCCCCCTCCACTCCAAAAAAAATGGCCATTCATCATCCTGATTATGGGAGAGATGTACGCACCCAAAACGTCGATGACTCTTCATCACTACACCTGGCTTGAAGCCCGAGAACGTCTAGAATATGTTCGTCGCCAGGAAAGCTTCAGAGCCTGTTTCAAACTTTTATACTATAAATCCAACTCATCCAGTAATACAATTTGGACATCGGCAGAAAAGACGGATGACCATTTAACCACTAAGTGTCTTTTACCACTGTAACAGATTTATTGGTGGAATTGAAAGGGTTGAGCAGAGTATTTAACTCTATAGAGCAACTATCAGCGGTGAGAAATGATACTTCCCCATTATTGCACATATCGTCGATGTGACCGAGCACAACCTGTGGCAGCTCTATAGGGAGGACTTCTCGCTAGTGTTTTACGCCCGCTTTTATTGCATATAGCACCGAATACGGTGATACTTATGATACATAGAATGCAGATGGAGCAGTGGTAGAATGTTCTGCGGGTGAAACCGTAGAAGTCGGAGATATCCGCCCCTGCGCGGCTTTGTCCAATACAAATTGCACATTCGGTCGCTTGTGATCGGTCTGTCTTAGTGAGAGGCGAGTGCTGTAACTACTTGGCCACGGCTTGACCCTACAGAGAGGATAGTGTTAAACTGGGCCATATGACGTTTTGTCGAAGAACAGTAACTGCATTTCTGGAATCAAACGGCCATGTTGCTATGCAAAGAGAAACACAATTCCAAATTGCAAAAATTGGTTCTAGATATGACAAGCTGGAACATTATGTCGTAAACTTGCCTTTATATCCTGCTTAGGGAAATAAGAAACAGCTTCATTAAAAAAAAAAAAAATCTACAACACAGTACGTTGAATGTAGTTCACCACTTCATATTTGTTGGCTTGTACTGTTCCACACAAAGTAAGGCACTATTGACCGATTTGACGATTAGCTACTGACACTCTGTCAAGCGAATCTATATACAGCTGAAGTTCTTCAGATGACTGAGACATTTTCCAACAACTGTGGAAGTAAAAAGTATCCAACTATCATAGCCATGTAACTATTATAATTAAGTGATTAATTAAAGGTTTCACAAAAATTCAAACAAAAATAAAACAGCACTATCTGGGTTAATGCGCTTTGCTTCATACATGTCAACAAATTCTGTTAGAGGAAAATACTCCACCCACAAAAAGTATATACATTTGTTGCTTGTCAGGTATAATGTTTTCAATCTGCCAGGCAAGTACCAAATTGTCAATAATCTACTACAATCATTATCCAGTATCAAACTCATTTACCTGTACATCCACACCGAAAACCTCGAGAGCGAACGGACCCAGTGGTACCCAACGCCAGATCTAAACATTTGGCGTCTGCAGTGGCGGCAGCTGTTTATGTTGCCGTGTTGTGCAACACCCAGTTTGGATTAAAAGGATTTTCTTTTAAAATTATTGTATTACATTTTTTTCTTTAAATTATTTTAAAGTTTAGAAACTGTATCAGTTTATTCCTAAGAAGTATAACACACGTTTGAATTGGTTACTCTAAATAAAGTGGCAGAAATAGAAGACATGCCGCGTCTGTTGGTCGTGGCACCTCCGGAGGTACCACAACCAGGTTGCTACAGTGTGTAGTATGGCAGAGAGTTTCGCTTCAGACTTCCCTATCCCATTTGTTAAGGTGGCTGGTCATTGCACAGCTACTGCAAACATTGCCTGGTATCAAGAGGACATGCCTCGTATCGTCTCCTAGAGTGCAACTGATAGCATCAGTTTTCTCTTTCTATTCAAAAAGACACGAGACTTGATTAACCGAGCTCTTCCGAGCAGTAGAAAAGATTTGTTTCCGGCTTCTCGTTTACCTAACAGTCTTGCACCTTCGTACATTTTTAAGTTAATGCGTGGTTTTACTTTTACAGCTATTACGCCTTTAATTTTATGGGAATGTTACATTTTAGTTAATACTACTTTAGAGGCAAGTGTAGTGACATTTACTACATTTCCTTGTAATTTAACGGTGTTCAAGCTTTCGTATTCAATTTGGTGAGTTACTTGCAGAGCAGGGCTTTTTTAAATTTTCTCACTAAGAACAGTTAAAGATCAAAGAACTAGGTAGGCCACGACCAGCACTAAATATTTTTCAGGGCACTGCTGCAAATAAAAGACCATATAAATGAGTATTTCGACAGGATGTTTATAACTGTCACGACTGGCTATGTGGCTGTGAAGTCAAGAATGCGCTATTTTATTTTCCGTATTTGGACAAAAACCGCCATTACAGATATAACCATTTAAGTTCAAGCATAAAAAACACAAGGCCTCCTCTGTTCACTTGAAAAATATTTTGAAACCTACCTTTTTGGGAAGTCAAACGTGGCTTTGCAGCTGCACAGTGCATACAGACGTAGAATTGCTGAGGAAAATGAAACATTTAAGCAGAATAGACACATTCTGAACATATTAATAAATATTATCAGGTTTTGTGGTGTACTCGAAATGGCCTTAAGAGAGCATGATGAAATGGTTATCATATCCTGGTATTTATAAAGGATTAATTACTTTCAGAGCAGAGTTAGAAGCAGCCCTAAAAGGTCACCTATAAAAAGCAAAAGTGTTTAGGAGAACGTATAAGACGATTTCAAATAAATTGGTTCTACTCATGCTAGAAGTATGCCAAGAGGAAGTAGTCAAAGAGATGCGCGAGGCCAATTTTCTAGCAATGATAGCAGATGGAACCACTGATGTTTCTACTATATTTCAAATGGCCATTTTTACCGCTTGTAGTAAAGGGTAAGCCGGTTGAAAGGTTCTGAAAATTTATCTCACCTGCATACCATAATGCAAAAGCATTGGCTTCTTGTTTGCTTGAAGAGCTGCACAAGCATGACTTACACGAAAATGCTTCAAAACTGATTGCACAGAATTACGATGAGCTTCCGTAATGTCTGGTTCTTATGGAGGTGTGCAAACAAAGCAGATATATCCTAATGCTGAGTATGTCCGCTGTTATACACATCAAGTAAATCTCGTCATGGGATAGGCTGCATCCATAAATATAAATTTTAAGATCTTCTTTGTTAGTCTCCAAGGTATTTTTACGATCTTTTCTGTTACTTCGCAGCGAACTGCAATTCTGGACTTAATAGTGCCCAGAAGGCTGCCTCGGCCCAGCAACACTTGCTGGAATTTTCTTTCTAGAAGTGTGAACACTGTGTTTGATTATAAAAAAGATATCAAGAGTATGGACGAAATTCTTTAGGGCTTTTATCTCTAACTCACCAACAGTTGATCAAGCGTCTGGGCTTGAGAAGCTACTTACTAGCTATGAATTTAATTTTTGTTTGTCTGTTTTTAATAAAATAATTCCACTTGAGGATATTTTTTTTGGACAACTTCAAAAGAAAGACATGGATTATCTTACTGCTCAAAAGGATTTTTCTAATTTTGAACAGGACATCAAATTAATTCGACAAGAAATTGATTTTGAGTCGAGCAACTCTGCAGTGCCTAATTGCAGGTCATCAAAAAAGAGGAAGCCTGACAATACAGAGTGGAGAAAGGAAGTAAAGGAAATATGTGAGGTTATACTGTGTTAAGCTAAAACCCGCTTTATATTTTCGGGACACCTTATGGCATCATACCTCTTCTGTCCACATATGTTTAAGCAATAAGGTCCAAAATTTCCAGAGCATGTTGTAAAAAGTGAGCTGAATATAGATTTTATTGGACAAACTTTCGCATGAACTTGCATCCATCTACTCAGCAGAGGAGTTTCAGTCACTGTCCGGGGCAGTCCATTTTGGAATTTATGTTACACAATAATTTAGAAAATACATTCAGTGAATCAACAAAACTTTTAAATTTGGTGTTTTAACTGTGCCCATGACATCACTGGAAGTCGAACGATGTTTCTCGACACTAAACAGGGTGAAAACATTTTTGAGAAACTCAATGTCTCAGGAAGGATTGACGGCTTTAGCTATGCTGTCCAATGAAAACGACTTAGTTGCAGGAATGCCAGAGTTCAATCAACGCCTGATTGATAATTTTGCAACAATCAAAGAGAGAAGGATGGATTTTCTGTTTAAATGAGATCAGTGCACTACTTATAGTCAAAATAGATTTAAATAGTTTTAATACATAACGTTAAAATGTTGAGTAAAACTACAACAGGGGATTCGGATTTGGAATTATTGAAAATATTGACATATCCGCTGGATTGCCGAGATTTTGACTTCTAGGAATCATTCGGGTTTTAGATTTAGAGATCACTCGGCTGCGCTTTGCGGCTTAAGGACCAAACCGTTTATAACAAATCAGTAAGTAACAATTAAGTAGCTCTAATGCCAGTATAACAAGGCAACCAAATCTGGATCACGTGTGGAAGTATGTGAAAATATTGCTGTAGCATGATATAAAACTATGTGCAAAAATGCCGACCCGCGTCAATGTGTGCAACACCCAAGGTAAAACTTGACCAGCCGTCACTGGGCGTCTGGCTTGCTCCTTCCTATCCTTGATCTGCATCTGCTCCTTGTTAGATACAATGTTATCGATCGTTCAAATACCAAATTATCAATCGTCTAATACAATCAATACACATTATTAACACCGAGAGCCTCGAGGCAGAGGTGAGCACATACCTCACATGCATTCAGTTAGAGACCGTCAGGTTAGGTTACCACAAGTCTAGAGTTTTTTATCATGAGAACCTCGAGGGAGAGAGGGGCACATATCACACATACATGTAATCCTCATTTTCTCTTCCCATAAGTCTAGATAGTTTTTTACAACGAAAAGCTTCTGTTTTCATTTAATGTCAGACATATCACCCCGAGAGGGACATCACAGGGGTGGGGTATCCCATTGAGGGGTAACGAACATGCAACTGCTGGACTCCACCTACCATCATCACATAACAACCAATCGCAATACACTACTGCAAACACACGCAACAAACCAACGATACTGGAGCTAGATATTACACACAATTGACATCGAAACGATGACTCTAAGCTGGTCCACCCATCCCTCACCATTGGATAATATATCAGCATTTTACCAACATAAAACAACCCATCAGTATACACACATCGAACCATAGATATTGCCCATCTCGACCCAGATCCTCAGCCAAATGCCTCATATATTACATGCTATTATCTGTCTCAAGTTAGTTCAGTCCTGATGTCAACACATGGGAGGGAAGAGAGAGAGAGAGAGAGAGAGAGAGAGGGAGAGAGAGAGAGAGAGAGAGAGACAGAGAGAGAGACAGAGATACTGAAGCAAAAGAGCGTTAGACTGTTGATTGGTTCAGGGAAGGCAATGGGTGTTAACTTTTACGTGGATGCATATTGTAACAGCCTCCTAAAAGTACAGCACTGTAATAGTTTTCAGATCACTGCTCTGCGCGAGTTAGTTTCGGAGAGAAAAGTATGCAATGCTTCGATTCTTATAAAAGGTAATAGTCCGACATTTTATCCATATCCGACACATACCAAGCACATGGCTCTGGGTTCGTGAATTCTGAAAGGAATATTTACAACAAACGTACATATTCTATAAAAACATATAGATTAGACAGAAGACCGGCGAAATTATATATTGACTTTATTAACTTATTACTGTTAAATAAAATGCAGCTAACTTATATTACTAAAGAACATTGGTATTATATGCACAGTAAGTTACAAGCCTGTACCAGACAGCTCTCTTAAACAACCGGTAATTCTCAAGATGAATGCTGATTAAGCTGTTATTGTTTATAGTGCAGGGTCGCCTCTGATAATGCGTTATTTAAGACTGTATTTCCTGTATATCTCGCATGCCTCACAAGCCCAGGGGACTTGCTATATGCAGTTTAAAAGCAGTAAACTTTTGATCAAGGATGATTAGCCGTAATAAAATACAACCTAGGCAAGCCTTTAAAAAGTGCCGAGAGGCGAATGGTCGCGCATTGTTTCGCGGTGCTTAAAGAAAGAAACGCCGAATCGGCCATAAAGAATATCGAAAAAGAAACGGGTGATTTCCTTGGCGTTTCTGCATTTAGTGTGCATAGTGTTAGAATGGAACAGCAAGCATCCGGAAGCCTAAGAGCACCGGGAAAATCGCGTAAATATAAAAAACGTTCGGAGAAATACGATGATTTTGCGAAAAGTGCTATTAGCGGTAAAGTTTATGATTGTTTTTTCAGAAATGAACCATCGACTCTAAATACAATTTTGCATGCAGTACATTCTGACACAGAATTGCCACATTTCTCAAAGTACTCTCCACAGGTTGCTGATATATATCGCTAGTGTTGCAAAACTTATGTGCGCACATGTACCGTTAACACGGGGCGAGTTGAGCCAGCTCCACCTTGTTGACATCAGGACTGAACTAACTTGACACAGAGTATACTTATTTGGGTTAATCTCTTTGAACCAGGCGATGGTTTAAAACTGAATGAATAATAATTTCAAACTCAAGACCTTAGAACTACCGACTTACAATAGTTCCGCAGCACTAATAGACCTAGTACAAGACAACTTTGCTAAAGTGTTCTAGAGTGAAACATTTCTGTACTATCAATATCAATAATAATCCATTCCTTTTTAAAGGACAAGCAGCCGATAAACACAACTAAAGCAGGAATACTATCAGAATGCTACCAAAGAATTCTTGATGAAGTTAAACAAAAATGAATCCATTTTGCAGCGAGACAAGACGTTTATTTTATTGTGTTTACTGGTAACAGTAAACGAAAGATCTGTGCAATTATCAGCAAGTTCTTGTTGACATTAACAGTAAGTTTTGGAAAGTTTGCTATTAGGATAATAGGTACAGGATACTAGTTATAAGGGTAAAAAGCGCATGTTTCGCATTCAAGAATAACCATATCATAAGCTTTTTGAATAAATAACTGCCTTTTGCCCCTTATCCTGAAAGCTAGGACGAGTTTGCTGATATCGAACAACGAGATACCCGTTTTTCATGACACGCGCTTGCCAAGAACATCCTCTGAAGTATGAGCATATGGGTATCACACACTATTGCTTTTTATGCTACCTAATCTCAAAATAGCGTAATTTCAATTTTACATAAAAACATGCCTAAAATATTTCAAAAACTGCGACATAAAACTTTGAACTAGTTCAAGTATGCGCCTTAAAATTGTTATATTTGTTTGGTGTCGTTTCGAAACATCCTGTATGTTTTTCACAAAATATACTTAAGATAAGGCTATAATCTCCAGACTGCATAGAGCTAGAAAACCAGGGGCGGCTGACTCATTTGATAGCTAAAAGTAGTCATAATGCATTGTCTGCCTTAATTTTTAAGTTGGCATATGGTTTCCAATATCAATCATATGATTATTTCTTCAACATTATCGGGACATTCTATATTTATTTTTAATCCGATGTGATAAATAAAACAAATGTTAAAATGTGACTGGATAATTTATACTTGCCAATCAGCCACAATGCATCTTATAAAGAAAATCACACACAGGCCGATATTCTGTTTAGTTTTTAATTGGATTATCCCAAAAAATGACAAGGAAGCTACGGTATCACTATGATGATAATGTTGTATTATTTCTTCTTATCTTGTGAAGTGCGTCATTTATTTCCTGTATTAAAAAGGACATACACAAACACTATGAGGAAGGCTTTTATATTATTTCTCATTATCTTGTGAAATACACGGAATGATAAACAGCGTTTATTTAAATGTCTTTAGATATGAGAATGCTGTGATATCACATCTGTATGCAAAACATACATATACATCTTGAACTTGAATATTTTGACCTTTACCCTTTGTGCTTTCCAGCGGAGAGGCCAGCGTAATATTGATACCCTTACAAGGAATTTTCTGCAGCTGTATCGTTGGGTAAAAGCGTGTTGCTTAGTTTAATGATTGTTCAGGATACGTAACGAGACATGGAAGTGTTATTATTTTGTTACATAAATATCCAGGAATAAACGCAAGCTAATAAGTGGGGTGTTGAAGCTTCACAGTTGACTATCGCGCCCTCTGGAAGTTGGTGTGCGGGAATTATAGGAAGACTGTGTTGCGAGAGTCAATCATTCTGTTAGTGGCGGTTGTCAGAGCAAGCTGCTATGAGCGAGTATTGAGGTGAAGATGGAACATCGATACATAAAATTGTTCATATATTCTGCGCTTCTGAGTATCGCCAAATGTAAGTGATATTGACAGTGTAGTGATATACATCTATATCGAAGTACTCGTTGCTTGTATGGTTTAGTTGCATTGACCTAAAATGTACAATTTAAAATTGGGATTGTAAAACTTGAGTGATATTGCCATTTTTATAAGTAATGCATAACATAAATATTTTTTTTCGAAAAAACAGTCTCTGCTTCCGAATAATTTTATAGATTTCGATTTGGCTTCTTTATTATATAATGTAAACCGACTTTATTCTGTATTTCGAGTTTTATGTTAAGCAGTCCAGGAAAACAAATTTGTGTTTTAACCGTTTTCTGAACTTCATATATTCTTTGCTACTTCCTGCATACTAATTGTCTTTGTGTACCACACTCACAACTGAACGAAGATTTTGCGTTCGGATGCGCAGTATGTGAGATAAGTGAACGTTAAAGTAAATGTGTGATTTATATCAGAATATGATTTAGAGTTGTTATAATACTGTTGCTTTTGTGTTTTATACCCAAATTAACCCGTTTTGATTAAAGCTGCCAGACGATGAATACTTCAGAATGGTCGATAAATGCAGTCGAGTTGCTTGTGGTATCTTCCAAATTCTAGCGTAACATAGAAACTACATGCAGCAAATTTTCTACTGAAGCTTTAGTTGCATTTAGGGAAATCTCAAATGCCTTGTTAAGACTTGCTCATTCTGAAAAGATACGAGTTATTTGTGGTGAACTATGCAACAGAGACATTTTAAGATAATGCAGAGTAACCTTTGTTGCGTAATATTTTTAAATAAAATCTTTAATATCTTAAACTTCGTACTGATTTTGAACAGCTACAAAATTAACTAAATGCGTTGTAGTATCAAATATCCATAAAATGAAATGAATGTGTTATTCATGGTCAATAACATTTAGTTTTTTTAAAGAGGCACGTTAATTATGGGATTGTAAAGTTATCCAGATTTTGGCACATTCAGAAGTTTCCCAAGATTTTTCTGTTCTCCCAACATATATTCACAGGATACACCATACCGTATAGTATATGTATATATTTTAAGACAAATTTTAATCTTGATACCTCGCTTGTTTCTATTTAGTGGCGACAATGAGAACATTTAATATAGTTCTCATTGTTTATTCTCGGCAGTCGCCGATGTCTACTGTTGCTTCAATGAGAGTGTCACTTTAGCCAAGGAAAGCAGAGAAATAATTTCATTCCACGTTAAGTTAACAATAGGCGTTTGAGAAATTTCCAAGAAACAAAGCCGTACATTAACTTTTAGAACAGCAGAATAATACAGAGTTTCAATTACTTTTCCTAATGGTAGATAATAACCCACATCCACGTTCGTTGACTTGCTCATAGATTTCTCAGAGATGAAGTAATGTCAGGTAATGAGAATCAAGAAGAAATTTTATGTGATGGTCTCTGCGGACTGCATTTTTGTGATCTAATGTTCAGTCAGTACAGCAGTCAGTACCCCTTCTATGCGAGGGGTTCCGCGTTCAGTTTCCGGCTGGAGCTAGGAATTATTCTCTAGTTAATATTGCTCCATATGCACCGCAGAGTCTAGAAGTTTGAATGAAAGTGTCCATATGTGTATGATCTAATGTATAAAACCCACAGAAAAAAAAAAAAAAACAACTGAAACCCAACGGCAACTGTACACAAGTAACAGGCAAAATGCCACCGATATAATTTTTGCAGTTAGAGGCTGTGTATAGGTGGGGGGATATCGATGTTTGATGTATTCAAACGTCATCCTCGTCACCATTATTTTAAATGTGTCTGTATAGCATACAGATGTAAACTTTTTGTTTGGAAGTGCTTTAGAAACACGGTAGGCATTAAGTACGTGTGTATAATAAACATTTGGGCACATTTCTTGTGCTAGACGATTTTCATTTTTTCTAGCACTTATCTATAGCCAGTAGAGGAAATATTGATTCAACCCAAAAATTCAATAGCGAAAACTTGAACTAAAACATGCGCATTGAGACACACCGAATCTCCCCCGCAATGGAATTTTTAGAAAAAAATATTTGTGTAAGTGTGTGTTTGTGTGTGTGTGTGTGTGTGCGCGTCTGTGTGTGCCCGCGTGCCCATGAACAGCATATATAAAACGAAAAGTCGGTTAAACACCAAACTTTGTTTTTAAGTTCATCATTGTCCAGGGATGCGACATGAAGATTTTCAAGTAAATATCTCCAATTAAAACTACGCTTTACATCGTAAAGTTTTATTATTTTTGATTTTCTAAAACTTGTTCTAATGATTTTTATTAAAATACCATATGTATAAGATTTTTCATGACAAATGATATATTTTTTGAACTTTCTGTCATTCCAAATTGTTTCGGTGAGGGTAATTAGTTAACTGCAAGATATAGACAAAATTGTGATACACAAAAACTGCAAATACCTTTAAAACACGTAATATATATGAAACAATTTTTATGCGGAAAATTAAAAATGTTTATTAACGACACTGTTAATTGTCAGGATCATAACAGTACCGCAGGAGTTCTTTTACATGCCAGTAAATCTAATGACTTGGCGCTGTGGCTTTTAAGCACACTTAAAAACCATCGATGAACCCGCAAACTTGGGATCAGAACGCTAACGTATTCCGAAACGGTCCCTGTTATGGTTCTGAGCTTTCAAATGCCGATGCTTTTCTTAACTATGAAGTCATTATTTTTACTTTGTGTACATTTATATACAGTGTAGACGAGGCAATGTATTCCACCCAAAGATTCAATGTCGAGACTTTATCGGAAATATATTTTGAATTTCTTTGAATAAAAAATAAGCATGTTTATAAAATGGTCCATGTGCGTCTGTGGACAGCATAATTCTAAAACGAAATACAACTTGTTATTTAAATACAGCATCTTTCTAGGATACGACATGAACATTTACAGAAAACTCCCCACCCCAATTATTCTTTACATGGAACATTTTTCGAAAATTTTGATTTTTTCAAAAATGTTATAACGATATTTACTAAAATACCATATGTTTGAGATTTTTCATGACAAACGAAATGTATATACTTGTTGTATTTTCTGGCCATAGCTTCTAAATACCTCTTAAATCTGAATGACTTTTGTGTAAGTGGTAAATTGTAAGAGACGGACTCCACGAAATGTCTAGATCTTCTTACACAATTTACGTCACATACATTTTTTGTGGAGTTAATCGTTTCCGAGATATACCTTGTGGAATTCCTCATGGAATTTCAAGGCCTTCACATAGCCATACCCTCATTAGAAGTTTGCCCTTTGGTTTACCTACTGTTTCCTAATGAAATGGTAAATGTTAATTGAAAGCTTATCTTCGTTATCAACAAATAGAATAATAAGGTTTTATAAGAGTAGATTGTAAAGAAGAGAGTAGAAAAAGTGATGTCAATGCAACATATACTTTAGTGGTGCTTAGCTCCTGTTTAACCGTATACGGCACAAAAAGTAACAGGTACTGATGGTGCATGGAATGAAATAATGGATGGGAAGGAAGCGATCCGGGCCAAAGTTTAGGCAGTATGATAGGCCATGTCTTCACTTCTACGAGAAAGAGGCTGCTTGTTGTACCCCTGTGGTTGCCAAACTGTTTAGCTTGACAAGCGCGTGTATGAGAGTGTAAGTCCCGGGCAGCTTGATATAGAAACCTATGATCTGAAAACAGAGGCATTTGTGAATGCTGCTTTAAATGGGATTAAGTCTAACATGTAAACCTGACATAGACATTTAGTTTAACTCTCTATTATTACCTCCTGAGTAACCTGGATAAACTAATTCTTCTTCAGTGATTTAGACAAGGTAATGTGTAACGAAAGGTTACATTCAGTACCAAAGAAGGAAAGTTTACATGTTGACTTTAAGGGATTTACACCTAAAATACCATTTTAACACTAAACCTAAAAGTGTATCCTTTAACAGCCATGATGTGAAATTCAATTGTCATTTCAGCAGAAAATCCTCTCTCTTTCTCTCACTGCTCTCTATTTTTATAAAGAGCATAAGTTATTGGAATTCAACAGAGCCAACTGTGGCATATTTCTCCCATTGCATTTCCGCCCTGGCTACATTTAGTGATATTCCGTTTGTTCAGTTGACATCAGTCAACGCCTGCTAGGAACATGACTCACATACCCCGGGTATGACGTCACGGTAGGCTATTCGCAAACTCAGTCGGGGTACGCTAATCCAAATTCACTATTTTTCATTCCACGGAGTTCGAAGTGTAAAGTTAACTTTAGGTTTGGAAGAAGCTGAAGTTTTAACTAAAAGAGAAATGTGTCACATTATTTACGTCATAATTTGAACTAGGTGCTTTATAGTTTGTAGTGTAAAGCATACGATATTATTTTATCTAGTGCTTATTTCTGGGACGTTAATGAACATTCAGACACGCGTATACGGTTAACAGAATAAAACGCCTCTGCTTCTGGCTTATTTTGCGATCGAAATTGTTAAAATATTTCATTAATAACTAGAAAAATAGAATTAAATCAATTGATATGCACAGATACACAACAGCAAGCCAACTTTTCCTAAACATACAATGTTTTAAATGACAATGTGTGGCAATGCTTTTCAGTTTTATTATGAAAATTATTTGAAACTATATGACATTTCTTTTTCTTTCTCTTTTCGTTGTTGCTGTGGTTTTCTTTTTATATGTCGCCCTTTACCTATATCCTCACCTTGGGGATTTTTCTAACACGTTTCTCAAAGTGAGAGAAAAATGTACTTATCTAGTTTCAGAGCAACTGCTATGGGCAAATTTTTAAAAATATAATTTTTGGCTGCATGTAACACCAGCTATTAAAATTCCCTTATCTCATGGCACGATCATGTAGAAATTCTAAAAGGCACAACTTGGGCAACTACTACAGCCAGAAATAAAGTTCCCAGTATTGACAGATAGTACTAAGGATACGTGAAGGAGATATAGACCCTAAGTGTAACATTGATATAAATAAGAAAATATTTAGCAGCCACTTCTAGATTTATATTCAATGCTGAAATATTTTGTCCTGAATAAGCTATTCTTGATGCATTACAGAATATTCTGAGAATTTAGTAATTTTAAGTTATTTTTTCGACTATAACATCACTAAAATGTGTATTAGTATTCCAAATGTAACTGGCACTTACTGAATTTAAATTACTTAACATTTATAAACAAATATAATATGTATGTCAAACTATTTTTTATGCTTGCACATAAGAACATTAGAGCCAATGAAATTGTAGATAAATTAGGAAATTTAGTCGAAGAAAAAGAGAACTCTTTGAATATATTTTAGTACAAGACATTGCAAAATTAATAGCTCATAAATGCCAAGAGGAATAGGAATAATTACTAGTGAAGTACTACAATATTCAGAAAAATATATTTCATTTTCTCTGGTTCTAATATATTAATATTCTTATAACTGTTACTATGCTTTTAATCAAGGTAGGCCACATATCCACACCAGAACAAATGTACAGCATTTAGAGGACACCGAAGTGATAAACGTGATATAAAGTAATTAAGAGATGTAAGTTTTTGTATATATGTTACTGTAAACCAATGAAGTGTTCATCCAAAGTTTTTATTGAATGTGTCTTTCAATTCTGTTTATATTAGTACGTAATTTGATTTAATTAACTAAACACATAATCCGTATTCTCCTACAGATATTGAACCACATACACCGTTTCTAAAACTGCATTCCTTATAATATTTGTAACAAATTATCTGATTGATACTTAGCATAAACTGGATACTTTTTAAATATATTTTATGTAATCTAATTCAGCTGCAAAATACAGTTCATGATCAGGGCAATTAGTTTTGAAAACAAATCTATCACGAATATCAAAATTCCAACCAGACACTTCATTAAACGAATTTTTCACTGCGTTGGGAAACATTTTCAGCCCTCTAGTTGTATTTTTGTGGCAGGAGATAGATTTTGAAAATGGGAAAATAAAAAATAAAGAAAATATAGAACCTGTGAAAAATTGCTTTGAAGTTTGACATAGAGAGTCATTAAACAGCACAACGCTTTAAAACAGCGTCCAAGGCATGTGATGCATGTGCCTTAGTAGAATAAAAGATTGAAAGATTTGCAAATATGTGGTTTAAAGTACATTGCATTTTGGTCCAAAAATACAAAAATCGACATTTTTTACCAAAATCGCTAAAACGCACTTCCGTGTTCCCTTAAAATAATACGAATTTCTACTGTGATTGTGCAAAGTAGGTTTCAGTAAATAACTTATTTTACACTTTCTTAACGCGTAAAACGAGATCTAATCTGAGTTAATAAAAAACAATTTTGAAACTCCCCTAAATATGCAATCTTTGATGAACAAACCTCTCGAAATGTTTGTATCATTCTGTTAAATTTCTTTCAAAATGCAACGTTAAAATGTAATATAATGCATACACATATTTAAAATATGGCGTGCATTAATGGGCATTTTCATTAATAATCGAATGCGATTGTGACAATGTAACCTATTATTTTAATACACATGTTAATGTATTCAGATATTTGTGTAACAGAGTTCTGTTGTGTTTATGTTAAACGGAAGAAACCTCTCTGATAATAGTATGGAGTCCATTAGAAGTTAGTAATATGAGGAAACATTTGAGCATGAGTATACAATAATTGCTATACAGGGGTATGAAAATAGCTGGCTAATTTTCAGATTTGTAGAGGCATATATATATTATTTTATTGATTAACTACTCTCTGGAAGTGCTTTGGTTTTCCACACCCGCCAATGTATGGGACATCAGTTGGAAAGGTAGAGTCAACCTAAAAAAATTTAATGCACAAGGTACTTTTATTTATTTGTTATGAACATGTCAAAAGCTGTATACTAACATTGTAAGCTTATGAGTTAGAGAAACCAAAAATGAGAATGCACTGCTTTAGATTTCGGATTCCTGAGAATGTTAGGACGCCTTGAAACTTTTAGCCTCATTCTACCTTTCCAACTCCTGTGTATACTTCCACTGATGTGGAAAACAATTATTTCACAATAATTGATTTAACTCGAAGCCCGTGACTTAAAGAGTTACGATATGTGACTATGTTATTGGGGTATATCATTTGAACATAATTTAAGCCACCTTGTGTGGTTTACGGGGGAAAATGCAACATTATTTACACCCCAGGAAAAATAGTAATAAATATTGATAATAAAAGTTATACATAAATATTCTTTAAATTGTCTGTCCTTTTTTATTTAAATATTTTGTCTCTTTGAGAGATATGAATACTATATTGGACCTATTGTATGGTTTTTACATAAGATATTGTAAGGAAGCGAATCCTTTAAAATGTACTTTAATCAAATTTGGGGCCAAATTCAACTACTTTGGGTGAATGCACATTTGTTTATTTTTTGCTTAAACATCGATAAACTAATGTACTATCCCCCAAAAACTTACCGTATCAGCGTAGTGATCTAGACAAACTCCGCGGTACAACCGCCCGAAGTCGGGCCATGGTCTAACTCCCAAACACTGCATCCCCTACCTCTGCTAATTAAGGCGTCATGGATGGGGCGCTGTACTGGTGGGTGAGACATAATTAGCGCCCCGAATTCCTCCTAGCATCTTGGAGCCACCCATTTTCTCTCTTGAACTGCCCCCCCCTAGGGACCTCACGAGGCTGAGTGCTCCCCGGTCCAGGTCTCCCAGGGGGAAAACATCCCCTTACTGGTTGGTTGATGGAGGGTTTCTAGGCTGCAGCCACAATGGGTTTATTGTGCAGGAAGATAAATTGCTATGAAAACATTATGATGGGAAGCCGAAAACAGACCTCAGGTAAAGAACCACCGTGGTGGGTCCTTCACATAGTCCAAGCAGTTCTTCATCCCGACGTGGGGAGAGCTAGAAGCCCGCGTCCTAGATCTAACTAAACACCATTGTTCTCACAGACGATTCTTACGGCATTCCGTTGCAGAGAGCTGTGTGTCCAAAGCGGCCTTGGGCATGGGTGATATATGTTTGTGCAATGTGTATATGTTTGTAAAAGAAACAGTAAAACCAGTAAACCAGTAATCAGTAAAACCTACGGGGGGAAATGTAAATAGGGATACAGTACCGGAGTCCTGATCAGACTCCGTTACTGATTTTACAACAAAAAAAAAAGCGTATTCGCCACCACGGAATGGCACCAATATCGCAGTCTTCGCCAAAACTTACAACCCTGAAATACACCGATTAGAATGAAATGCAGAAGAAACCCTAGAAACATTCGCCTAGCAACCCGGGAAACCCTCCGAAAAAACGCGCAGGTCAATGAGATCGGCCAAGGGAATTAAACCCACGACCGCCCCGATTGCCGGACTCAGAAAAAACTCCTGAGCCACCTGGTTTGGTCACCAAATCGGTACCGCGGATTGAACCGGAATCTCCCGCTTGGTAAACAGCCGGGCTATTATCGCTTTAAGGAGATCTTTAGTAATCTACACAACGGAGCCCAAATCTTTATTAATATTAGTTTCTTTTTTGGGAGGATTTTGATAATCCTGAAAGGATATTTCAGATACACAATTGTTAGCTCTTGGAACCTGTACTCATTTGAGAAATCATTAATAATTGAAGATTCATTCACTGTCTTTGGAGTCTGGAGAGGTTTGAAGAAAGAAATGAAAACAGGTTCTATTTATTAACGTTATTAAAGAATGCTTTAAGCCTTAGCATATCAAATTAAGTTAAAGCTTAAAATGAAAGTTTGGATTGGAAAAGAAGGGAGAGAAGGAGAGCGATAAAAAGAAAGGGATAAAGATTGGAAAACTACGTAAAGATAGTATATAGCAAGAGGAAATGATCGGAGGAGAAGGAGGAACAGCGAAAATGAGGCACAACCATTTCCCTCAATTAATGCAATAACTCAACAAAAGGTAGGTATTATCCGTATTGTAATCAAAATCACTAGTTGTTTTGAGAAAATAAGCAGAAACTATACAAGGGGTTGTTTCTGGAGTGGAACTCTTGAAAGGTTTCCACTGAAAGCACTAAGGGATACTGACTTAAGCATGAAATGTTGGTACATATCAGACTCCGGTTTTGAGAGCAAAGGACTGAGTTTGAAAGCACGTAATATTTATTTCATACCTGCAAAGGTAATTAGTTTTGTGTCTTGTGATTAATATACTTCTATTAGGTAACTTAGTTTGTTACGAGACATAATTTTATATAGTATCCACAACTTTAGCATCTGTTTAGTGTAATGTAATGGCCACGCTGTGATCAAGTGCTTAGACCACTCGTCACTCACGAAGCGGCCCGGGTTCGATCCCTGGCCACCTCATGTGTGATTTGCGGTGGACAGAGCGGAGCAGTGCAGTGTTCTCAGGTTTCCCCCGCCATCGCATTTCACAGGTACTCCCTCTTCATTCCGTGTATCATCAGGGTCGTCGCCTGCGGTGTCTTTGTAGTAAAAGCGGGAGCTAAATACTATAAAAACTGTGTAGTGTAACTAACTGAAGCAATATGTTAAATCCGCAGTACTATCGACGAACCAGTACACATTTGTCGATAGCATGAATGAAAATACACCTAAAGAGAATTTCCTGGTTGGAATGATGCCTACCTCATGCAAACATCTGTGGAACTACAGATATTTATCCTCTTATGTTAAAGAAGCTCTGTTTCCATATCAGTGCGGGAGTCTCCTCAATTTCTATAAGGTTACGTCGGGTTTCAACATAAGATGGCTAGTCTTTCACTAAACGTGAATCCGGAATTCAAGTCTTCTCCTCAATCCAGCAGCCAAAATATTAAATCTACCTTACAAAATGTTCTGTAAGAGGCTTCAGCAGCGATGAACACATTGTTAGTACTAGGCGAAAACATATTGTATAAATCATTGTTTTCTTTTGATGTGCTTGCACTATTTGTTAGACACGCTAAGAGCAATTTACTCCGTTATGGGTTTACTTCTTAGGTTCCAAAGGAATGATGTCAAAGCAGCGGAACCAATTCTTCTGTACGTCGTTGTACATTATGTAAGACAATCCATTTTATTTGCACAAACTTCTGGCACTTAAAACATAATTACTTAGAACAAAGGGTAAAATGTGTTATCAATTCACATTATTCAAATGAAGAAGTAAGGATATAATGGAATCTTCTAATCCCACATATATTCTTACTTCTTTTCTCTGTGAGATTCAGATTTGGTATCCATATGGAACTATTATTATTGTTTATCTCCAGAGGTTGAAGACAACCTAGGGTTTTTTAATTCGTATTACATTAGGAAGCGCATTTGAAATTATTGTGAAGGAAAGTTCTGATACAGCAGCTTATAAAACGATACGGAAACAAATGGAAGAACAGAATTATAATGAAACATTACTATGGAAGCCTATTAAAATTGTACTGGAAGATATAAATAGACAGTATATCTGGGCTCATTGATTAGTTGATTACTGTAGATACACCAAAGGAGTAAGGTAATGATAAAAGGGAAGATTTAAGTATTTCAAAATTGAAATAAAGTACAGGGAATACCGCTGAAATGGTTAGCTCTACAAAAAGAGAGAAAGAAAGAAAGAAAGAAAGAAAGCAACTGCATATAACACAAACTGTGTGTTTTAATGAGATCTACAATGTTTATGTAATACGTTTTAGTCTATCTCTTTCGGTTAACCAATTATGCAAAAGCCTTTCAGAATGAAAAGGACTTCAGGAGTTATTCACAAGAAATTTAGGATATACATTTTATTTGCCGTGTAAACAATTTTAATACACGACATTTTAATAAAAATCGTGAGAGCCACTTTTGAGAAGATGGAACATTTCGAAAAATTATCCGTGTTAAGCGTAGTTTGGGTTGGGGGGATTTTCCTGGAAGTCTTCGTGGCTGATCCTTTAAAGATACTAACCTTAAATATAAGCTTGGTATTTAGCCGACTGTTGATTTCTGAGTTATACTGTCCACAGGCACACACTTGCCTTCTTCTAAAATTGCTTTTTGTGGATTCAGAGGTCCTCAAAATATGAGTTTTCGGTCAAATATACGTATGGAATTTTTGGATGGAATACAATATCTTGTCTACCTAATATGTGCATTGCACATACGGCTGGAGAAAGCAAATAAGTGCTAAATATTGGGGTGATAAAGAATGTAGTCCATTGTTTTGGAAAATTATGGTTCCATGCGCTTGTTACAATTTGTTAAACGGCTGGTTCCTATCATTTTACTATTCGTACAGGTTAACTCACAAATAGGTAGTTCTAGATGATTGCAGAGCACCTTCTGTAGTTATAATGAAGTAAGTAGATCTCCCCGTAGTACAGTAGATAACACACTTGTCTGGACATGAGTCCTCACTCAAAGTTTATTCTCTTTATCCTCCTTTTTGCCCGCAGGTCCTTTTATTACCTAAAAAGTTTGTTTGTTCATTACACTGATCCATAGAATGGTTTAGTTAATATATTGTATTTGATGCTTCAGCCGATATCCCCTTCACGTGACCACGGGATGGATATATGACTGACATACTGAGTTTCAGCTCCTCATGAGCGCTCACAGCTGTCTTCAGAGCACCTTAAATACCTGGATGTAACTTGGAGCCTAGCTTTGGTGAGAGGGCAAAGTACGTGAAACCCACATAATGAAAATCAATATAAAAGTTCTGCAATTTTACCTCCTGCACCTACGAATCTCGTGGATCAATCTACACATAGACGGTTTCCTCGATGCTGGGAAGGACAAGAAACGCCTTTTTCAGGCAGAAGTGAAGGTTTAGAGAGGACGAGGGAGGATTGGGGAACATTTCTCCTCATATTCTTCACTGTAGCAGTATAACGGTACCTGTGACCTAAAATGTCACATCCTAAACCTTGTAACTGTCAAAATTAAGCTGTTTTCCATAATTATATCCTCAAAACTGCCAAAGAAATAGTACAAGTTCACCACTTTGAAACCCTCCGAAATCTCCATTTGTATTGTTTAAATCAATACATTGCAGAACATTTTTCATCGTTTTAAAAATAGCTGGAGATAGGAACACCGAGCGGAGTGACTTTGGCAGTTTCGTCGCGAGCCGGTATTCGGCAGCACGTGGGTACGTTTCCTGCGGCCGGCCTACCTGACCCATGGCTTTTTTTTTTTTATGTTTACCCGGATTGCCGGGCAAATGCTGGGTAGAGTTCTTTAATCCCCAGAATTTCTTGTTCCTCCATGTCATTTTTGTTATCATTTCCTTCATCCCCTAGAGTCTTTCAGGGTTGGAATTGTCGGCGTTGGTGCTCGGTTTGACGTGGCAGGGGAAAAAAAATGCCTAAAGTGATTATGTTTGTCTTCCGACTTCGGCTGGTTCCTGGAATGGGGATTGCTTCTGATGAGGGCGTTGGACTCTATGTCGAGCGGGGACCTCCATCTGTTTGTCCGAATATCCAGGTGCTTCAATCTGGAAGCTGTAGGGATACCGTCATTGCTGTGCCGTCGTTCCCGTTCCGGCCACCCGGTGCATTCTCATCTCAAACCTCCTTCCCGCGGGTGCCTCTTCGTGAGTCGGAGGTACAAAACCTCAGGTTTGGTGCCAAGTCCCCTCCGACTGTCCCATCATAGTGAGACATTTTTTAGCGTTTCAAATTAATATATTGTTTTTAAATATTATTATTATTATTATTTTAAAAATTCAATGCTTGTTTTTAATAAAGCGTACACATGATTTCAGGTTTTTCCTTAGCATTTCGTTATTTTTTATTAACCACTCTTTGGTTATTAAGTGTGGTCTAGATTACGCTGCATTGTCAGTTTAATAATGTGCTCCGGTATAGGAGACAATCTAAGTTTTATCTTTGTCACAGAAGTCACGTCCTTTTAATGTCGGCGAAAACACTTTAGAATTTAAAAAATAAAAAAAGAGGGAACAACTCGAAGAATTTACAATACTATGAAGGCTACGAACATAATTGGCAAAGGGTAGAGGGCTAAACATTGTAAAACTGGAAATTTATTTAAAATATTTCTTGCTTGATACCTTAAACAAGCATTAAGGGGGTGTGAGGTTCATTGTTGCCAGTAAAGAATTTCCACAAATATCATGTGGCATATTTAGTTAGGATGAACATCTATTAGAGAGAGATATCCTCCAAAGTAAGCAATGTTTTATTTAACATCCCAAAGTAAATGTGGAAGACAAACCTCAGTTATTATCCCTTAACCGCCCAAATTTTTCAAAATTGGATATTTTTGTATGTTTTCTATTTATTTATTTGACCTTTAAAAGCTTTAGTGTATCTGAAACAGAACGTGTCCATATGTACACGCTTGGCACTTAGGTGCATATATTAAATGTTTTCTGTGAAAATAAAATCCGTCTAAGCACAATATTTTGAGGAAGCAGTATATAACATAAATAAAGAAACGTTTGAACAAAATAATTATTATAATTTTATTTATAACAACAAACAAAGAAAAATTACTAAGAATTTCATTTGGTGACATTCATGGCACAATTCAAAGCATTCTAGACATAATTCTAATCTCATTTCCCACATTTTGTGCGAACTGCTGATATTTTCTTTGAAAAACAATCCTACACGCCACTTTTTCTCAATTTTCTGCATATAGTGTTTTATGTCATCGTATCTTATATCCCTTGGAACACGCAATTTGTGTACACAGAGAGGAGTTGTAGAAGGTTTTCCTGCTCCTTTTACAGGATTTATACCTCTTTGGGTTCATCTGCAATATCTCTCTTCTGAATTTCAGCTGAGTAATCCTAGCTCTATTTCCTTATTTCAGTTACTAGCCCTGTATTTAGGTAATTCTTCGCCCATGGGCCCAACACTTTTTCATCCCCCATTACCAGTAAAATTGCAAACAAGCTATTTAAAATGGGTATATATTATTTAAAAACAAATCTTCGAAAAAATAGAACATTGTAGATCAGAGTAGAAAGATTCGTTGCAGCGTGTTCAAAATTTAAGCCTTATTAACCACACTTACAAACACATAAAGGATAACTCAGTTAAAAAAAAAAAACAAAATAATAATAGTTCCAACAAAGAATGTCAGTAGCTCAATACTTCAATGGCTATCTTCTTGATTTCTTATCAGCATACACATTTATCACATTCTCAAAGTCCAGTTTCACAGTCAGATCATTTTCTTTTGCTAGTACAGCCAGTTGATTCAAACGCTCCTGAGCGTGACAAGCAAGATTTAACCCTTCCAAGAAGTGAAAAGGATAGTTCAGCAGAACACGTCGTTGCTGGTGTGCTCAAATAATATTGAAGATCGATCCAGATGTTTGGATAAATATCAAACAGATATTTATTTCTCTCTTAGTATTTTATTTAAGACAGGCAAAGAAGGACTGTTCTCATATCCAGAACTCAAAAGGAAGCTTTTAAGATAAACACATTCTATTCTAAAAACTCCTCTATATCCTCTGAGTAAACATGCTGCAGCTCTTTTGCAGCGTCATAAAGCTCATCAAGGTCCATTTTTGTCAAACTGGATAAAAATGAGAACTTTTTAGAAAACTTCGTAGACACCAAAACGCTTCTAGGGCTCTGTGGAAAATCTGTCCAATATAATAAAAAATTGGTCTTCAAAATATCATCAGATTTGCATACCAAAGTTTCATATTCTGGCTCAAAGTCTGAGTCATCAGCAAATTTCTTTTGTTTCGTCACACGTTTTTTGTCTAGTTCCACTGACTCGTACTAGTTGGGTAGTCTCATGTTTCTGTACGCTTCAAAAGACCTTGTCATATCATTAATGAAAGTTAGAAGCGAAGTATAAAGTTTCACTGTTGCAGATAAATCAACTTCTTCTGACTGTAGTGTGGTACTTACTGCATTGAAACGTTCTAAAGCACTCTCCCACACTGTAGTCATGAATGCAGTTTCTTTAGAGTTAAACTTTTGCAATATCTCAATTGCTTTGGATTTAATCACAGCTTTCTCGCTTTGCTCTTCAGAATTGTACTTAAGAGCTTTATTGACTGCATCCTAATTAGCATTTATGCTTTTGCAGGCATCTTCTCGTACTGGTCATCTTGTAAGGCACAGAGACTTTATACTCAAGTATCCATCATAAAAATTTGACTAGAATTTTACAGCGCTCTGTAGATGCCGAATAAAAGTTTTAATTTTTTTGTAGCAAGCCAACAAAATGCTTTAGCCATTTTACAACATGTGGCTGCACTTGATCCTACCAGATTCAGGAAATCAGTGGAGCAAGGGATGAAAAATTCCAAGAGATGGAAGGACTAGATTCGGGCTTGTAGGCCAGAGAAGGTTCCCGCCATATTTGCAGCATTATTATAACTTTGGCCACGGCAGTCCTTTATATCTAATCAGTGGAAGTTGAGGAACTTAAGTATTGCACCTGTCAATTCTCTACCGGTATGCCCAGCATTTCTCATAAACTCTATAAACCACTCTTGGGGTAAACCATATTTATACACATACCTTACAATGAACTTTAACTGATCACAGTGTGAAACATAAGGGGTAGAATCCACAATAATGGAGAAATACTTTGCATTAACTATCGCCTTTGTGATTTCTCCTGTGATAGTCTTCCCCATAATACTTATCATTTATTCATAAATGATAAATATGAGGTGCTTCCTTTCCACGGGTTTACATGTTTAACTACATGACCTGCTAAGAACAGATCAAATTCAGTTATCAGCTCTCTATACATCATAAAATTACAATTCCTGTTCTTCATCTCCACGAAAAGGCAATCCCCTTGAAGAGAGCTTTTTCGCTACAATCACTACCTTCTTTAGTACATTTTCTTATACTGTACTTTTTCTTCTAACTGAGTTATAAATTGTTTATCCACGCTACATAGAGTATTTCCCCTTGCTTTGAAACTTACAACACAATCACGATGTGTAGTGGAATTTTTCTGTTGAGTTATTGTGTAACTATCTTGTTTCCAATCACTAAATCCACTTATACAGAACTGAGAACAACCCCAAACAGTTTACATGGTGCACAATAAAGTGACCCCTTACTGGCACATTAAATCAAGTAATCCCGTTGCACGATATCTCCATTCAACAATTTGCTTAAAACAAATCCTTGGAAAGAAATCTTGGTTTATCAGGATAGGTGCGCTCTGACTTTGTAAAATCGCAGTTTCTATTCTGGCTAATTCCATTTCGGACTAAGTATTTTCGTGTTTTTTTACTAATTTCCCAAAAGAAAGGATCGATATCAGCTGCAAAGTCTGACGAGACTTCCCCTAGGCCTAACTCTGGTTTACTTGCTGTGGAATTGTTCATATGCTGGTTATCAATTTCAGCTTGACTGACGTCGAGCTTTTCACCACAATTGTCGCTGCACTGTGAATCATTTGTAGTTGCCAAGTTTTCGGGAGAGGAGGAACTTGCAGCTGCAGTAGCTAGTCCTTTGTTGACGAAAAACTTGTGTAACTTTGGCTTTTGATCTAACACTTCCTTTTCCCTCTTCCGCTTTTATGCAACTGATTTTCTGTAGCCTGCGCCCCTCAGATGTTTCCTACCATCCACATTGACGTTTACTTTATATCAGAACTTCAGCACATTAATAAAACAAACAATAAGATAAGTACCAATACAGCGTTTCTCAAAGCTTCTGCTTCTACATTGGACGCGTCCATACTCAGCTTCTTAGAAACATCGTAGAGACAATGTTGCCAGTTACACGATACACTAATCTCTAACTATCTATCTACGATTGACATCTTACTAACAAAAATTCCCGGAATTATCGCTGCTATTTTTTTTTTCACCTTTATTTCTCTAAAACATTGCCGCCCCTAAGAGTTTGTCGCCCTGGGCCCGGGCCCATGTAGCGCTTGCGTAAATACGGGGCAGCATATATCAACTAGTTAAGAAAGTAAAGCCCAAAAGCATTTCTTGTTTCTACTATTTATTTTGTACATGGCAATGTTTTTATCCATCCTATTCACACCCCCATGTCACTATTCGCTGCAATAATCTGAGGACGTTGTAATTGAGTTGTCTTCTTCTCCTTTGCAGAATATTTTCTTATAGATGATAGAGGTTCCACTGCTTCACAAATAGATACTGCAGCAGCCACAGAATTGTCCATCTATTTTGTAATAATAATACCACCATGCTTGCAAAGCGAATATTCAAAATGACCCTTTCCCATTTTATTCAAATCTTGATTTGAAAGAATGGGTACGATTTAGGAAGTATGTTTTCTCTAATAATTCCTGTTCCTCCATAATCTTCTTCTCTCAGAAAGGACAGAGCAGGAGGTTCTGTAAATAGATTATCAAATAATAAATGGAATGACAATTGCTTTACTTCCACTGTGAAATCATCTATCATCTGAAAAAGAGGGGCAAGTAGCCTTACCAAACTGCTCTTCATATGCTGCATTTGGGCCTGTTGATTTTTCTTGATAAAAAGAAAAATTAAAAAGATACACAGACGTGGTACAAAAACACCATGCTTTGTACCAAACATGAGTTGACATTCCCCTGATAAATGGTTTGCAAGAATATGTGCTAAAGTAGTTTATCAATGATTCATATAAGAGAGATTTTGCTGAGGAAAAAAAAGCTTATTGGGTGTAATTTTCCACATTTTGCCCTTTTCATCAATTTTGTTGTTGTCGTTACATGCAAGTGTCTGAGAATTTGTTTAAAACGATTCTTTCTCTTGGAATTGCTTATAAATTCATTTCCTATTTCTAAATTTGAATTCCAATATAACATCTCACTGGGAAAAGGTTATAACTACTTTGAATGAGGATAACCAAGGAAACATCCATTTATTTACAGTCTATATTAAGACTTGGACAGTTCTTAAACAGTGCATAATATTTTGACTCATCAACTAGGACTTGTATTAGGTTATCACTAAAAATACTCGAAGATTGTCACACTTGACTTATCAACATACATGCAAAATTTTGAATCAAGAACACGTTTTAAATTTGAAATTAGGGCACCACAAACCCACAATTTCTGCTTATTTCTGTTTCCATAATCTGTATTTCTTGACTCTGTTTCAATTTTCATATTTGGCAATCTTATTTTAGCTTCGGACCGGAGTTGTCAAGCGTTCAATTTAACTGTAATTTCTCCTTCAGCCTGATCACCTGAATCCTCATCCGTGAGAACTACAGGGGCTGCAATGTGAATTCCACCAGCCTGAGGAATATTGGTTTCTTCAAATATTATGTCTAAGACATCCCGCACAGTCAAATCTGGTTCCAATCATTCCACGAGACCTCTATTATGAAATCAAAAAGAATAGAAACAAAAAGTATATTTCAGCTTGTAACTGCCCATGTATCCATATGGACACGACTGAAATACTGACGTCATAACATAAGGTGAATAATTGGATAACAATTTCTCAGTAATGTAACTATCAATAAGCATATCTAGATTTTATGCAAACAGTTTTACTTGGAAAAGCAAGGGATTTTTTCATAAAATAACGCTTACTTCACACCAACATGCTCCGTTACTATAGCCAAAGTATATACTATCTACAAGACCTACTGTCACAGACACATTGCAAAGGGTAATAATGAGTAGTTAAGTCTATGCGCGTAGACTTTAAATGCTCTTTCACAAAAATGCATGGTTACCATGATTGCCAAAGCTAAAAATAGTTACAGGTTGATAATGCAAAAATAATTAAACCTTTTAAAAACCGTGTCCACATGGACACACAGAGAAGTTAGGTTTTAACGTCCAGTAAGGTTCCTGGTCTTGTAGAATATCATAGCACTCGATAAGTATGAAGGGGATGGACAGAGAAGAATAATTCTGGCACCTCTCACGACAGGATTAAAATTGTGCATGTTGCCTAAGAATGCAGGCGTAGCAAGAGTGGATTGAAAAATGTACATTTCTATATAAAATAATAGGGTTTATTGAACACAATGTGTGCATAGTTACAGATATAATCTTTGCCAGAAATTGTCTTCTTTTGCATATAACGTTAGTGATTTTCTCCTTGCTGGGTATGTGAACAGGTGATGCTGCCGATATTACATAATTTCTGTCAATTAGCAAGATTAATAAAACTTTAGGTAGGAGGTGCACTGCTTTCTTTAGGTTTATATTCATACATAGACTAATTGTACATAAGTCACGTTATTATTTTATATCTCCTGTCTAATAATGAGTATAAATATTTACAAGAAGTGATTTGAAACTATTAATATGTCGGTTCGACACTGAGACCACTACAAGGTAGAATATTGTAGCATGCTAATCATGTTATTGAAAGCGCTTCGTTTAAACTAATGCAAAATAGTCTTTAATAAGAAGGAAAGGAACTAAGGTAGAGGGGGAGGCAGACAAAAAAGGAAGGATATACAAGAGGTAATGTGAGTCACATTTCGGTCTGTAGCAGTATTTCAGCTAACAAGCTTAATGAGTTTTAATAAATAAACAAGCTATCCTTAACTAAAGACCTTTTAAGCCAGACGTATCATTACGGGATTTATTACTTGAGCGTCCTAAACATCCAACAAGTTGTGAATAGAAACAAATCAGTATGTTGAGATTTCAGAGGTAGCAGCCAAAGTGAAAACTTGATAGAAAACCTTTAATTGCTTAATAATATTATTAAATATACCTACTATTGTCAATATTTTGTGACCTTTGACAAAAATATTACTGAAGCTTTGTTTCATAAGATATTTCCCTGTTCTTTACAGATACAAAACTGTGTTGTGGTCTAGAAATGACAGACCCATGTTTGTAAGTTCAATAAAAGGCACAATTTTTGAGGTTATTAATAAAATGTATGGATATCTGGAATACAACAAATTGCAGTTTGGCAAACAATTCTGTTTCAGATGAGGATGTGACACTATACATGCGTTAACTTGAAATATAAAAATTGTTTTAAGCATCTATGGAGAAAATAATTGTATGCAATCTTCTGTGGATTAAGTAAGACATCTGATTGTGTGAATTATAACACTCTTTTGCTAATCAGCACTCGAGGATGCTAACCGCTGCAGCAATGAAAACCTTGTAATACTTTCTCTACACGTACTATGTACATCGTGTATAGAGAAGATATTGTAATCCATCAAAAAATTCGATACCGAAATTTCACCGGAAATACATATTTTAGGACATCCTGAATCCAAAAAAAGCATTTTAGAA
The DNA here is from genome assembly GCA_030762935.1 of Hymenopus coronatus. NCBI lineage: Eukaryota > Metazoa > Arthropoda > Insecta > Mantodea > Hymenopodidae > Hymenopus > Hymenopus coronatus. Next base: position 318,212,324 of record CM060900.1, on the reverse strand, counting down.
AAAAAAAACATTTTTAGAAAAAAAAAGTCTGTGTGACTGTGGGCAGCATAGCTCAAAAAACGAAAGGTCCATTAAATACCATACTTGGTATTTAAGTTAAGTATCTTACAAGGATGCGTCACGAATATTTTCAACAAAATCCGCCCACTCCAAACACCCTTTACTTGTAAATTTTGATTTTCTCAAAAATGGCCCTAACGATTTTGATTAAAAGATATTTATATGACAAATAAAATGATTATCTCAAATTTTCTGGGGATAGCCTCCGAAAACATTTTATTCTGGATGAATTTTGCGGAATTTTAAATAACTGATTAACCGTAAGAGATAGGCAAAAACTTATCCAGTAAAAAGTGTATATCTCGTTTGAACTCACAACTTATATTATAGGTATACATTTTTGTTCGTGGATTTGGCCGTTTTTCTATATATTTCTTGTTATTAGTTTCTGCTTTAAAATACTTAAGAGTTTTCTCATACGGGAATTTGTCAACAAACAAAGGAACTTCAAACACATAGCAACCGGCTTTTAAGATATTTGACTATCGATTTAGCCTATGGTGCTCCCTTATTTTCCTTCTAGTTACAAGGAAGCAAGTAATAAGACCCTTTCTGCAATTCCTTTTGCAATTAGCATTAAGTAAATAGAAGGATAAGCTTTTTATTAATAATTTATTGTAGATATATAGAGAAAGTTAACCAATGGAGAGATTTTTTTTACTAGCACTGCACAAAGCATTTAAAATCCAGTGCACAAGTTCAAACTTTGCATCATGCTTGCATTTCAGTTCTAACGATAATACTAATTAGCTAATACCCCGGAAGTATGCTAAATATTCCCTTCCTAAGTTCCCTTTGTCAAGCGTTTAATTTCATGGATCGTATCATCCGTTGTCCACCCTATAGTTTCGTACATACAGTAAGAACGGGCGCTAAACGCTCTTCAAGATTCAATCTGATTATATTAGAACGAACTCTTTCAGTTCTTCTTGCCGAGGTGAAGCCAATTCCTTTTTACGCCCCTGGTAGGAGAGATTACAATAACGAGGTGAGAGGCATCATCTTTATGAAGCTCGAAATTTCAGTACTTATGTCCATTTTCCTGCACTGGGGACATGCAAATTTCAAGTGGTCCATTAATATTTTCTAAAAGCGAACGCAGATATTGTTTGTAGTAATCTGTGGTTGTTTATGAAGGGGAGGGAGGGAGATGTATAACATGGTGCGCACTATAATAATTGCTTCACTCCCTCTTCCCGCATCTTTTTCGCTTGCTTTGCTATCGGTTCGCCTGGTGCGTGGCGTCATCGAAAATTAAATTCAGCCGTTCGGTACTCTGCACCGTTCTTTTGAGCACGAATTTTCAGATAACATTTGCATTCTACGATATGCTTTGACCCCACACACACACCATTGAAACAAAACGCATCTGTAATTTGACCTCATCTTAGAAACAATATATACAAATTTGCCTTTTTTACGGCTAAATAGCCTATGTATCCAGCTGGCGTCCACTACGTTTTCTTTTGAAATATTCCCCAAAAGACTGTGTATATATGAAAATTGAACTTCAGATATGACTTAGAGTATATTATGGATTTTATTTAGTATGCGGTAAGTATTATTTGTTTTTCATAGAAAGAGCGACAGAAAACAAATGTTTGTCTTTAAATTTATTCAGAAGTTCTACGCTGTAAACTTTAAAACCACTTTTGTTAATTAGTGTATGTTGCTGCCTGATTTTAATTGTATTATGCTTAAAAAAAAAAACAATGGATGGAATTGATAGGAGAATTTTAACAGTGAAAACATATTCAAAGCTTTACGCTTCCGGGTCGTGAACTTTGATGCAAAATGACAATCGTGCATTTTATTGTTTATGTATTAGGAAGTACACAGCTTAAAAAAGGAAACTCTATACAGAATCACGTTATCATGGAATATGTGATCTGAACATAGCACATTTAAAAACCAGGAAAGTTGAAAGCATTATGTGCATTTTTTCGGGACTTGGTTTTTTTCTGTGCTTCTAGGTAAAAACAGGGCTTATGGATATGAGTATTTCCATACATGCTGAAAACAGAATTTCACGCTGCTAGCCTGGTACATATTATTTTGAATGACGTGCTGAAAATTAATATCAATAATATGATGTTATATAGGGTATATTAACTTTAGAGTAACTTTTTTCTTTATTTAAGTATAGGTTTGCAATGAGTATTACTGAAAAGGACACAACCTTAATTATGTCACTGATGGGAAAGTAACTGTTAAAAAGAAGGTATATATATATATATATATATATATATATATATATATCAGTACATTGTCTAGTGATAGTTGTATCATAGGTTTCAATTACTATTTTTAATGGTGGTACAAGATGTTTGCCAATCGTAATTATGTGTTTGCTAATATTTATGCAAGGAAAATGCAATAAATTACTGGTACTTTAGCTTTTGTCCCTTTGAGTAACACATGCTCACATTTCGCACCAGTTTGGCTGAAAGGCTTATGGAAAGGAACCAATACTTTGTGAGCAAATGCTGGGGAAGTTAGCATAAACACACGAAAGGAAAATACACAGGACCCGTATTTGATTTCTAAAATTTATTAAAATGTTTGAAAATTATATAGAAGTTACAAAAAGATAATTTAAAAATGTATTTGATTAATAAAGTTAGTTTAAAAATATAAATGTATGTAGGCATTGTTTAAACTGATGTCAGCAGTAGGACTAATACTCACAAATGGAGGAAATGATAAAAAGTTTACTGGCTGAAGTGAAGAAAATGCAATCCTGGACTGAATCCAGCATAAAGAAGATAAAAGAAGAAATGCAAATTGAAATGAAATCTGCCCTGGAGAAGATGAAAAATGAAGTATCTACGATAGTGAAAACGTAACTCTACACAAAATCAACGAACAACTGGGGGAAAAAAATTGTAGATCCCGGAGAAAAGGTGGAAGAACCTAATGAAACAAAGAAAGACCACGACCAAATCCTTTATGCCCTGAAGGAAAAGCCGAAGCCAAAACCAAAGAACTATACGACACGGTGCATGGATGCTCGACGAGAAGCTTAAGGATTTGAAGGTCTTGATAGGAGGCGAAAAAACATCTCCACGTGTCAAACCATTAAACGATTACTTAAAAATGGGTCTCAACCTTTGAAGCCTTTCGCCACAGTTTGCCACCGTCGCCACTCATGACCGATATACAGCATAAAAAGAATAATAATAATAATAATAATAATAATAATAATAAGAAGAAGAAGAAGAAGAAGAAGAAGCCAGATAGCAGATGGCAAACCTCCAAAGACGGGTGGCAGAAGCACTAAATTGCGATCCGAACATCGGTGAAGTCCGGGGACATCTGGGAGACTCTCGAGAACCGTTTCGAGAACCACCGCTTGGCTGCAGTCTCCGCAGTCAACTTAAGGTGAGGCTGTAACAGCTACGTCAGACGATGCCGGAGTTTGCCCTTGCATTCAAACAGCTTATGAACAAAACCGAGCTAACCTACCAACTAGCCAAGTGTCCCAGGATGCTGCCTATTTTTTCGTCGACGGCGTGCATGACACCAGGACATAACAGCACCTGATGCTCGGCGACTATAAGACGAACCATGAGGCGTTCGGTAGCACTTAGAATGGCTGCGCCCACCTCGATGTCCGAGAGTACTCTCTATGACAGGGAGATAGAAGCAACACATAGATTCAGGTGGTGTAGATGTGCCCGCGAGCAGCAAAGTGATGGCGAAAGTACACCTGGAGGGTAAACGGTCAAGGATCCTCAGACTGAACCGCAAGATGTCTCTGCATGGATTATGTGTTGCCTGACCTTTGTTGACTTGCCGAGAGGAAGTACCTGTGAGGTTCCTAAACTCTTTGGACACCTACCACGATTTCCAGGCCGTGACGGAGCTAGGAAAGTGCGAGCGAGTTGCGAGCGTATCGCCGTGGGACGGATCCGAACAGTCGGCATCGTCGCAGGACTCCGAGCCCCGGCTGAAGTACTTGTTAAAGAGGGCGGCCGACCCTCTGACCACTTCAAAACTGGAGAGGGTCCGGCGTCTACCCATTCGGTCTTGAGCAAAGGGAACGGTGATTATGGTCGCACTGACAAAGTAGCCACACATCGACACCGGAGACACTCGACCCATCCGGCCATTACAAGAGGTGTTCCCCTGGAGAAACAAACAGAAATAAGGGAGACATGTTGGAGGACATGACATCTAGGGGAATCATTGAAGAATCCCACAACCCTTGGTGTTAAACTTTTAAATAAAATCAACAACTGTGGTACATACTTTAAATATTACAATAAGATATTTTATACAGTACATTTAGAGCATGCTTAACTGTATTACATTAACATCACAATGAAAATCTGATGGATCTTCATGCTCTAAATAGATAGGGCCTGCTTACTAAAAGTATATGTACAAGGGGCGGCTCCTGAGCTATAGTCGTTGTGTAGTCACACCACCATTAAATTAAAAAGAAGTGCCTACATATTGAGATAATTGATAAATATTGCTCATACACTCGGCTTATAGTTCTCTCATTTGAACAGTACGTTAAACGCCGCGCGATCTAGCAGTAGGGAGTAGTTTTTTTGAAGCCTGCGCCAGTTCCAGATGGGCAAGGTTTGAGCTCATAAGCCCCTTGTGTACAAGACTAGAGCGTTCGTTTAAGGTGGCTACTTATTGGTAAATGTGGTGCAAAAATTAATCTGACACAATTCTTCGTTCCACCCCCCCAGAGCGCAGTAAACAATATCGCCTTACAGGTGACAACGATAGATGCACTGTTCGCGCCTGAATCCTCTAAATGCAGTGTTACCAAATTAATGCCGTCGCATTATGAAACACACTTTGATGTTTAGGTATATCCATTACAGAAATAGGCACCAATGTATCCTTATATAAGAATATATATGTTTTGAATATAATAATGCCGTTGGGTTTCAAAACTATGGAGCATTACTTCAATACTTATTTTTAATCTTAAATCTTAATGTTTTCTCAAAACACAAGTGCGAACGTACGTATGTGCGTGCATATACGTATGATTTTCCGAGTTCTTCCTTTTAATTTCTTAAACATATCAGGAACTGTAGACAGTAAATAGCTAAATTGGTAGCTTTAGTCTTTCCAGTTTTCTCTCTGTTTCGTGCAATCGTACACAAGCGTCTCTTATCACGTTCTCCAGGAATTATTAGCAATAGGATTGCTCGGACGCTTTGTCTACAACTTGAATACAAAAGCACTGTTGTATTTTCCGTTATCCACTCTATTAATATTATTAATACAACACATTATGAAATATACCCATTAATCACAAAATTACAAAATTCATCGATGTTACTTAAAGAATAAACAGGAATTTGAAGAATTTTATTACAAGAATGTTTTCTTGGCACCTCCAGTAGCATTCCTCAGTGACCGCCATATACACTGATGTTGTGTTCACATAACTTTCTCTACACATTCTTCTATAGATTATTCTTATAAAGATTTCTGCTGCAATCTACTTCTTAATCCAAATAAAGGTTTACAGGAATTGTTTCATTGCACCCTTCTTTACTTGTACCTTTCTTACTGATAAGAGCCAAACAGTAAATTAAAGTGATAGATGTTTGAAAACTAAATTTCTATGTGATATCTTTGAAATTCAACCTTTTGTATGACCACCAGGAAAAAAATTATGAATAGCAACTAGGAATTTAGAAAAGTATAAATATTTTGAATAGTCATACCAATAACAAATGATATCTCGCAAGTGGAGCGAGATTGTGTACCTTAATGAGATCTGGTTTAATGCTTAGTAGGTGGTTTCCAAACAGTACGCAATTAATTCTGAATGAAAAATTCAAAGGTCTACCCCGAATTCTTCTAGATATTTTATTTCATATGGATGTATCTCAAACCTGCTATATTTGAATCAAAAGCGTTAGAGCAATTTTTGAAAACATTACAAATAACGAAGTGGTGTGGAATTTTCTTGAAAACATTTGTGTCACATCCTTACAGATGCTAACTACCAAGTTTGATAATCAAGTGTTCGTTTTAGTGTTACGTTGTCCAAAAATACACAGATACCTTTTTCTTTTCTCTTTTGATTCAGAGGGCCCCCAAATGTTTATTCTCACTATCCCATTTTTGAGTGGAATTGCGGTTCGAGTTGACCGTGGTGCTATGCATATTGCTGCCGTCACGGAAGTGTATCCGCGTCACCATCTTAAGTCGTCCGTGAAGCTGTCATACGTCCAAACAAATGTTTACTCTTCTGTACATGTTGTTTTAACTAGTATTTGAGCAGACCTCTTGCAGACGGTGTATTCCCGGCTTTACTTCCCTTCCGAAGGAAGCCATGCTAAGAATTTTTACGCTCGAAAAACGCCATCGTCCTCCGCTGGCTTTGAACCCGCGACCGGGCATATGAAGTTAGCAGGGTAACCATTACATGGGTGACATGATAATATGTGCATTCTCTATCTATGTAAATAATTATTGTAATGAACTTAACATTACTTTCTGCAATCTCCATCATCTGAAAACAATCTTATGTTACATTCACATGAATTTCCCTACCCTTTATCGCTTAGATGTTGCCGGCTATACACATTATTCCTACGAAATTCTATTTTCGTATCCACATAGGTTTCGTTGGAATGGACCTTAATAACTATTGCGCATCTCTTTACACAAGCAAAGTGAATAGCACAATTTGAAGTGTGGTGGTAACGTGTCTGCCGCACATTCAAGTGGTCCATAGTTCGAATCCCGGTCAAGGTGAGTTAATTAGATAAGGTTTTTTTCCGGAGTTTTTCTCTTATTCTGAGAAGAAAAATATGGGTTAACTCTCAGCTATATAGGTCCCGGGCACTTTTGAGCTTCATTTGACTCATTCATCGTCCGTTATGTCCTTACAGGTCCAAGGTAGTTAAACTTAAAAAAAAAATTGACATGTTCCATTCACATGACTTTTCTGCTTAGACTGTAACAAAATATTCGTACAAAGGCTTATGCTTATAACTAGTTCATGCTAATCGAGATAAATATAGACAGAAATGACCTCATTGTTAGTTGCTTATAAGTAGAAGGGAAACAAGGCTAAAGCGATAACCCAATCTTGTAAAATCTGGTTGCTAAGTTCTTAACATTCGGCTCCTTTGCATGGTCAGGAGTAAAACAAAACAATATTAATGACAAATTTACGATTGAGAAAAGTGGATATTTTACAATTGAAATCCAAAGCAAGGAATATAGCAATGATTAACTGCCTGCCTGGGTAGTGTAGTGATAGCGTGTCTGCCTCATATTCAACAGGTCGTGAGTTCGAATTTTGCTTAGGGTGAGTTACCCGGATAAGGTTTTTCGGGGTTTTCCCTTATTCTGAGAAGACGAATGTGAGTAACTTTAAGCTCCATAGACCCCGAGATCATTTGAGCATCATTTCACCAATTTCATTCATCGTCCGATATGACCAACCAGGTTAAAGGACGTTAAGCTTAAAAACATGATTAACTCCACAAAAAATGTATATGATATATGTGTGTAGTTTTGCGTAGTAAGCTTTTATCCATCTCTTGCAGTGTACCCGTTATGCAAAAGTCATCCAGAACGAAAAGCTCTTCAGAAGCTATTGGAAGAAAATTCAAGATATAAATTTTATTTGTCACACAAAAATATTCATTGTATTTTAATTAAAACCGTTAAAGTCATTTTTGAGGAAATCAACATTTTCGAAAAATTTTCCAAGTAAAGGTTAGCTTTGGTGGACAGATTTTCCTGAAAATCTGCGTGTTTCATTCTTGAAAGATGCTGAATTTAATTATCAAGTTTGATATTTACAGACTTAGTTTTAAGCTATGGTATTCAAAGGCATTCGCACGGGTCTTTTTTTTTTTTTTTTTTAATTTCTTCCTTTCTTTCTTTAATACTTCAACGTCCTTGAAGGTAGGTAGGTAGGTCATGTCGGAAGAAGAATCGGTGAAATGATGCCCAAATGAGCTTGATATCCATGGAGCTTAAAGCTACTTGAGATAAGGGAAAAACCCGAAAAAAATCGTATCGGGTAGGTCACCCTTACCGCGATTCAATATCGGGACCTGTTGCTTGTGAGGCAGACACGCTTTCCCCACGGTACAGAGGCTGATCACACACACACACACACACACACACACACACACACACACACACCTATAGAGCTAGTAATTTTTCTAAAAATGTGTCATTTGTTTGTTTGTTTTTTTTGATACGATCACCCTAAAATGTATATTTCAAGTGACATCCCAGTATCAAATTTTTGGATGTAATGCAATACCTTCTATACGTACTACTACTAAGGCGTAGTAGAAAAAGTAAAAAGGGAATAGCTATACTCAAAGTTGTAGAACTGGACGCTATATGGTGAGCTTAAAATTACATTGTCTTTCAATGACATCACGAGAAACAACTGAAAATCGACCAGAATTCAAAGGAATGAATAACTGTAGAACAATTTGAATCATTAATAAAGTGTATTTCGGAAGGAGCTCGTGCTACAAGAAAGTATTTGAAACAAATGCTGTTTTTGAAAAGATTTACACTTTTTGTGCAGTACGTTTTCGTCTTTCCCTTAAAATTTACCAGTTATACCTACAAGATAAGGAATAGGACTTGCTAAGCTATTGCCAGAAATTCTGCATATATATTTATTTTTCATATATATATATATATATATATATATATATATATATATTTAAAGTGTGCTATTTGTTTTAAATCGTTATCATTTTTTTCAGAAAAAAAAAAAGAAGAAAAGTTTCCATGTAAAGGGTAGTTGGGGTGGGAAGATATTCTCGAAAATCTTTGGATCTCACATTTGAAAGGCATCGAATTTCAATACTAGGCATGCAACTTGTTGACCGCGGACTTTTTTTCTAGAAATGCTGCTTTTTATTCGGTGCCTCAAAACATGTGGTTTCGTTGAAATCTCGGTATCGAATTTTTGGGACGAATGCAATACCTTCTCTTTTTTTTTTTTGGTAGTGTTTAACGCCCGCTTTAACTACTTATGGCATCGCCGGCGGTGTACCTTCTCTGCCTACTATAAGCATACATACTTTTAGAGAAAGGAAAAGAAGAGAAAGAAAACATATAATTAATGACTGATCTTTCTTATTGAGCAGGAGCCTCTTTACGTATTGTATCATGACTACCTGTTTGTAGTGTTATCAATCTGTACATCTGGAATACTTCTTAACAAGGTGATAAGTGGCAAACGTATAATGACAAAATATTTCATCAGCAGTGTCGATTGAACTACCACTAAAAATGGCTTTCCGTTCAGCATTCGTTGCTACCTCTTATGACAGAAATTACCAACTACCCAACTTCTTGTTCCAACAAACCATATTTTTCGGAATACTCATAATCCGAAATTTTTTTCAGTCTTCTCAGTTGAAAACGTTTTATGGCTTATTCTTGCTGGCGATTGATAAACTTTGCTTCATTAAACATGATTGCTATATTGCATTTGCAGTGAATGTACTGCAACTAATATCCTCTCCTTCGACGTGGGAATGACGTAAACATCCTGACTGCCTCGCATGTTTTTCAATACGCCTGGTAGCTTTGTCGACTAGTTAAGTTTTCGCGTCCTGAACCAGCAACGCTCTGAAATTTTTCCGACGCCCCAGCGCAGCATCCTCTGTCGCACCGAACGCGACGGGATATCTAGTATGTGCCGATGTACATGACCGCACTCGTTAAAGTCATTAGCTTTGGTTCTTCATGGCTCAGGAGATCATTGGTTCGAGTTCAACCTCGGACATGGGTGCTGTGTGCTTGTAAATGTGTATTTGTCAAGTAAAACGGTAAAGAAATAGTAAAACAACAGAAACAAAGAGGAGAGAAAAAAGAAGAAAAAAAACAAACAAAAAACAAACAAAAAACAACAACAACTAGGTCAGTGAAAAGGGTAAATGGGAACATGGGCGGAGGGAATTGGAGACATGTCATTCTATTCAAAATTTTAGTTTTTTAATATGCGCCATTCTCAAGGCGCTAGATACAAGAATTCCCAAGAAATACTAGAGATAGAAAACATATCTAGTTAATAGACGTAGACAGACATTTTAGCTTAATAGCAGAGATGTGAGACTGCCTCTTCATCTTGAAGTTATCAAATTAATTTTGATTTCGGAAACTTAAATTCCCGTTGGGAATCAAACTGATGTGGCGTATGGTAGCGAGTCGGTTAAAAAAAAAAAAAAAAAAAAAAAAAAACACGCGGTTAAAAGTTAATGGTTTAATTACGCTTTATGTCGTGATTTAGCAGTCTTTCAGCTATTAGCTAGAAATAAATTGAAAGTTATTTATGGCCGCTCTTTAACCGCGATAGTTTTCAGCGTCCAGTTCTACCTATACCGGGTGTGAAACTTCAATTTATTTTGCTGAAAGGCCTGTTTATCAGCTTGAAGTTCTTTTGCGTGTCGTAAATCTACGACACGGGACCAATAGATTTTTTTTTCATTCCAATGGAAGTCATGTTAAGGATTCTTATGCCCGAAAAAATCTATCACCCTCTGCCGGATTTGTGGTTAATGAATTATAGTCACTAGCTCTATCTTCCAACCTGATTTCCAAATAGTCAGCGGCAAGGTAAACAAAATTAGCGTTCTGTCCGCAAACTATAGTGCAACTCTTATTTATTCTGTTATTATTATTATTATTATTATTATTATTATTATTATTATTACTATATACAGATATGTTATTAACACGGAGAAAAATATGTATGACAAAATCTAACCGTCAAAATATTATCACTAGGGTTGAGACTTCGGAGTCGTTACGTTTATTTATAAGCGACTTGTAGTTGACTGTTTAAAACAATAGTGGCTAATAGGCTATCTGCGTGAATGGCGAGAAGGTTAGACTCGGCCTATGCAATTTAAAAGCAACTTAATTTATTAATTGATAAGTACCGGCTCCAGAGAGAGAAGTCCGTATAATCGGCCGGGAGGGACTCTAGGCGCTGATCACTTCTCACGCTCCAGCACTGCACTCCATTCATGATGTCTTCGGGCCGAGATGGGGGATGCAGTGGCCGGGCGGTAGGCCAAGGTCCCTTGTGCCATGGAGTTACATTACATATAAACAGAATTGCTGGTTTACATTACTTTTTATGACGCATGATATTTTACCGCACAATATCGTTCGATAGTTACTGCATGCATGAACCCAACCTTAACTGTATAATCGAGTCAACTGTCGCCACACAGTGTTTACGTGGACGAAATGTCGAAGGCGCTTTAAAAATATGTACTGAAGTACTGGAAAATGTTTCCCTATTATAATGGGCATCTTTATTGCAAACCGTATAATGGCGCAAATGCTTCTGCACATAGTAAAAAGAGTAAGTTAGAACAACACAGAAACATATAAGACATAAACGATGTATAGCAAAACACGAGGATAAACTGCTATAGCAGTAGTCTCCTCCATCAAATCAACCGTTAACGAAGAACTACGCTCAGCAATTATTTCTGCCGAATTCCTTTATATAAACGACAGGATGCGAGGTGCATGCGCTATAGGAAAGTACATTTGCAAACCAATTCCGCATTTTACGAGTTTACGTGGGTAGTGTACTAAAATGTTATTATAATGCATTCGTAATGTAAGAATGTACCTAAACAACTACAATATATGGGTTTATATGGATGAAACGACAGATGCTATACGGTGATATATGGTATAGGTGGTTGTTGGAGCATTGAATTCAGCCGCATTTCCTCACAAGTCAGGTAGTCAGTGCTGAATTATTCTACTATAAATGCACTTTTTTTACATTGCCATTAAATTACTGTGGTCATCGGGTATGAAACACGATAGAAATAGAGTTAGAACCAGCTGAAGAAGTCAATGCTACAGCCGGAATTTGAACACAGTTCTATTACGCGCGGTTGCGCTAGCCATTGAGCTACTCTGACACCATGCCGGTGTGGCACTCAATCCTCCAACTGATTCGTATTTTCTGCCCGGTCAAAGAACCGGTAGTTCTCCCTGCAGACCTCAATGACGAATTACAACAGAAAGTACTTAGTATATTCGTTCCAGGTTTTCCATCTGTGGCTTCGTGCCGCTGGCTCCTCGACAGTTTTCTGACCCCTGAGCATCCGCTGATAAGTCCTAGGGGGATTCAGTCCTAAATACAGGGAGGGTTAGCCAACTACGAACAAAAAGAAAAAAGTACTTATATCCATATAGTATTACCATAGCTATTGCCAACTATTTTTGGGTAATATTGTCAACGTATTGGTAATGCTGCTATGTTTACGTTACCACGGGTATAATTTTTTAATGTTAGCACCAGCTGAATAATTCAGTGCAGAACCGGGATTTGAATACGATTCTTCTGATGTCCACGCGGCTGCGATAACCACCGAGCTACTGTGACAACGTTCCGGTAAGACATTCAATCTTCCAACCGATTCATGTTGTCAGTCACAGAGGTGCAATGGTTAGAGCAACCGCACGAATAGCGGGAAAACCAAATTGGAATCCTGGCTGTGGCATTGAACGTTTCAGCTGGTTCCAAGGGAATCTCAAGATGATGATGCAGCTTCTGAGATAAATTAAATGCTATTTCACCCCCATGATAAAATGGGACACAGAGTCACAGCAGTTAAAGAGCGTCCATAGATAAAATCAATTTAGTTTTATTTTCTCTGAAGGGAAACATACCAGTTCATAGACCAAGGAAGAAGCACCAATCAGTTGGTGGATTAAATGAGGCGGTGAGAATAATAACGGCAGATCCCAACTGGCATCGAATTTTGAGATAGAAGAATGACCGTGCACAGCTGCCATCTACCTTTCATGTGATGAAGTATCAAACGAATTTGGATATGCCAAAGCTCTCATTTTCCACCTTTAAAATTTATCCGTAGTAAAACGAACACATTCTCAATGTAAAAATGACCTATGCCAACTATGTGTGCTTTACTTTATGTCCGTTACACGTTCATGGCTTTGTAGTGAACGGTAGTATATATGTCACCGTCTGCAAATATTATTCCTGAATCTCCACAAAAAAAAAAAGAAAAAAAAAAGAAGGAAGAAACGAGTGAGAAAGGCAACTGAATGGGTAATAAAAAGGAGAAAGTTGTGGAGAAATAGTCGCATATCGTATGTAACAAGAAAGTCTATATGGTTTCAGGAAAAAAAAAAACCGTTAACAATTAGATGAATGCAGTAACTATCCTGATTGAACTTTTGTGTTTCAACGTTTGTCTCGCGATGTGGAGGACACAGGGTTTGTAGATTTTTATGGCACTGGTGAATATAATAAGCAGAATGCCTATTTGTTTAATTTATAGAGCTGGGGTAAATATTTAAAGACGTTAAATGAGAAACCTAAACACGGCTTCGAATTTGATGTATCTGCCTCTCTACATTTGTCACAGGTGGGATCTTGGGCGCATTTAGATCCATCGTGTACCTGTGGTCCGCATTCACCACAAACATGCGAATTGGTACAGCTTTGTTGCGTATGTCCGACTTTCTGCAAACGGTAATAACGCATTGGGTTAGGGATGCACGGGTGTACGGGCGCCCCCTTGGGGCCTACTACGGTAGGTACGAGTTGGGCACACCCGGGGTCCGAGCCAATCTTACTCCCTCTGTGGCCAACGTCAGAGTGGTGAGGTAGTCCGTAGGTTAAAATGCCCACCCACGCGTAGGCCGTGCGTGGAGATCAGTGTCAATGGAAATGAATATCGTGGTAGGTTGAGGGTTGCGCATCTCAGCCTGGACATGTGATCTTCAGTAACTGGGGAGGGTGCGCAGCCTAATACACCGCTTTAGTTCTGCTTCGCCCAAACGGGAGGCTAGGGTCTAACCCACTCTTAGTCAATCGGCCAGGACTAGGTATTATACCGAACTCTTAGGTGAGTGGGACGGCGTGCCCACTATATCCCCTGTGTAGCCCTGTCACCCCAGTGGGGTGACCCACTGTTGGGCTTCGTGGTGGGTGGGGAGCCCTGGGGGATGAATGTATATGCTTTTTTTATGGCAAAACCAAAAAACTAAAAATAAATTGGAAGTTGGAAAAGAGGTAGTCGAGTGTAGTGGTCCTCGCTACTTGGTTATAAATAGAACTGAGGAAGGTAGAAAATTTACGTTGGTTAGCCGGTTAGCTATTCAAAAGGGTCTAGACAATGTTGCTGGCCCGGTGAAATCCTGTATTAGAGCTCGCAATAGTACCCTCCTGGTTGACGCACCTTCCCTATCCCAGGAAGAGAAAATACTTAGAGCCAAAATGTTAGACAGCTACCCCATTAAGGTCGAGAAACATAAAACTACGAACTCCTCTCGCGGCGTTATTACCATCCGCGCATTGGACAGCTTGTCCAATGAGGAGCTTCAAGAGGACCTGACAGACCAGGTTATAACTTCCGTTTACAGGTTCAACTCAAAGTATGTTGTGAATTCGTGCCTACCCGTACCCTGTTCCTTACCGTTGATAGGGTCCATCTCCCTCAGAGGATTAAGGCAAGGTACAAGCAATAGGTTGGGCCATATGTACCGAAGCCCCTAAAATACTACAAATGCCAGCAGTTTGGGCACACAAGCGATTTCTGTACTGGTCGGTTTACGTGTGCTATATCTGGTGATGCATTACACAATGGGAATTATACAACTTCTCAATCTTGTGTGAATTGCAGCGGCAAACATGCATCTAGTTCCCGAGATTGCCCCCGTTTTACAGAGGAGAGAGCGTGCTCCTGCACCTCCGCCAACCCTCTGTCCTGCGATCCGGTACCTATGGCTCAGTCCCAGCTAAACCGGTACCGAGCCGTGATATTGCGACTCAAACATGCGATATAAACGGAGTCATCATAGCAGAGAAGATTCTTGTATTCCGGTCGCTACCAAAGACTTCAACATCTATGTCTACGTCGGCACCACCATCTGCCAAATCCGCCACCGCAAAGAGCAGTCCGACAACCGTTTCACCCAAACCATCGACCTCTGCCAAGAATAACGGTATCAGAGCTAAGGCTTTCAAGACCAGTTATGTCCGTTCCGACTTCCTGAAAGAAAGTGCGAAGTCCTCTCTCATAACATCTAAGGGAAGGAAAAGTCGTCGAAAGTCTCCATGTAGATCCTCATCTGGGGAATCTTCTGGGGCCAGCTTGGATCGGCGGCCACCATCTTCGCCGATCAAGACCTCTAATCTGTTCGAGGTTCTGGAACCGAAATTTTCTATTGGAAAAGGGTCCTCCCCCGTGGAAGAGATGGAACAAAGGAAATTCTGCCCTCGCTGCCAAACGAACAGTGCGAAAGTGTCAGGATCACACCCCTGAAAGCAAAACTAGCCCCACAGCCAAAAAGAAGAAATTAAACCGACCAGTACCACCAAATCTGCAGAAACATCTCTTAATTTAGTAGTTATCTCATACTATTAACCATGGGTATCATGCAGTGAAACATACGCGGCATTCGAATACATTGAGCAGAGCTTGAACTATTGCTCAACCAGAATCAACCTCTAGTCGTTTGCCTACAAGAGACAAAACTCCGTCCGCAAGGAAATGTCACATTCAGCCACTATTCTTTTTTACGGTGTGATTCATCGCCGACAGAAGGAATTGCAGCCCATGGGCGCACTATGATGCTCATCAGAGATGACATTTACGCTGATTCCGCCTCCTTGCAGTCTGAAATCCTGTCAGTCGCTGTGAGGATTACGCTGCCATCTGTCAAGTGTACCATTTGTAGTATCTATCTGCCTTCTTCTCACGATGTCTCACGCACTGTTTTAGAAGACCTTCTTTCCCAACTACCAACACCATTTTTTGTTGGTAGAGGACATGAATGCACACCGCCCGCTTGATGAGTCTCATCTCGGGCTTATGAGAGAAGTCACGTACTCGCCGATTTCTTGGATTCTAATAACCTCTCTCTCCTGAATACCGGAGAGCCCACACTTCTTTCTGACGCCTTCAATAGTTTTTCACACCTGGATATAGCGGTTTGTTCTCCGCAGTTGGCAGTTTCATTCCAATGGAATATTCTCTCTGATTTACATTCTGGCAACCATTTTCCTATTCTCATTAGTCTCTTAGCACAGGATGCATGTTCCGCCCCTTTACCTAGATGGCGCTTCGAAAGAGCAAACTGGCATCTCTATTCCAGCTTAGCTGTTTTCAGCTATAACGAGCACGACTCTGTGAGCCTTTTAGTCAAACACCTCACAGAGACAATTCTTTCTGCTTCCAAGCTTTCTATTCGGCGGTCAACTAGACAACCGCGTCGTTTTCCATTCCTATGGCGGACTGATGACTGCCGGAATGCTATTCGTGCTCGAAAACGTGCTCTCAGGGTTTTTCAACATCGACCTGCAATGGATAATCTTATACAATGTAAACAAATGCGTACACAATCTCCGGTGCTCAAAAGAGGTAGGTATTAACTGTCCAAGAAATCGGGCTTAGATGGGCTATCGCACAAGACCGGGGTGAGGCCCAAAGTAGATGGTGGGCATGCACACCACCGACCAACGGTTTAGTAATTGGGAAACCAGGTCGCGTATATCAGTGTGCGAGAAGTCAAGAAATGGAGACAGATATATACTACAAAGGGTGAGATTGGTACATGGCTGAGTGACCGGTACAGCGACTAACTGGATGTCAGACTGTAAGGGCAAAGATTCCGTATAAAGATCCTCTCTGGCGAGTATCATAGTACCCCCCATGTGCAGGCACACCATCTTCCGTACAGCGCAGTTGTTCCTGAATGTAACGTTGTTATGGGGACAGACTTTCGTCTCTTGTAAACAGACGTCCAAAGGTTGATTCTGCTGGGGCAACACTTCAAGCTCTGGTCGAATTCCGCGTATGTTCCACTGCAGACAGACATGGTCAATTGTATAGGATAAGGTTTAAATTGAAATAAGTTTCTACATATTCGACAATGCTATCCGGTTCAATTAATTTTTTTAGGTGTTGAACTAACACTGTTTTCCCGAACCCCATCCTACCGCTTCCACACTGTCGGCCTGTTAGTGGGGGTCGTATACTCCTGGTCAATTTCTTCGATGGTGTAGGTCGTCTTTCCCACAGAAAATTTCTGTTCGAGAATCTCGAACTGATTAGAGGAGCTGATCGACGCAGATGGTCGTCGCCGATCTGTACCCCCCCCCTCTCCCTAAGATTCCTCCCAAGAGGATCGACGTGGAGAATGTACTGGACTTTTCCTTCCCTTAACATGTTTTTGATGGTGTAAAATAAATAACGTATAACACGGTCTTGATGCCCGGGGTCGAAGGTTTAGGTGACTTCGCTTTTGGTCTCCTCTTAACATTGGCAGTGGTGGCTGACGTTGATGCCGACGTAGACTTAGAGTTGGAAGACTTTAGGGGTGGTCTGGCTATGAGAACCCTGTCGGAAATTGTTGCCCCATTAATATCGTAGGTTTCAGTTGCAATTTCCCGCCTCGGTACCGATTTAGCTACAACTGAACTATAGGGTCCAGAGCGCGAGACAGGTAGTTGGCGGAGACAGAGGGGCTTACTGGCTTCTGAGAAGGCTCTCCTCTCTCACCCGATCTTCTGGATCACTCGTTGCACCATAAACCGGGGGCAATCTTGGGAACCAGATGGGTGGCCATAACGAAAGATAGTGTGGCAGTACAAGCTCCATCGTGCGATTCCTCTCCACATACTGCACAAACAGAATGACCAGTACAAAACTCACTGGTGTGCCCAAAACGCCGACACTTGTAACATCTGAGTGAGTTGGGTGGGTATATAGGGCCTAACTTCGATGATTTCATACCCTGCTTTAATCTTTTGAGGGAGATCTACCCATTCAAAGATAAGGTACAGGGTACGGGTAGGAACGAATTCACCATTTACCTTACGTTGAACCCTATAAACAGATGTGACGCCTTGGTCTGCCAGATCCTCCTGAAGCTCCTCATTGGGCAAACCGTTCAAAGTGCGGGTGGTGATAGCTGCGTGAAGAGTGTAAGGTCTTGTGCTGCTTGATCTTAATCAGGTAGCTGCCTAGCATTTTGTCCTTCGGTATTTTTCCTGCCTGGGATGCCGTAAATGTTTCTACCAGGGGTTATCATTACAGGTTTTAATACAAGAGTGTTCCGGACCAGCACTGTTATCTAGACCAGTGGTATTCAACCTTTTTTCTGCGTGTACCCCCACTGACAATTCTGCATTCCAGCCTGTACCCCTAAGACTAGTCCTAGTGTTTTTCTTAATTTTATTTATACACAATCATATTTAAAATAGATTATAACATTTACAATTTATTAAATATTAGAGAAAGGAGGATTATGATATCAGCGTATAAAATAAATACAGGATTTATGTAAGTATGTTCCAGATAGCACATAGACACAAAATTGTAAGAAGCTATATATATATGTTTCTGACCTGTTAAAAGAAATGGTTGAGCTTGTTTTCTAGACACCAGCTCCTCTATTTGCGGCTGAAACTTCGTCAGTGCGAGTATCAATGGGGATTCTGGATTTAAGCGATTTCTTTGTTTCGTTTTGATTGTTGTCAATGCAGAGAAACTCTGCCCACAGAGATAAGTTTAGGGAAATGAAAGAAGGCGCGTAATGACACAGTCATTGAGTTCAGTGTACTCTTTGCGTGCGTAACACCAGAAATCACAAACTGACATGTTTTTTAATTTTATTTTCATTGAGCTGACAACCGACATTTCCAAAGACTTTCTTGTACTCTTACGGGAAGATCAGTAAAATTGATGGTGGCGGTGCAAAACGGATTTTTAATCCACTCATGTGTAATATCGTCTTACTCGGTTTCTGGGAAGTATTTTAAAACCTGTAACCTTAGATTTTGTAAGTGGAATTTCATTACTTCCAAAAGTCCATCAGCAACACTAACTTCATTTTTTTCCACTATGTTCCAAAAGAGTTGGAAAAACTGCAATATTCCATTTATTAACACAATCAATCCAAAACGAAACATTCTTATAAACCACCTTTATTTTCTAATAAGCTTTAAAATGTTTCTGCCAAAACCTTGGAGTTGAAGATTAAGCTCGTTAAATTTGCTGAATGTATACATCAGATAAACTAATTGGCAAATCCACTCTTCATCTTCTAACTGCTTCACCAGTTCAGATTTCAACTTTGCAAGAAGACATTTTACCTCATTTTTCAGTTCAAAAGGACCAGTCAATATGCGTCCTCGTGATAACTGGCGCGCCTCGGTGTGCAAAAACAATTGAGTGTGCGTAGCTCCCATTTCCTCACACACTGTTTTGAACAGACGGGGTTTCAGTGCACGTGACTTTATTAAATTGGCTACATTTATAGCAGTGTTCAATGTTTCGTGTAAATCAGGAGTCATTTTTTTTCGCTATTCAAATTTTCTCTGTGAAGTAATGAAATGTTTCCAAATTATTTTGGGGTTAACCTCGCGAATACAAGCAATAAGACCGCTTCTTTTACCTGTCAATGAAGCAAATTTACACACCAGTCCCATGAAAAGTTTAATTTTAATCTTATAAAATTCTCAAGAATTTTAAAAACATCCTCCTCTCTAATATGTTCTGGCTATTGTTACATCCTAGAATTTCATCAACAATAGCACCCTTTTTAACGTCAAAGTACCGAACATATAAAAATAACTCAGCATTATCAGACACACCTACCGATTTATCGATTTGAATGGCAACTCTTTTGTCTATATCAATATTTTCTATTTGGTCAACAATATCTTGTGCGAGATCATGAATTCCACGCCCTACACTTCTGTCAGAATTCGGAATTGTTTTGATTATTTAGCAGAATCTTTGTGTAACATTTCATCTGCTGTAATCAAAGAACCAGGAATAATAAGAGATTCAACTGTGTTTTAAGGTGATTTACTTTTTGCAACTAGCGTCGCTAACTCATACGATATTTGTAGTGCCATCTTAGTTGATTTTGTAAAGGTGTGTATCACGATTGAGCTTTTATTCAAATTTTCTGCTTTGCGCCGGAATAATTTGACTGGCTCCTCTTTACATTCGCCATGGTTGGTTTCCAAATGTCTGTGAAGTAGGAATGGATTCATAGAATTATAGGAAAGAGTTTGGTTGCAAATAATGCAGCGGGTAAGAGGTGCATCACACATATTTGACATGAATCCATATTTAATGTAAGATTCACAATAATATTTGTATTTCACATTTCTCGGGTTTTTCGACTTCCTCGTTGATGGTTCAACTTCAACATTATTTTCACCAATGTCCCGTGGTGGAACAAGTGCTGTCGCACTTTTTACTTGCAGTTGTTCAACTTATTGACACTATCATTTGTTTCACTGAATTTACGTTTTCCTCTTATAACAAATTTATCCATCCCAAAACAAAAGTTAAAATAGTGGACTATCACAATAAAGCCATTCAACAGTTCACAAATATAAATAATGGGATGTGAAACTTGGAGTGAAGAAAACGACCTGCACCTAACAGTCACGAAAATATACTGAGTAGTAACTGTCGGTTGATTAACAGATAACTAACGTACATTCTCAGACACTGTTATTGTTGTCGGCGTTTGAAACAAACAACACAAATTATTAGCGAGCGCAGCTGTATGTTATCATTGTTGGGTATACCGGTAGGGCAATTCAAATCTTTCTGGTTGAAATATTTTTCATTACTTTGTGATCATTCAGGAAACATATTATATGTATCCCCAAGAAGTCCTCGCGTACCCCCGAGGGTACGGGTACCCCAGGATAAATGTGCCTGGTCTAGAACTTTTTGTGTAGCAAAAGGGTTATGGACGTAAATGTCAGACCTATCTCTGTTGTGGTTGTGGCTAAGTAGCAATGACCACTGCACTCGAGTACTTCTCTTCCAATTACTATCAAACGATAAAGATACAGTAGAATGTCTTATTCAAGATATCATTAGAATTGTAAACACAACAATGTTTTACCACTGCTCTCTACTGTTTTAAAGATTATGAACATCTTGAATTAATCTCTATTCGTTATAACTGCTCTTAATTCTAAGATAATTTCTGTTGAATTCGATGTGTTCCCTTATTTTTTTTTTTTTTTCATTCTGTGATATAGATTAATACTTTGGATCGTAAACCTTATGTCATATCTGTTCGTAGTTAGGACGGGAACCTTCTATTCTTACGTTTGTACGGATTCAGATTGAGTTTTAATGACGTAGTAATCGTATTCGCATCTCCGGTCAAATAATCTCATAATCACAAAGGACGATCTCAATACTTGATCTGGAGTTACGTGAGGTCTCATGGTTAGAATTTGATTTTGTAAATTGTCGTTTGAAATTCCAAGAAATTCTATTTAATGGGTGGGTAGATTGATTCTATTTGTTAGTTTATATTCATATTGCTTTCTTATCGATGGAAAAACTTCATGCGTTACACATCTTTTAAACTCCTTAGCAGCTGGTAGCTTGGATGAGAACATGAGGGAATAAAGGTGTCGTTCATTGATGAAAATCCTTTGAGGTTGCATCTTTACCAACCCCTGCAAATTGCCGGAGTTGTTTATGCCGTAAAATGTAATTTTATCTTCAATGTCAACGTGTTATGGAATTGAATCATTGTATCTTTATATAGTAGAATTCTAACTATATTTATATCTATAGCTTTAAACCAAGGACCATCAAGTACCATAAGCGCTTCGTTTTCATTAAAGACAGGTATATCCATAATTGACTCTATTTATATTATAGGCCTTTTAAGAGGATTTATTTCCCTATAATAATATTTTAAATAAGGACGACGGGGTTAGGAGATATAAACTTAAAGGTACCATTAATGATATCGTAAAATATTAAAATCTTCAGAACCAGGATTAAATCTTATAAATAAACAGCTTAAGTGACTTTCAATATATTTTTGTCTTTCTATTTCGTAATATATTATAATGAACTATACCGAAATATTTTCACAGAATATGTAGATTATTTAAATAAGTAATTTGAAATAGGAGAGTTATGGTCTGTTTATTGATATGTTGAAGTAACGGCTATAAGTTTCCGAAGTGCCAGTACGCCACTGGCTAATTTATCAACCATTCGAGAGCATAACACCAAAAAGGAAGGGACATATTACAGCGTACCTCTCTAGTGTAGTGATTATGATACTGGCTTTCAAGTGAAAGATAGTTTCCGAGTTCGGATCTCGTCCACGTATCGCGGCACTTCATCTGGAATGAAAATAATAATAATAAAAAACACTTTCTCTATGACAGGAACCGAACACACGACCTTTGACATAGCAGTTTCCTCCGATACGCATTAAGCCACCAGAGCCGTTGAAAAAACGCCTCCAGAGTAGCTAGCTCAAAAACGTAGTTAATGACTCTCAGTGTCGCACTGTCAAGTGATAAGTTCGAGATTTTACAGATTTTTGCGACTTTAAATCTTGAGAACACTAGTAACGAGCTGCTAAAACTCGATATTTCTATACTCGGGTAGCAGTTTTAAAGACATTCTAAGCCATTTTGTCAACCTGCTGTGCTTTAACACCGACTTATCAGCACCCGATACCCACACATTTAACGCTATGTAGCTGCGTTATGTTTATCCGGGGATCATGCATCGCTGATCTCAAATTACTTATATCAGTCACGAGCACAATCTCGCAAATTATTTCGGTGTAGTTCATTAACACTCTTTATATCTCAATCTCTATGATTAAACTCGTCACACTCCTTTGCTGATCTATAATCTATAGTGTATAAATCTATTCTGAAGTTATCGATTGTATATTGCGTTTTGTTGTTTAAATTTTTAAACCAGTTGACGACGATTCCGGTGTATTCTTGTTCTTTGATTCTGATGATCATATTCGATTTTAAATCAAATATATTTATAAGTTCTTCTACAATTTTTCTAGATGTTACTACTCTGCATCTTTGTAAGAGTGAGGTAAGTCCTGTTTTGTTGATAAACATGGTATGTGTTGGCATGTTAGAAGGTCTGGAAACATCTTGAAAATTATTATATTGCAGTCTATCCTCTTCATCTACATTATCTATAATAGCTTTGCGAGAATTTTTATATTGTAGTATATTACACATATCCTTAGCTTTGAACTAGGCATTATTATCTTCCCCAAGTACCATAAACACTTCCATTTATATTATATACTTTGTTTAAAATACTTTAATTCCTTATACATTTAAAGGGAATCTCGTGTTGGATGGTGAATTATATTTTTAGTCTTGAATGAAGATCTAAAATAGCAACTATGAGTTGAAGGTCGCTCAAAGAAGTTCTATACGCGTAAAGTCGATATCTATATTTAACTCATCTTTCATCTTATCGTAAAAATGAAATGCATTAGGATTATAGTGAATTGTCATAAAGACCATCATATCTGGATATTCTCCGCTCGACATTTCAATTCTGTTTCGAACATTACGTCTTTTTGAACGAATAATAATGTACGGATTGTGATTGCTTCCTATGTTCTTTTTAATCAGTACGAATTGATGTCTCTTTTTTGGATCTGAAGGTACATGGGCAAAGTGAGGTGTCATCTGTTGTATCGTTTCGTCGTTGGATCGAATTTGATTCTGTATTTTGTTGTTTTCAATTTGAAGAAGTTCTATTTATGACCAAAATGCTCTCGCAACCTACGCAGACTCTAGTCAGGATTTCTTTTATATGTTTAGGTTTATTCCATCGTTTGTTTAAACTTACGACGACCCCTAAATGGAAAGTTTTGTAATAAATGACTGATGATTGATATAATGGAACCGGCGTTGAAGACACAATATAGATTATAAGATTCTTAAGAAATGCTAGGTGGTAGATAGAGAAGGGTACATGTTTGTAAAGTGTGAAATTATCAATGTTGATACCGTACTATTTAGGGATACAATTGCAGAAGTCGAGAAGTATTCAATTAAATGCGTTGGTAACGGCTCTTTGGATACTTATATTTTTATTCAGGTACTCATCATTACTCTATTACTTTAGCCGACAGAGGAAATTAATATCATTTAAAAAATTGTTCTGTAATAAATGGAAATTGTGTGTAGACACTGTCAGCATGAGACACGCGTTGGCAAAGAAATTTTTTTGACTAAAAAGAGAAATAAACCGTGAAAGCGGTGTATTGAATGCGAGAAAGCTGAGATGGATCATTACAATTTACAGCATACGGATGTCATCAAACAAAAAATATCCAAGCGGAAGAAAGTGAGAATCAATTCCGAACATTGTAATAGAGAAATAACTAGAGATTCTAAATATACTCATAAATGTTATAAAAAGTAAGAAGTAGATTCCACTGAATAACAAGTTTTAAAATAAATTAAGGTGGTTGAATGAGAGCTCCAGCAAAGCCTCTGGGCCTTCGACGATAATACAAACTTAGTAAACGTAATCTTGAGCATTTGATTGAACAGCATAGACCGTTATACTTTAGCGACGATGTGTTCAAACCGCCTAAACCGCCAAGAAAGAACAGATTACCAAGTATCGGTTACTATTACACGTTTGATGATGAGATATTGGGTGGGGGTTTGACGAGAGATAAACCGGAGAAATTGAAACACATATTTCCATTAGGTTTTAAACTATTTAAACCAGAAAGAGTAGTAGAGAAACAGAAAGATAACGTCTTTGTCATTAATGAAACCAATCCTAGATTCAATAAGAAATATAAGGCTTAAGTTTATTTTTTAACAGCATACAAAAATGCGAGACAATATCGTAGGATAGGGTTTCAAAAGAATTACTAAAATAATTAAAAAAAGAACCAAACTTCGCAAAGGAGATATGTTAAGCATTGTGTTTACGAATCCCAGCTTGTGGTATTCAGCTAGCGCGGGTCTTCGTCCATTTGATAACTTTACAAAATCTGCACGCGAACTGTGTAATCATTTCGGACGAATAGCAACATCCGATCAATCCGTCGACATTTTGGATTTTTCACGGTATAATGATAGGTATACCAAAAGGGGCCGGTAACCTTAAGAAAATTGTTAATTTAGCTGAAGACGTTAAAACAAAAACGTGTATCACTCAAATCAATAATGACGATAATTTATGCTGCCCAAAAGCCGTGATCGCTGCTCTGACGAATCATAAAAAAATTATCTTTGGTAGGGAGTTGAGTGATAATCAAATAATATAGATTAGAAAAGGAAGGTCTACACAAAAGTAACTTGCTGTCGAACTGTGCAGCAGGTTAGGAGGATGCACAAAAGACGATACAGAAAATGCGAAAGAATTTATGGATATTCAGGTGTTTTCGGAAAATCTTAATTCCAATATTTATAGTGGTCACGAGAGAGATATTAAAGTATATTTGTATAAACTTAAAAATCATTTTCACGTCATCAACACTATGCAAGATTTCTTGGGATTTCTTATTATTTCTGTCAGAAGTGTAAAAGACCATACAATAACAAGAACAAACACAAGTGGAAATTGGTTCGGAAAGTGTATTGTATAATGTGCGGTTGTAACGAACAAGAAACGATCGATGAAATCGGTACCGTTATAATCAAGGTTGTGTAGAGACTCAGCAGCAAGTGTTCGAGACTGTTTACAAGTGTAAACAATGCAACAAGCTTTGCTCAAAATCTGATCAACATGATGCGGTTTCGAGGTGCGTTGAAATTGCAAGCTAAGAGTAAGTATAAAAAACGCATAAGTTTTACATGCAACATATACAGCAGAAAGGTGGAATATGTGAGAGAGTGTCTAACGATGTTTTCGTTAGAGGATGTGTAAATCGTAGTAAAGATGGTTGTACTGCGATATATTCATGTGGAACTGAAAAGGTAGTGTTGTGTTATTATTTTGAATATTGGAATTGTTTTAAGGTTCAGTAGGGTATTAGTTTTAAATGTGATTGTAAAGGGCCTAAACAAAAGGAACATGTAGTTACACGGAAAAGTACTTTTGGTTCGATTACGAGGCACAGCAGCAAACTGGAATTCACATAACTGATCTGGTTATGGTTCACAACTTTGACGGTAATGTTGTATACAGACTTAAAACCAACGATTCACTTGTTCAATACGAAAGAAGATGAAAATTATGTGGGGCGTGTACATGATGCTGAGTATTGTTGTGTCGATACAAGGAAACTGAAAGATAGAGAGATGTTATCAAAATGGTACAAAGAGTGAGTTGGAGAAAATTACGTGTTGCACATGAAAAAGGAGATTAATGATTATTGTAATTCCGACGTGGATATTTTGAGAAGAGGCTCTTTGGAATTGAGAAACCAGCTTTTGGAAGTTGCTAATTTCGATCCATTTTGCTATCTCACTATAGCGGGAGTGTGTATGGCTATATATAAGTCAAAGTATCTAAAAGATACAATTATCGCTATTTTGGGTAAAGAACAGAGAGAGAAATGGGGCAAAGAATCTATATCTTGGTCAATTTTCTTGAGAAATAAGAATATTCGTAACAGTTTCACGGTTGTTTCTGGCTCTGCTGTGTCAAATGCTATAAATCGGAAAGCATAGACAATGTAACTGGAGATATTATGGATTATGCGCATCAAAAGAATTTGGAAAGAAGTAAAATATTACGAGAAGCGGTATACGATGTAATAGAAATGTGGGAATGCAAGTGGATTAAATCAAAGACGTTTAACACTATGGAAAAGAATAAACAGTTACCCGATATTGTTGAACCTCTGAATGCAAGAGACACTTTCATTGGTGGTAGAACGAATGCTATAAAACTAAGAGCTACGGCAAATTGAATAAACTCAAAGATTGATTATGTATGATGTATTACCCAACAGTTCAGTTCCCGGGCTATTGCCCTGTTGATCTTCCAGAAAAGATATACTGTCCAAAACGTTATCATAATACTTGGTATGGATTGATAAAATGTAAAGTAGTCGCACCCCATAAACTCTATCACCTGTAATACCTGTAAACGTAAACGATATACGTATTAATGTTTCCGTTGTGAGTCAAGTGCGCTGAAGAACAATGACAGCAGTTTTATAGGCACTTGGGCGACGGATGAGGTGAATAAAGCAATCGAGAAGGGTTACAGGATTTTAATGAGTTACGAAGTGTGGAATTTTGCCGAAAAGAGTAACGAATCGTTTAAAGGTTACGTAAAGGTTTTTATGAAGATAAAACTGGAAACTAGTCCCTACATAGGTGATTTCGAGAATAAAGAACAGTATATGAAAACGGTTCACGAATCGTAGAAAATCCAGGTAAAAGGACTGTTTCTAATATTTTTCTTAATAGCCTGTAGGGAAAGTTCGGACAAACTATAAGTAAAACAGAATATGTAAAAAACATGCGACGATATTATGACATTTTGTTGGATGATAGATTGGAAGATATACATACTAATTTTCTATCCGAAAAATGGTTCAGGTGCGGCATAACCTTAAAGATTATTATGTAGAAAATAATTTGGCAATAAATATATTCATAGCAGTTTTTACCACTTCAAATGCAAGGTTCAGACTGTATATGATTCATCGTTTAGATGAAGCTGTCGCTCTCTGTGGTGTAATGGTTACCATTCTAACTTCATATACCCATGATCGCGGGTTCAAACTCGGAGGGGCACGATGGATGTTTTCGGGCGTAAAAATTCTTAGCAGAGCTTTCTTCGGAAGAAAAGTAAAGCCGTTGGTCCCGTGTCGTAGATTTACGGCACTTTAAAGAACCTCAAGCCTGATATGGAGGCCTCTGAGCAAAATTAAGCAGTCTTTCACGCCCAATAAGGAATGGGACGCTGAGAACCAGAGCAGTTAAAGAGCGCCCATAAATAAAACTTTATTTCTTTCGTTTTAGGCGAAGATTTTATATTTCGATACGGATAGTATTTTTATATCAATAATGGTACAAATACTGTAAAAACAGGTTGTCTGTTGGGTGACTGGACCGATAAAAAGGGTAAAGACACTTGGGGGACTAATTGGACTTCCACGGGTCCAAAGAGTTATTATTACGAGATGAATAAAGGAGAACCTGTCATGAAAATAAAAATTACAAGAATCTACAGAAATTAAAAAGATAGGCAATGATAAGAGTTGATAGAAAAGAAGGGGAAAAATAGTACATCGTTGGAATATAATCAGATAGTGAGAGATGAATGTTCGAAAAATTTGGTAAATCAAAGCTTGACAAAAAGTATTCTTTCGAATACGATAAACGTGTGCTTCTTCCTAACTACGATACGGTGCTGTTCGGTTACTGAAAAAAAGTTTTATAAATAAATGGACGTTGCAAAAGAATGAACAGCTTCGAAATTCATTTGCGAAACCTTCTTAATTGAGTATAATGGAAGTTTATCGTATAACTCATGCAGAGTATTTCGAAACCAGATACGATACTGTTGAATGACAAACATAGAGTTATCTTGCCAGACCGTTATCTAAGATCACTCGAAAATGATTGTTTCTTCTTTTTAGGGATTGAAAATTATGTATAACGGCATTAAACCGCTTAAGAACACTCAAAAGTATTAATGCTAATGAATTTAACTGAGCTGGGTGGTAAAGCACTTGTAAAAGTTTTGAAGTTAAATAGATGAATCCTATGCGTTTTGTTTTAATATCAGCGCTATAGTTGATAAGATGTATATCGTTGTTATCTAGATGCTGAGTCTAATGTTCTTGCTATGTGTAATTTATCTGATATACGGATTCCTCGTTCAGTACATGTCTAGAGAGAGAGAAAAAAAAATAGATGCCGAATGGTAGAAGAGTTGAATTGTTGGTTATTTATTAATATTTTATGATTCTCCTCACTGGCAACACGTTTTATTAGAGACTTTACAGGGAATAATGCATTGCACTTTTAGGTGTTAATTCGCCTTAAGGATTATTTTGAACATGAGCTACTTTCAAATAGTTTTAACCGGTATTTTCTGCAATTTTAACTGGTATTTTTTGAAATGTTACCTGGAAATTTTTGAAATTTATACTGAAAATTTTTGGAATATGTAACCGGTAGCTTCTGGAGTGTTTTAACTGGTAGTCCTTGGAAAATGGTAATTTGTAAAAACTTTAATTTTAACTAGTTTTTGCTTCATTAATAATTTTCTCCACTATATAATGTTGATATTGACGATAAATTAAAATATAACTATATTTTAAATCCCACTTACCAGGCCGGATTAAGAGGTAATGAAAAATCAACTATATTTATTAATGAACCAAAAACTAGTTAAATTATTTTTTTTTTTTTTTGCAAATTACTATTTTCCAAAAATTGCACAATAAATATCCAAAAACTACCAGTTAAAATTCAAACAATTTCCAGAAGATACCTGTCAAAACTAGTCCAAAATAGCTTATGCGCCAAATAATCCTATGGCGAATTAACATATAAAATTGCAATACCCATGTCATTATTCCTTGTAATGTCTACAATATCACCTCTTGCTTTCACTGACGCCCTTTAAATATCAGTTTGATACACTTTGGACTGTAATTTTAAGCCGTCATTTAACATTCTATTATAGAATATCGCGATGCAGAACTTATTATCTTCAGCATATAACAACCCTGTGTAGTACATCAAACTATTTTCTTGTTTTAGAATGAATATTTCTTGCTGAGTTATATTTCTTTGACGAAAAGATTGAATTTGCGCAGCTAATATATTATCGGCTTAGTCAATTTAGTGTTTTACACCCAAAATCTTATAGGAGGCAAATGGACCTATTTTAGTATACTTGTTATCATTTAACTGAACAACCAAGTTCTGGAACCTCAGGAACGTTTTTGATTCCAGGTGATCTAGAAACAACTTTGAAACGATGCTGTAACCTTGGTTCAAATCGGGCCAAAGAAAGCCAGACATGTAGCAATTTCCCTGCCCCTGTGAATGGAGTATCAGCTGAGCAACAAAGTGTATGTTTGTCAACTGTGGAAGTTTGTTGTCTTCGTACTTACCGGTAAGTTCCTCAGAATTAACGTAATCAGTAACTGTAATATCTAAAGTCACTACCTTAAAAATCTTTCACTTTCGTCGTACTGTAAAATCTTTGAAAGTTGTAGAAATCTCGCTTTCTTACACTGTTCAATTCTTCCATTGTCTGTTTACAATTCAGCTTACTACAAATGGGTGGATTTCTTAAAGAGTTTATTACTGTATATAGCCACAAAGCTATTGCGAGCATCTTCTGGTTGGTGGGAAAAGAATGCTCTCTGCATCACCTCTTGCGACTCTGAAATGTATTCAGCCATTCCGCATAGGATGTGAAGCCTAATCTACAGAGAGTTTAATCTTTATTGCAATTATTTCACCTTTAAACGACGTTATACTGTGTGAAGTTTACATTATTATTTCTATTGTATCTGTGGACTAAGTGTGTCGTTTTGACAGAGGCAACCGTTTTGGCAAAACGGCCCGAATCTTAAAGAGAAGCAATGGTTTTAGACAGAGAAAGTGATGTTTTCATCCTTTGTATGACTATGACTTCTGCTCACAATTTCTTGGTAACGAAAATTTGCTACAGGGCGTTTAAAATAAGTTCACTACATCATATGTAATTTTGAACACAAAACGGTTAAGAATGAAGAATTTTTCTTGGTTATAGGGAAGGTAAAGAAAGGTATGGTTTTTAAAAATCTTTTTGAAACAAGAACAGTGGTGTCATCTTTTCAACACTTTTAGGGAAGGCTGTGTGGATCCTATGCCCACGAGCCATGCCTCCCTTATACTACGATGCTCAAAGAAAATGAGGGTATAGCTGCATCTAATCCAGGAGATGACCTTCCTGGTCTCCTCCAAGCTCTTAGACAAGAAAGAGCAATTTCTGGGCCCGACTTCGACGTGTCCTTTTGCTGTAAATAATGATGATGATGATGATGATGATGTATGAGTATATGTGTGTGAAAGGCATCGGGATAGTGGGGGATTCCGATGCACTTTAGGAAATACACCGGCGTATTTCACGTCACCGAAAACACACTTTATCACTGCAGAATCCGCTAAGCTTTTGTCCATCTCTCGCATCGATTATTTACGCGTATGGTTTGTCTGCCAGGTACGATCTGGCTGTACGAAAACCGTTCACTATTATTTATTTGTTCTCAGCCAATGTGACTGTTTTCTTGCTTTGGTACATATTTTTCTGCCTGAGAACTTTACCGTTTCTTTCGGCGTGCTAGCTAATGCTTTGCGTAATTTTATCATCATTAATTATCACTTTGCGAAGATATGTATGTTGCTTGTACGATGTACACTTTGATAACAGTATACTCATTATTTGTTCATTTGGATGTTACTAATAGATATAGAGCATTCCCATTACAAGTAATATTAGATGCAGTACATAATTGTACTGTTAATTGATTAAATGAACTTATATTCTTTAATGCTATTATTAAGTTAAAGTTTAGTGCATATGAAAATGCTCTGAAATCTCCCATATCATATGTTTTCACTTTTTCGCTTTTTATATTAATTTTATGTCTTTAAAACTTCAAATTAAAAAATAAGATGTTCCACAGTTTGTTCTTCTTTCTGGCACATGCATTTAGATCTCTGTATGTTAAATCTATGTAAGTAAAATCTGTTCACATGCCTTTTGTGTTATGTAAAAGACAACACTGATTTTATATGATTCACTCTATCTCTGGTGAATAACACTGCATGCGTCATGGACTAACAAGCACACGCAGAAAATCAGTGTCAGAATAACCAGAACGAGTTCGCGACTACAGTGACTCTCCAATCTAAACCACTTCAGTTTATATAGTCTATCATGCCAGCCTTCGCTAAACTATTCAAATAGCTAGATATGGATATTATTTTACTTCTATCGGTTCCTTTGTTAGACATAATCTGTTTACAATTAGATATTACTTAAATATTTGAATGATTACGGTCTCTTTCTCTCTCTCTCTCAGCCTCAGACCGTTACAAAATATACAAAAGAATGACTTGTTGGCTCACCCTTACATTTGAATCGTTCACTACAGCAATCTACACTTTCTTTAATTTCTGTCACAAAAACTGCAAAAACAAAGATTGATATGTACCAGCTAACGTCTTTTAAGCCACATTTTAGCAACTAAAACAATCTGTAATTTGTAAGAACTCCAAAATAGTGAATTTATGACTTTGGAAAATAGTTAAGCTGGACATAGCTTCATTTTTATAACATTTTTATATTTAACTGTTATTTTTTACTTTTTTAGAAAAATTACATTTTTAGAAAAATGTCCGTGTGTGTGAGTCTTTGGGCAGCATAGCTCAAAAACGAAAAATCCCTTAAACATTTAACTTGGTGTTTAAGCTCAGTATCTTCCATTATAGGACACAAAGATTTTCAAGAACCCCCCCCTCTAACTGCGCTTTACATGAAACAATTTCCAAAATTTTTGTTTTCTCAAAAGTGACTTTAAGAATTTTGATTAAAATATCTTATATTTAAGATATTTACATGACAAATGAAATATATACCTTAAACTTTCTGGGAATGTCGTCTGAAGACCTCTTTATTCTAGATGACTTTTGCATAACTGGTAAGTTGTAAGAGACAGTGAAAACTTACAACACCAAAATGTATATCTCGTTAAAGCACGCAGTTTGTTATAGCATTGTTTTTCTCGTGAAGTTGACTGTTTTCGAAATATTCCTTGTTATTGGTTTCAGTTAAAATGCAACTATTTTGATACGGGAACTCGTCAACTCCTGGCTACGCAAAGAAATGGATTTGAATACCATAGCAGCCATATTTGAAAACATTTGATTGTCGATTTAGCCTAGCGTATTCCCTTATTTCCCTTCTATTTATAAGGAACTAAGTAAAGAAACCGCTTCCGCTACTGTTTCTCTCAATTAGCATGCAGTAGACAGAAGGTTAAGCTTATTAACAGTAATTTGTTAGAGAGATGTAGAGAAAATCACGCGAATGGAATACATTAGATTTTTATACCAAAGAACTATCTCCTCACATTGCCATAAACTACGGTTGACTTCACTGTGTTGGTAAAGGCAGCATATTGTGATTAGTAAATGCAAAATATTCTGCAGGAAACCAGTTAATATTTCCATTGGTTAATTTGTTAGTAGCTTAAAGTTGTTACCAAAGGCGTTACTTGATAAAACGACAAATGCCTTTGGCATATTCCTTGGATGTATGTGTGATTCATTTTCTTGACTTTTTGGTTGTATACACCGTACGGTGGTCATATCTACTATTTGAACTTCAGTGGGCCGCGCCGTGGCCGAGTGGGTAGACCATTCGCCTCTCACCTAGACGGCCTGGATTCGATCCCAAGCGATCTTATGTGAGATTTTTGGTGGACAAAGCGGCGCAGCTGCGGGTTTTCTCCGGGTTCTCCGGTTTCCCCCGACATCGCGCTCCACCGGTGCTCAATCTTTATTCCATGTATCACCAGTGTCATCGCCTGTGATGCCATGGTAGTAAAAGCGGGCATTAAACATTATAAAAAATCAAACAAACTTCAAAACAGTTCTGAGCACGCTATTATGGATGCAATGGTTTTGAGCGGTTAGGATTAATAATAATGTTTTGTTTGTTAACGAAGCTGTCCATTGTCAGATCATACCAGTGCCACCGGTGTTGCAGAATTTCCTCCCGCAGGAGCTCTTTATATGCCAGTAAATTCACTGGCATGGGGCTGTCGCTTTTAAAGGCACTTAAAAAGCCATCTGACTGGGCCGGGTTTGAACCCGAGACCTACAGATACGAGGTTAACCTTTCCTCACAATACCAGTTGATTGACAGGTACATATGATAAATTATGTACAAGATGATCTGTGTAAAAAATAATATATATAGGATGGTTCACCTGTCCCTTGAAAACATCGTTCCGAGACCCATCTTCTGCATACTAACATTATATATTTTCGCTCTCTAAGTTATAGCTAAACAGTAGTGTATTTAGTGAGCGCGCGGTGTTAGCCAGTTCCAAGATGCTCCAAGTCCCAATCTTATCAAACGTTGACAATCACCGCCCCCCGCTTTCTTTCTTCCTGATTTGATACAAAGCTATATGGGATATCGGAACATTTTTAATTTGCTCATTTGTTTCTCTTATTGTTGTTCTCTTTATTTATGTTTATTCTAACGTTATCAGTCCAGTTACATGAAACACAAATGAAAATGAACTTTCTGAAGCACATGCATTCAGTTTGCTCTAAATATGCAGAAATAATTACAATGGAATTTAAAGTAACAAGGTATTTCAGATAATACTACAGAACCAGATACATTTTCGGGGTCTCTCTAAAACGAAAAATCACAAAATACCTAGATTGACAATCACAAACTGTGGCAAATACATAGGTATTCACCAATAGTTTCTGTTGAAAAGAAAATTAGGTTTAATCCCCGCAACTTAACAAATTTCTCAAGTTCCATTAGATAACGGGTTTCCGACATGAAACTTTTACATTTAGCGCAGCAGCTGTTCGAAATGATGACCTTCGTTGATACAGAGCTGTACGCAATGTTGTAATGACAACCTGGCACGTAGTATCATCTGGGGGTGACGGACCTGCAAGCCTCCTTGATTAGTTGCTGAAGATGATTAAGGTTATGCGGCCGTTGGCTGTGCACTGTTTGATATACATGGCCCCATAGAAATTAATCAAGTGGCGTAATATCAAGAGATCTGGTAGACCACGAAACAGGTCCTCGCCTACCTATCCATCTTTGAGGATGGGTGCCGTGAAAATAATTTACGGCAGCCCTGGAACGGTGCAGCACCATCATGTTGAAACCACCTCCATATTCTTTCATTTATTTGTACTTACTCCAGCAATAGAGGCAGATCGTTTTGGAGGAAATGAAGGTAGGGTACTCCCATAAAGTGACCCTCAAAAAAATGTGGCTCGATTAGATGATTACCCAAAATGCCACACCATATATTAATTCCCCACTGGTCTTGAAAACTGACCGGTCTTAACTAATGAGGGTTATTGCCACTCCAGTAGTGCATGTTATGGCGATTCATCTGAAACCACACTTCATCTGAAAACAGAACTTTGGATAAAAAGGTTGCATCACGGTTCAAACTGCGCAATACCTACTGGCAGAAATTTACTCGAGCTTCAAAGTCTCGACCAAGGGGTTCCTGGTGTAGCTGCAAGCGGTAAGGGTGAAATGTATTGTTATGCAGTTTTCCAATAACTGACTGTCTACTGATGTTATGTCTCTTGTACCAGTGCCCGCGGATTATTAAAGACAGCATCTAAAATTATATCTTCGATTTTCCCAGAAGTAACTCGTGCCTCTCTAACAGGACCTGTCTTTTCAAATGCACCTGTTATACGCAAATGTCGTTCAGCATTCGGAAAAGTGTTGTGTGTAGGTTGTCGTCTTTCTGGAAATCGATTTCCATATAGGCGTTTAGTCTGTAATGCGTTCCACTAAGCTTCTTCGTCAATGAGTAACATGTCAACGTACACATCACTGAAATACATGGCAAGTTCACGGCCGAATGAGTCTGCCTATCTAATGGACTGTGAGGTTCATAGGAGACAACCCTATCTGTAGGTATAACACATACCTACATATATATCTACTTAGTGCATTTATATCTAATGGGACATGTCTAGTCCTAAAGTGTCTTCCGGCAGTATTCGCTAACTTACCGACGGTTCCATCTGCCAACAATTTGTAGAGAACATTCTCTAGCTACGAAAAACAATCGATAACATGTTAAGTAATCTAGTATTTTGCAATTGTTTTTATTAAGTTTATACGTTTTGAAACAGTCCTTTAAAATTTAAAGTCTTAATGAAGTTTCTTTTTCAAAATAATTAGAATGAAAATTTAGAATCGAAGATTGAAAAACAAGTAAAATGAACCGTCGCTTGTTCTTCATTCATGTATCTTTTTGTTTACATCTAAAACTATTAGCGTGACAAACACTTAACTAACTTTACACCTTGATGGATAATACACAAAGAGGAAAAAAAGAATTGAACGTAGACTGTGGGACTCGCATCTCTGACACGCTGGAGGTAATGAGGAACATGAAATTTACCGGTTGAGCTACAGTAATTGCACCCGCTTTTTCCGTTAAAACTTGCAGGTATAGTGTCATACATGCCTCCCTCTCCGCTCCTAATCTCTTTGTAACTGTTGTGTGACTGCTATTTGTAGCTTAAGCCGTTCACTTAAGCTTCATTCATTATAAATTACGTTGCAGAACGTATGACAGCGATCCTCTTAATATAACATATACTAAAACAGAATTTATTAAGCGTAAGCTTTAGGAATGCATGTAACTATTTCTGCAAATGTCTATTTTCTCATGAAGAGCAGGCTATGATTTATTATTGAGTGGTCATCAGCTCAACTACGGGGTCATCAGCGCCCTTGTTTAAAACTATGTTAAACCAAAAGATAAAAGTGATAAAATTCCATGGAAGTGATGCTCAAAATTCAAGATAAAACCAAACGGAATTAACACTACGCTTGTACCTATGGCGGAAACCATAGAAGGGACCGAAACTATTTTTTTAAAAAGAGGAACTAAAAGGTAGACATTAAAAGGAAATCCCAATTGCTAAAACATACATGTGTTAAAAACTGTTAAAAAAGAAAAAAAAAAAAAAAAAACCTGGATCAAGTCACACTACATAAAAGCTTAGATTCTTATAGCAAAAGGCAAGTGGGATAAAAAAGTAAAAATCCTATTTACGGCACTGGCATTATCCGCCTGGAGCTCATTAAAACTCTCAGACAGTAGCAGAGAGGCTCGTACATGTGCTAAAAGAGAACATTCTAGCAACAAATGGTGGGCCGTCAAATGCTTCCTGACAGCGGACAAATAGGGGCAGGGTCCTTTTCAATAGGTAGCTCTGTGTGAAAATAGACTGGCCCGTACGTAGAGGAGCCAATATCACCTCCTCCCGAGGGGATAAACGAGAGGAGGTTACCTAGTGCTCAGGCCGATCCTTCACCTCTCTGAGCTTGTCACGAAGAGCGGACCATTCGGCATGCCAGGACGAAAATACCACACTCCGCACAACAAGTCTAAAATCTGCAGATGCTACGCATTGTATGACAGTACTGGGTTCTGCGGCCGCAGCCTTTGCCGCCAAATCTGCCAGTTCGTTCCCCGGCAAGCCAACGTGTCCAGGGATCCAAGCGCAGTCCACATTTACGCCAGACGCGTGCAAAATGTGGAGCGTACCCTGAATACGCTGTACAAAAAATGGTAGTTGTACAGCTCACGGAGGCTCTGGAGGGAACTGAGAGAATCATTCAGGAGAAGGCAGTCACCCAGAATACGAAGGCGAATATGGGGAAGAGCTTGGAGCATAAACCCTGCAGAGTAAATGGATGTGCCACTAGGCAAGCCGAACAAACAGCGTTCGGTCCCAGTAACAAAAGCAAATTCAACGCCGTCTTTGCCCTTACTTCCATCGGTGTACATTTAAATGCGGCCAGTGTATTTTGATAACAATTCTAGAAAAAAAGGTTTCGTATATTAGCCACAGGCGTAGCAGATTTTCCATACGCGGCCATCCCGAAATCAACGTGGGAGGTAGCACGCAACCAAGGTGGGTACTCCCTCTCCCCAATGGGAAACATGCGAGGCATTGGAATATTGCGTTTCCGGAGAATCTCGCGGAACCGAAAACCTGCAGGCCTTGGACTAAGTGGGCGATGGTGAAAGTGTTCGTCCAATTTGGTACTGAAAAAGGGGAAAATGTTGGATGCGAAGGTATGCTCTGAAGCCTACAGCTATAATTACCTAACAGGTCATCCCGCCGACATCACAAAGGAGATTCTGCAGATTCGGCGTAAAGACTCACAACTGGGCTGGAAGAGCCCCAATAGCCACACGGATGCCCTGATTATGGACAGCGTCTAGTCTTCTGAGCAGAAATGGACGTGCTGAAGAATAAAGGATGCATCTATAGTCTAATTTGGATCAGATCAGTGCATGACAAAGACGCAGAAGCACTGTCCGATCCACTCCCCAAGATTTCACAGTTAGAATCTGTAAAATACTGAGAGATCGATCATATTGCGCTTTCAGCTGTGCTATATGTGATGACCAGGAAAGTTTTCTATCGAAGATTAACTCAAGGAATATGGCCTCATCTGCAAAAGGAAGTAAAACTGGCCCTAGTTGAAGAGACGGTGGATATCGACAATTACGGCGCCAGAAGTTAACGCAGATCGTCTTTTCAGGTGAGAAACAAAAGCCGTTTTCCGTGCTCCAATAATAGATGTTGTCCAAACACCGTTGGAGACAGCGTTCCAAAAACGGCATGCACTGAGAAGTAGAGTAGATGGCGAACTCATCCGCGAATACACTGGACGAGACACCTGGGGGAACACATTGCGATATAGAGTTAATCTCTACAGCAAACAGCGTCACGTTTATAACCGATCCCTGTGGCACTCTATTCTCTTGCATAAAATGATTGGAAAACTCCGAGCCGACCCGTACTCGGAAAACACGGTCTCTCATAAACTCTTGAACGAAGAGCGGTACGCGGCCTCGTATATTGGAGGAAACATAATTTCCCTCCCCGCCAACAGGTATCATAAGCTTTCTTGAGGTCAAAAGATATCGCCACGGTTTGGCAGTTCCTAAGGAACCCTTCGGTTATCTGCGTCGAAAGCGATACAAGGTTGTCAGCCGCTGATCGACGTCGTCGAAAACCGAACTGGATGTTAGTCATTAATTTGTGGGATTCCAACCACCAAACCATCCGCCCATTTATCATGCATTCCATCACCTTGCAAACGCAGCTGGTGAGGGAAATGGGACGGTAGCTAGAAGGAAGATGACAGTCCTTTCCGGGTTTCAAAATGGGTAGGATGATGGCCTCACGCCACCGTGCTGGAAAAGTGACGTCAAACCAGACACGGTTATAGGCCTAGAGCAGGAAATGCTTACCGTCAGAAGAGAGATATTGCAACATTTGGACGTGGGTGCCATCTGGACCAGCTGCAGAGTTCCGCCAAGATAAAAGTGCATATTCTAGCTCTGTTATGGTAAAAAGACGATTGTAATCTTCAAGGTTTCCGGAACGAAAGGAGAACCCTTGAGATTCCACTTGTGCTGAGCTAGACACCTGAGCGAAAGTACCGCCTAAAGTGTTCGCCACGTCCAAAACGTTAACAAACACTCCATGAGGTGTTTGGAAACCGGCGATTGGCAGATGGGTCGATTTACCGGCAACGCGACTCAACTTATCCCATTCGACGGAGGAAGGGTTATACCTATTAAAGGAGCTTACAAACTGATTGCGTGATTTTTTTTTCTATTCTTAATAACTCGCCTAGATTAGGCACGCATCTTCTCATATTGAATTAGGTTATCCAGCGTACGGTGACGCTGGAAAATTCGAAAAGGACGTCTGCGAGCACGAATGGCATCCCGACATTCAGCTGTCCACCAGGGAACAGGAAATCCACGAGATTGGTCAGTCGACAACGGAATAGACTTCAGCAGCAGAAGGATTGGTGGCTGTGAGCTGTTCGACTATAACATCTACTGAGTAGTGCTCGCAGCGGTTAAGAACAGCCAAATAGGAATAGAGGTTCTAGTTGGCTCGGTCTAAGCATCATCTAGGTGAGCGCGTGGAACATACGTCGTGTTCTAGGATACTCAGAAGAACTGGAAAGTGGTCACTAGAGTAGAAATCAGAGATGACTGTCTACTGTAAGGAAATTGCTAACTGCGGAGAACAAACAGCTACGTCGAGGTGTGATAAACTACTGAAGGCTTTAGAAAGAAATGGTTCCTCTCCGGTTTTCAGGAGAGTGAGGTTATGACTGTCCAAGAAATCGGCAATTAGATGACCTCTCGCACAAGCCCCATGGGAGCCCCAAAGTGGGTGTGGCGCATTCACGTCCCCCACCAACAGAAATGGTGTTGGTAGCTGGGAAACTAGGTCGTCTAAATCAATACGCGAGAGGTCATCAGATGGAGACAGATATATACTACACATTGTGAATTTGGTAGTTGCCAGCGTAATGCTGACAGTAACGATGTTCTTTTTCGGGATTGGGCTTGTACTGTTTTCTGGAGCACGATCCTGTCGTTTTTGCACTGTCCGTCTAGCAGTGGGGGCAGAATCCTCCTGTTCCATCTCCTCCACGGGAGAGGACGCCTTAGCAATAGCTGATCAACAGAGATGTTCATCACCTAGCTATACTCCCACCAAAGGATTCTCCCGAAAACGACCCAATTGGAGATGGGCGTTGACTTTTCCTTCCCTTCGGTGATTTAGTAGGAGACTTTACATGGTCTTTTAAGAAGTCGGTCCTGACGTACCTAGCCTTAAATGTCTGCTGGTGTAGAACAGGTGGCGGGTAGGACGGTCTTGGTGCCCGAGGTTGAAGGCTTGTTTGTCACTTTCTCTGTACTACTCTTTAAATCAGCGGGTTTGGCAGATGCTGAGGCCGAGCAGTCGTGGAAGTCGAGGATTTTGGATGCGGTGTGGCTATCAGAATTTTTTCAGCAATTGTGGCCCCGTTAATATCGCTAGTTTGAGTTGCGATTTCCCTCCTCGGTACAGGTTTAGCTGCAATTGAGCTGTAGGTACCAGAGCGCAGGATATGGGGCTGGCGGGTGCGCAGGAGCTTCCGGACTTCCGAGAAGGACACCTCTTTCACCCAGATCATCTGGATCACTCTCTTCTCTGCATAACGGGGACATTTGGGGGAACTAGATGAATGTTCGCTGTCACAGTTATAGCACGATGGAGGGAAGTACACGCTCCATCATGCGTGGCGTCTCCACATATGGCACATCTAGACTGACCAGTGCAGAGTGCACTTGCGTGTCCGAAGCGCTGACACTTGTAGCATCTGAGTTGTTTGGGAATGTAGGGCCGAACCTCGACGGCTTCGGGAAATCTACCCAATCAAAGGTAAGGAACAGGGTACAGGTAGGCAGGAATTCACATATTACTTTGCGTTGGACCATGCACACAGATGAAATGCCATGGTCCACCAGATTCTCCTGAATCTCTTCTTTGCTCAATCCGTCCAAATCGCAGGTGGTAACAACACCGCGCGGGGAGTTCATGAGCTTATGTGTTTCAACATTGACTGGGTAACTGCCTAACATATTGGCTCGTAGTAATTTGGTGGCCTGGGATGCTTACACGAGGAGTGTGCGGTTTCGCGCTCAAACGCAAGATTGAACCGAACCAGCAATTTTATCTTAGCCCTTTTGAATGGCAAAAGGGCTGACACACGTGAAGGTTCTCCCTTCCTCCGCTCTAGTAACAACTAAGTAGCGAGGACCACATGACTCAGCTACTTCTTTACCTGGAACATTAACATTTGGTTTTGATTTTCCCACAAAAAAAGGGTATACATTCATCCCTCTGCTCCCCACCCACCACGGATCACAGCACTGCGTTGACAGGGCTACACAGGAGATATAGCATGCGCGCCGTCCCACTCACCCTGGAGTTCGGTATAGTATCTAGTCCTAGTCGATTGACTATAGGTGGGTTAGTCGCTAGCCTCCCGTTTAGGCGAAGCAGAAACCAAAGTGGTGTATTAGGCTGCGCATCCTCCCCAGTTACTGGAAGTCAGAGGCCCAGGCTCAGGTATGTAATCCTCAAGCAACCAGGATATTGCTTTCCATCGACACGGGTCTCCACGCATGGCCTACACGTGGGTGGGCATTTTCACCTACTGACTCCCTCACCACTCGGAGGTTTCCCACAGAGGGAGTCAAGGTTGGCTCGGGACTTGTGTATGTACAAACCCGTACCTACCGTAATAGGCCTCTTAGGCCCCCAAGAGAGCAGGCTAGATTTACATGTATACAAAATGGTCGACAAGCATGGTAATTTCGACCTTATTGCTTTCAGAGTTTTAAGTGTTGGCCTATCTCCCAAAATAATAAGGGACAGGTGCACCATTGGATGTGTGTGTATATATATATATATATATATATATATATATATATATATATATATATATATATATATATATATATATATATTGTACCCTTTTCTTCAATCTTGGAGTTTATTTTCATTTCCTTGATTTTGGCAACTTTTATTTTTAGTTCTGCAACCTCTGCCTCCTCTTTTAGCCCTTGTAACTTGCTCCTCATATCACTAACTCTTGAAGCAAGTAAAACAGACATCGTCTTCAAATTCCAATTCTTCTAGTTTCTCTCCCATTCCCAATTATAATCCTCTCTTGCTTCCACCCAGCATTTTCCTCGTCACATTATCAAGCACCACTAAGAAAATCGTCGGTGAGAGGATGCATCCTTATCGGACTTCACTTGTGATATCCACATAATCCGCTAGCTTTCCCTCATGTACTACTTTACACCGATAATCTTTATACATTTCCCGCACGAGGTTCACAATCTTACGAGGTATACCATATTCCATCAGGGTGCTTCACATCACCGTTCTGTTTACCGAGTCAAATGCTCTTTCGAAATCTATGAATGTCAAGTGCAATGTCACTTGCCGTTCACTACTTTGCTCAAGGATTATTCTTAAGGTATTTATTAGATCTACACAACTTCAGTGTTTGCAAAACACAGCTTGTTCTTTTCGGAGTCGCCGCTCTATTTCATTCTTCACTGTGTTTAAAATAGTTTTGGATACAATTTTACTTGATATACTCAAAAATGTTATTCCTCTCCAAATTTTGCAAACTGTGAAATCTCCTTTTTAGAGAATTTTGATAATCAACCCTTACTTTCCTGGTGTTTTTCCATTTTTTGTTTGTCTCAACGCTAATCTAATTTCTGGCCTTGTGGGAGGATCAATTTTTATTTTTGTATCTTCATTTTCTACACCCGCAATCCTTCCCACTTCCATCTCCCTATCATTCCTCTTATCTTTGTTTAAGACTGCTGAAAAATAAAATACTCTTGTCATCTTTTCAACTGTTCCTCTTGGGCAAACAGCATTTGTCCATTGTTTATTTCTCACTGGATTACTACGCCTAAAACCTCTTCTTGAAGTTTGCCTTGTTATATAGTTCAATTTCTTCATATCGCAATTCTTTTTAGCTTCGTCTGCTATTTCTGCCTGTTTATCCACCCATTTCTTTTTATCCTTTCTAATACTTCTTTTAACCGTTTTATGTATTTCTGAATATCTTGTTTGATTTTGTTCTTTCTGGTATCTTGTGTTGCTCTAATGCAACCTTTACAATAGAGTAATACAGCTAAATGTCACTTTGTTAAAACTGATGACTAATGCAAAAATCATGATTAATGCACTGTGTTGCTATAGTATAAATGTGTTTCTATAATTGAGTACAATATTTTAATCACTTGTTTGAAATTTCTGAGTTAAAATGGTTTTTTATTTTTATATACCAACTATTCTATAAGAAGGAAAATGTATTATTATTATTATTATTATTATTATTATTATTATTATTATTATTATTATTATTATTAATGTCTCCCATAGAAATGAGATCCAAATATTCCTTTATTTGCCATTGTTTAATAAAATCGGAAACAGGATTTCATCTTCAGGAAAACCCCTCTGCCCAAAATTACATTTTACATATAATATTCTTTCTTCAAAATTGTAGATTTCTCAAACATGGCTCTAACAATTTTGAAGAATGTGTGTAGTAAAATATTTTGATGAAAAAATGCATATCCTGAATTTCTAGGGAATAACCTCTGAAGTCCTCTTCGTTCTGAATGACTTTTAGAAAGCTGGTGAACGGTAAGAGATAGACAAAAACTTACTACACAAAAAAGTAGATTTTGTTAAAACACATAGTTAAGTGATATATATTTATATATATATATATATATATATATATATATATATATATATATATATATATATAGTCCAGATAACCATTTCCGAAATATCTCTTGTTATTGGTTTTAAATTTCGGAGTACTTATAATTTCCTCAAATTGGAATGCGTTATTCACTTTTTGCATCCTGGTTATGCAAAGACAGTATATTGCATTTGCATCACATAAGACCGACTATTAAATGTT
This sequence comes from Hymenopus coronatus, assembly GCA_030762935.1. Taxonomy (NCBI): domain Eukaryota; kingdom Metazoa; phylum Arthropoda; class Insecta; order Mantodea; family Hymenopodidae; genus Hymenopus; species Hymenopus coronatus. The sequence continues at coordinate 318,168,369 of CM060900.1, read as the reverse complement.
TTGACTATCGCTTCAGCCTAATATATTCCCTATATTTCCCTTCTACTTACAAGGAACTAGGTAATAAAATCATTTCTGTTATTATTATTATTTTATTAGTATGAAATGGAAGAATAGCTTTTGTATGAATAATTTGTTGCAGCACAGGTAGAGGAAATCATGTGAATGGAAAATATCCGATTTTTGCCTTTAGTTTCTCCTACAGTTTTTGCCTGATTGCTATACGCAGTTCTTTTAAAATGGCATATTTAACGGAATTTTTTGGGGTCAATTTTGCAGCAATGAACTAAAATCATGGCCAACGAAGGCGCATTGTCACCTTATCAATGAACCTAGAACAGATACTGAAATCGTATAGTATGACTACTGAATAGAATATGTACGTAATTTGTAGTTTTCATTGTTTCATGTGCTGAATATATTTCATGCAATCGCCTCAATGGGTTCCCATGAAGAACATATTAATCGCAATAGCACAATATATAGCCCTCTGCAAAAGGGAATGTTCCAGAAAGTGGCAAGCAGGTGAAAGATATCTTTTAGGGTAGCTTGAATTCCTATAGTGAAACTTCATACACACAATCTTTATATAAAACACATTTTTGCTGTGCTTGAAATTCAGTAAACATAAAATATTGTCTACAAACTGCAAACATGCTAATCATTCATCGTGCGAAGGTCATGTTAAAGGTCACTACATATTTGAAAGAATAGCGGAATATCTTAAGATACAGACATTGTTTCTTCAACTGCTCAAGGCTAAAGCTGTGTACATGGAAGTAGTACAACAGTATTAACAACATTTTAATAATAACATTTGTATGAATGTTGCTTCACAAATTATTAAAATAGCCATAAACTAGATCAAGAACTCATGATACTATTTCAAGCTCTATTGTCAATTGTTACTGTAAATGCATGTTGTTTTTCAAATCCTGTGAAACCCCAACAGTTTAAAGAAAAACGTGGGTATGCTTTTGTCACTGAAAGGCAAGAACATTTGACTGGAAACAGTTTTGTTTGTTCTTAGGGGACTCTTCTTCAGTCTGTATGGGTCCTTGCGTCGCATTTGAATGAACGTGCGAAAGTTTTACTGCCTCTGATTGTCTATATAGCAACAAGCACTGTTGAATTAAATACTCTTTCAGGGTACTATTGAAGGCGCCATTGGCCGAGTGGGATGGCTTAAGTGGTAGCCTTTGTGGCTCAATTTAGAAAGACTCGCGTTCGACTTCCGTTGGACCGGTCACGCTGACCGTGGGCCTTTCTTTGTTTTACAGGTCGGGAGGTGAATGATCGGATGGATTATACACTATCACTAATTGTCTTATTCCTCAGTTCTTCTTCTTTCATTTCCTTTCATCTTCGGGTATTGCAGGGCATCGTTGTGGTGTGTAGCGAATGCAGCGGTTGTGCTTCAAGAAGGTGACTATTTCTTCCCTGGTACGAAACTTCCGCCCGAATCTGTCGGTGCGGAAATGCGGGCATTGAAGGAACGTCTGAAGATGCTCAGCCTTGAAAACTTGGGACCCCACTGAGCTACGCGGGAGTGATTTTAAGGTGCTGCCATTAGAGCTGGCCGCCCTTCGTGGAATCTCCCGTAGGTTTAGTGGGCACAATAGGAATAGGAATATCCTCCTCCGAATGGTTTTAACCCTAAACCTAACCGCCTTGATCCCACTTTCTTTGATTTCATTGATAAAAGTTTTCAGAAATGAAGGGGCATCCGTTGTTGCAGAAGGAATACCATTTATGTAGGTGAAAACCATGTAAGCCATGGTTGGGGTTTTAAAACCCATATATCCTTTGGTTCACATTCAACAGTTCAACGCAACTAGAGAAATGTAATATTGCTTCGGTGTATTAAATCGAAGGAAATGACAAACTTGCGCGCTTAGTTCATGCTTCCTTGCCATATTTGATATAATTTCAGGTTCATTGAGTGGTATCCCAGTACATGCGACTCTTATCCATGGAAGAGGAATCTGCATTATGTTCGAAAATGTTACAGCTAAAGGGAAACCCTTCCTTGTATAACAGAAAATGTGCAGTGATGAGACCATATTCTTTAACATAAATAAATCAATGCAGTTATAACAAGGTGCTTCTTTCAACTAATTTTCACCTTATTATGAAAGACATGAAATATAACAGGTACAAGCAATGGCAATAAAACTCTTGAACCTTCCAAAGAACTATTATATCTACAGTGTAATTTTAATTTATCGCCTTCTACGAAGGTTAAACACGGCTATTATCTAGTATCTCTGGTTCAGCACTCTACAGTGTATTTTAATGTATCGTCTTCTACGAAGGTCAAAAACGGCTTATGTCAATGTCTTGTACGAAACAAATAATATAAATAGATACAACGTTTATTACCCCTACCCTTCATAAAGAAATGATGAAACAGTACACTCTGAACTGGAGAATAACTATAAATCAAAGTCTCTGTTTGTAGCTATCTGAAATTATAAATAGCAAACTTCAGCAAAGTAAGCATTAGTTCCACAGAAGTAACTAAAATAAATGTTGGAATTTGAAGTAGTGTGGAGGTAAACATGATTCACATCTGTAACATGTATCAAAGAACAAAGGGTTTGAAGAAAACACTCTATATTACACTCCCTTGACCTTTTTTATCTATTATCGTTAAGTTTAGAATGTCTACAAATATACCTATCAAGGCATAGTTTTCTATCTGCTTGCCGGAGTACAGAAAACATATTTGCATAAATAGTTTCTTTACCAGTGAAGATACTTTAAGGTTCTAAGAAAAGCAATTTAGGATTTTATAGACCTCCGTTTAGGACTTCTAAGTAATCATAATACCAGTGATTATTTACTTACAATTTGTGATGAAAGAAATAAAAATGTAATTACTATTTAAACCAAAGCACAGGTTTTTCTATATCCTCCATAATCCGTTTTTCGTTCGTATTTACACCAGTGGACACCAAAAATGCGTCATTTTCAGAGTCCATGTGTCGATCGGAAGGCTTCTTCGACCTTTATCTTCGAAAAAGCTACGTGCACACAAAAGAAGTGCACAACAGTCTGTGACAGACAGCGCAATGGTTAACTTATGAGTACTGAACATAGATCGCATAACAAACTTAAGGTGGCCAAGAGGTTAAGAAGGCCTTGCTTGCATTCAGAAGTTCCTAGGTTGAAATCTCGCACTGCTTATTTAATTTTGGTATTTGAAGTTATGGACCTGTCTATGCACACAAGAACATAATTCTACCGCCACTAGTGTTAAAGAACTAAAAAATATGTGTAAATAAACTGCTTTCTTCTAAAACTAAAACACAAAAGATAAACATAAATAATATTGGGGTATGAACCCTCAACGCGTATAATTGGCCTCAATATTTGGGGCATAGATACAATTAAATGCCGACAGTTGTGTGGACAAGAAGCTACAAAATCCCAGGTTTCTTAAATTTGTGCCCAGAAGTTATTTTTTCCTTCGCCCATCGACAGGTAAATAGGAGCGCAGCTCACTTTTTACTTTAACCCATTCGTTCTCAATAGGGTTCAAATCTGGTGAACAGGGAAGCCAGACTACCACTTTCATATCCTGTCTCTTTGAAAATTTGAAACCTTTTGAGATGTGTGAACAGGATGATTATCCTGTTTAAATTCAACAATTTCTACGGGATCTCTCATCCTCACAGAGGAAATCAAAATATTATCGAGTATTACCGTGTACTGCACACTATCCTGTGTATCGTGAAGGTGCCACAGAACACCTAGAGCGCCCTTGATATCCAGCCGCAACACGATATAGATACGCGACCATAAAGGAATTGTGAAGTCACGGATTTGGCATGATATTGGGACCTCTTTTGCATGATAGACAATCACATTTCCCTTACGTGTGGAAGAAAATTTCACCTCGTCTGAGGATCGCTTTGTAAAGGGTGTGTTGATTTAGGAAAAACAATTCTTACCTCTGCAAAAATCAAATCTCTATAAAATTGGATTCCTAAACCTGTTTCAAAACATTCGTTTTCTTAACATTACTTTTTCGTATCATAGCCATTGCAATTTTCATTGAGAGAGAACTGTTCGTGCCTGATGCGTTTGCGCACCACGTGCTTTCGTGTGCAGCATGTTGCTGTTTGGTAGAATAAACACTTAAAGATACATCATAAAAACTATCATATTATTAACTGTATCGAATGTCGTGTATGAAATAAGTATGTCTGAGATAAATAGCCGCTATGTGTTCATTCAGCATCATTAAGATAAGGGAAAAAAAAGTTTGGCTTATGCGAGAAGCAAACCTGTGGCCCTCACCAGAGGAGTAACCTATGTTTTGCCACAGCAATACAGTGAACTCCGTGTTAGATGGCAGGTTTAGTATTGTCGGACAATTAAGAGTATGTAATGTTTAATGTCATTAATATTTTCAGTTAATATTGATATTTTGGTGTTGAAGAAGCTTAAGTTATGTATTTGATTATGAGCATTGATCATATGGGTTAGTAATATTAAGATTTGGAACTTGTGGCAACTTATTGCTGCCGCTACACAACTTTATCGCGAATGGTGTATACAAAGAGCTATACCTTGTAGGACTTTATTTCATGTAGCAGGGACCTTATTAGTGCAAATTTCATGCCTGCAACTGCTTCTGATTCCCTGATCAAAACCTTACTGGTGTTCTCTCCTAGATAAACAGCTACTAACGAATGAATAATTTCATAATCAAGATTTCGTTCCAAAATATTCTGAAAAGTTGTTTAGTAAGCTGTAATTATGGTTCCTTCGATCGCCTTGCAATAGCAATGTTCAACAAACATACGACGGCTCAACGATTGGCATTCCAAGCTTTTTTAATTCAGCAATGCACACCAAATATGGCGGCAATTTGCGCAGAGGAAACAAAATAACTTCGTGTTGAACAACTCCCTGTGCTGCTCTAATTGGTTGCAGCTTAGATCATCCAGCTTCTCAATTAGTCTTAATATAATAAAATTTACTTCAAAATGTAAGAAACTCTATGTATTACAACGTTTCCAATAAATCAATTCGGTACTAAAATCTATTTTGGAGTTTATAGTTCTCATTTTAGGATTTTCAGATACTAATAATAAAATTTATAGTTCGCTAACAAATTTTCAGCGTACTATATACTGCTTCGATTTAGATGCCCAAAGTATAGTCGAGTTTTGCACCTGAATTAGAAATCTCGAAAGAGTTTGCTGAGGCATAAATGCTATTTTTAAATCAAGGCAAAAAGCTAAATATAGTTCAAACATAGCTTTAGGCATTTACAGTAGTATATGCCTCATTTGGGGGTTTTAGATGCTACAGAATGCTGTGGATTCCTGAGGAATGCTGTGTAGAGGACACAGAAAGATATCTGAAAATTACACACACACACACACACACACATATATATATATATATATATATATATATATATATATATATATATAGACCTGCAAACAAGAAAGGTGCAGAACCAGTAATCCGTTCCATATTCATTGCACATTTCCTTGTAAGCACAAGGGAGATGCAGAAGACAGGAGTGAAATTCCATGCACTTTCCAGACGTCGTGAAAGATGACAGCGTTTAAAGAAAAAAAAATCTAATTCCGAAAGATTGAAATTAATAGCTGCGCATATATTGCAACTGGTCATGGTACAAAGAGTATTGCCCCTAAATTGTGTGTTTTGAAGCGATCTACCTCTTTGGGTAGTTAAGCTTTGGTTTTCTTTTCGTTTTCCAGTCATATAGAACTATACAGAATTCCTTCTGTCTAAGATTACACAGACTATTACCTGAAAATGCCATACATATACTACAAAACTCGCTACAGCCATATTACACGTGGGTGTGTATGATACCGCAGTGGATGTCACTGCAGCCATTGGCTTATTGCATATTTGAACCCAGAAGATAGAATGAGATGAGAGTAATATCAACAGGTGGTCGAAACCGAACGGCGGGAGAAGAGCCACCGAGAAGGCTCCTTAACATACTCCAATAAGTTCTTCCTCTCGATACGGGGAGCGCTAGGAATCCGCTCGATAGGTCTAACCGAACTCCCTGCGTCTACAGATGACTTCCAAAGCCAATCCACCACCCAGAGCTGTATTTCCAGGGTGCAGTGACCACCAGAATGGAACCACCACCGCAGTCCTCACCAACACTGAAAGATACCGGTTGAATTAAATGGAAATGAAATGAAGGGACAGGGATTTCGGGAGATGAAAGAAACTTTCTTAGCATTTGTCTAGTAACCTGGTAGAACCCCCAAAAACGCTTACGTGTCAGAAAGTTCGGCCTGGGCATTGGATCCCACGACCTCCCGAATGACAGTCTCAGATGAAACGCCTAAGCCACCTGGCCGCCGTGGTAGGTAGGTGCAGGAGGTAGAAATCGGAGATGTATACATCTTTAACTGCCAAAGTAGGAGAGTAAACCATATGTCTCATTGACCATTTGGTAAAGGTTGACGTATCTTGAGCTACGGCCAGTTTTAGATCACACAAGAATATTCCTAATGTCAACTTATGGAAGGGAAGAAAAGAGGGATAGAGATAGTGGCACGGAACATTCTCGAGCCGCTGATTGATGGAGCGAAGTTCATGAGCGTTTTCTTTTATTTACTATCGTACAATAACCGCCTGCAAGAAGTGAATCACCCTAAACTGTTTTGTAATTACTGTTCTGCGCGGGGAAGGAAACCTATACTAATACTTGTAATCATTTCTTTATATCTTGCACATACACCATCTAAACGTTCAAGGCTCGTGAACTCTGAAAGAAATGTTTACAGGCATAATGATATAAACCAAATTAAACAAATTAGGGTTATGCATCATAGAACACTATTCGGTATTATTATTATTATTATTATTATTATTATTATTATTATTATTATTATTATTATTATTATTATTATTATTATTATTATTATTATTATTATTATTATTATTATTATTATTATTATTATTATATAATATGCAGCCTAGATTTATATTACTGAATAGTTATATATCTATTATACATTATATTCCTATAACGTAGCCTATCTGGGAATAAAGTTGCTCTCGAAGTGAATGCTAGTTCAGATGCAGAGTCGCTCTGATATTTAAGACACCGTATCTCACATACCTAAAAAGCCCAGTATCTTTGTAAGCAATTTAAAGGCAGTCGGTTTATCACCACACAGTAGTTCTAATAATGTGTCGATGAAACACAGCCGAGGCAAATCTTAAGGAATGGCGATGGCGACTTATCGCGCATTGTTTTGCGATATTTATGACCGAAACACCGCAACCTAACCATTATCCTATTATACGATAATAATTATTATAAAACTCATAGATTTAATAAGTTGCTGCTAATATTTTACTCAATTTACTGTTAAGAATTTAGCATTGCTGTAGACAGTGTTGCAACATTTTTAAGCACAATGTACCGTCATACACATGGCGAGTTGAGTACGTTCCCGCTTGTTATTTACACTAGCATCATTCTAGTCCCAGAGGGAGTACAGTCTGTCCGAAGTTACTTGAGTAACCGTGGTGCTCCCTGTGACTGCGGTCCAAGCTTTCCGTTCCCATACTACGATGATCAATTGAGTACTCAAAGATGCCCTTAAAAACTCCCAATGATATCCACCTCATTCTGTCCATTAGAACTCGAGGATATCGGCTCGTGTATTTCAAAACTCAAGTAGCAATTCTCCAAACTGGCTGAGTGAACTTCGTTTTACCCCTCTTACTTATCAGCGAAGACAATAGGCGTGTCGCACTCATTGAGAGGGGTAAAGCGAAGGTCGCTAAGGCCAGCAGGTTTTAATTTGAAATAGCATCGTTGAGTTCTGCACCCCTTTAACGCACGAAGGGATATCGTCATACGTCAAATACGGGGCAGTCCGGCAACCTGGTATGCAAATTGTAGCTCGAACTAATTTTACTCTATTTGTAATTTTATCTATTAATCAGGTCTCTTCAGTAAGGGAAATTTTAGTGTGTAATTATGAAAGTAATTATTTTTTATATTTTGAGGATAAACCTAATGAAATGGATGTTGTAGATACGTTTAGCATCACAATCCGAACTGTGTTAAAGCTTACGAGTGTTTGAACTATTCAGCAAGTAAACGCTGCGGATCTGAACTATTGCACACATTTTAATGATTGAAAAGTAAATAGGTTTCTTAAATTCCTTATATGTGCTTAGTGTTGTGCAGACTGGTGTAAATTATGCTGCCAATTTTTATTTCCACAGAACTAGGGTAATTTTTTTAAAATTGATTAAATTTTTCATTCAAAACTTTTACTCACATCTTATATATGTATGTATATAAATAGAACATGTGCTAATATTCTAACGCAGCACCCACAACATTTCCGTATAAACATGAAAATAGTAATGATAATGAATTGTTCTTTCACGCTAGTGAAGGATAAGATTAAAACATTAGAAACAAAATTAAAAAAATCAGTGAAATAGTTGGGATTTGAAACACAAATCCTTCGATTTCCATCTGATGAAAATATAACAGTTTTCAGTCTAATTCTACTTTTCCGATGAAAATATATGTTACTGAATCAAAACAATACGATTATTATATTTTGTATACTAAAAATGTTAATAAGTGATGAGGTAATGTTACTGCAACATGTGCATTTTTTTCCATGTGCATTTCGCCCTGTAAGTGGGAGGCATCTGTTAACTTGTCCATACTATACTCAAACGGAAGTGCGAATTGGTCCAAAAGTAGTATCATTATTCGACGAATACTCCTACTAAAACGAATTATCCCAGACGAACGTGAGCGAAGTGTATTACCGCATTCAAGACACTGAAAATAACGTTCTTCCAAAATAAATACAACAATCAATTTAGCAAGAGATTTAATATGAAGTTGTACGCTATGCACAGATCAAGCGATCACCATAATAATATATTCACATATCGATTTAATATTCATTTTAGAAACCTTGAAATAGTATCGGAAATAGATGGAAAAGACCTTTTAGAAATATAATAGAAGAGCATTCAATAAGTCGGCAGGTTTTTGGCGGTAGGAGCTTTTGTAGGTAAGGTAGACGTGCTCAAAAGAATAAAAACTAGAATTTTATTATGTATGTAAAGTGGAAGTTCTGATTTCAACGTACTTTATCTTGAGATCACATCAGTCTCCATCGGAACGTTTAAGTTCAGCCCGTGTAAGAAAGCTAAAAGTATGAGCTTCTGTAATATTAACCAAAATAGAAAGATTACGTTCATTTTACGGACATTCTCTGAACAAATAGCAATAAAGGAAAATGTCACGTGAATTGCTATGAAAAAGTAAAATGTATGCTATCTGTTAACTCCCCTGTTAATTTCCATGATCATGTCAGTATGGTATGCCCTGACTTTGTTCCACAGGAGTTGCTCAATGACATCGGACTGTAACTTTTAAGCACACTTAAAAACCATGGGTCTTTGACCATTTGAACCGGCAATCTTGGGAGCAGAAGTCCTAATTTACTGTACCACCCAGACCAACAGTTTGCGAGATCTGATAGACACACGAGTGAACACTTGTATATTTTGAAAGTACGTGAAGGCAGATTATGTGGTCAGGATCAAACTGTGGGAGTGGTGCTAACGAGGTTAATGCCCGGTCCAAAATGAAATGTAAGCGCAGACGAAGCCTAAGCGTAAGACCCTTGCACCCATATTATTCAATATAAACATTCACATAGCCACACGCAACACGCTACGCAATGAAAAGTTTCCAAACTCGAAACTTTATCTTTGCGTTGCGTACATCGAGAAGGAATTTAATACTCTTTCCTGTATGCATTGCGCGCTGTTCAACAGCAGACAATCGCAATACGAGATTTTACAATGTCTACTGTACATACACGTGCTCTTCTATTTGGCCGTCCTTCTCCATCTCTAAGTTCCCTAAAAAGGTAATGGTAGTGTACTTCCAAATCTTCCTTTGATTTAATGGATGTACCCAACATCTGCGCCTAAATTTCTTGGTTCTCACAAATCGTAAGGTGCAGAGGGATAATCCACATTGCATTAAATGTGTAGCTTTATTACTTTCTGCGGTCTACATGCTTGTACTCATTTCAATAGGAGGGTTTTGGACAAAAAATTATTCAGACGTCACTGCCGCGAGCATGAGCTGTGTGCACGTACCTTCTATAACTTATTTATTGATTACCAAAAGATTGAGTTAATTTTTTTATATGGTAATGTTGGTTATGTTTTTCAATTTGAAACTTGCGGAGCATTTGCAGTTTACACATCTTGAAACCAGTGCCAACTTCTTGCGTTACGCTTACGACTATATAATGAATAGACTCTCCTCGCGCGTGCGCTTATGCTGAGTTCCGTTAGCACATGCATCTCATTGCGAATGTGGTTTAAGATAGTGTGCGTTTGAATAAAGTGGTTTATTCACAAACGGTAACTTTATTGAGAATCGGAACAACCCCACCATTCCACCCACATACCTCCTTCCTCTTTTTCTTCTTCTTCTTCCTACTACAAAGACCGATTCTATTCTTGATTCAAATGAAAAGTTTACACACGCATAATACTGACGGTTCAAAAGTCAAATGAAAACAAGTTATATTCATCAATGTTACAGGACAAAAGCTATGGAAATGGAGGGTGTGTAGAGGCCCATAGCTCAATGGACGATACTCTAAAAGATTTATTGAATGAAATATTGCAGTAAATTTATTTTCTTTGTCTCTTTGAGCACTAAATTGGTAGCAAAAATTAAATTAGTTTATATCGGTATTTCATAACGATTTTACACTGTGAAGCTTTTAGTAACAAAAGCTTAAAGCGCAAACGAAACATTCTTAAGCCAAACTGCTAGGCCAGGCTACTCGAATGTGTTTTGTCACTCCTATCTCTCTGCTGACGGAGAGGGGGCGACTAAGCTACTGTTCAATGAATACGGGATTAATGCAATAGTTATGCAAATCGAGAGAGAGAGAGAGAGAGAGAGAAAGAGAGAGAGAGAGAGATCGGAAGGTGAATCACAATCGTTGTAGTAGGTGAATTATTTGAAAGCCCACTGAATGAGTTTTGGAAGTAAACAGGAAAATTTTTCATTGGAATTTACCATTGAGCTGCTCAGGGACATTAAAAATGATAAATTTATTATGAATTAATGCACTTTATCATTAATTGTGGTCCAATATTTTCTTAAACGTATTTTGAACCGCGTAAAGAATTGCACCGGGATCTCTTTGTTATGTAAACGCATTTTAACCCCGTGAAGGATTTCAATGGTAGCTGTTTGTATTGCTAAAGACGCTGTCTATTGCCAGAATCATAACAATGACGCCGGTGTGTCGGAATTTTGTCCCTCATTCGTGAGAGCCACCAGTAACTTCTGTGACCTAGCCCAATATTAATCGTCCGGATGAAGCTACAAGAATTTCAAATCTGGAAGCTGCCGTGGCATCAAAGTTGCCCTTATTAGGACGACACTTACTTGCCGAGGATAGCTGAGAGAATCGTCACCGACCCTGCCACCGTTGCTGTGCTTTCATCTAGGATGCCTGATCCTCACCACCGAAGTGTCCAGTTGCCCTCTGTGGTGTAATGGTAACCATGCTAACTTCATATACCCAAGGTCGCGGGTTCAAACCCGGTGGAGGACGATGTAAAACTCCTTAGAATGGCCTCCTTTGGAAGGGAAGTAAAGGCGTTGGTCCCGTGTCGTAGATTTACGGCACGTAAAACAACCTCAAGCCTGATAGAAAGGACTCTGATCAATTTAGAATGGGACGCTGAGAACCACAAAAAGTTAAAGAGCGTCCATAAATAACACGCCATTTCATAACGTGGAAGAAACCTGCTGACGTAACTCCCAATACCAAATATACGTCTGAGTTGTTTCAGGTTGCATAGCGCTGGTATATCTAGAATGGATTTTATTTTTCAGGATGTGGATACGTTCCTTCCTCACTAATCACATAGTCAAAAATTTCTTTTTCTGATGCAGAATTTCAATTTTTCTAAGTTTATAGTGAAAACTGCATTACACATTCCAGATAAAACAAAATTGATGTGCACTAGATGAAGTGGAAAAGCTTCTGAACTTATAAGAACATCATCTAAGTTGTTAAGAAGAAAACAGAATGAAGTATTTTTGAAGGCTTCATTGAGACTTAGGAGAAAATTTGCAGAAGCTGTGTTCGTGCCGAATGGCAAAACCAGAATCTGTAAACGCGTCCTGAAAAACTAAAACTGAAGTAATCTCTGACTATAGGATAGAAAGGAATCCCAATAGCTGTCGCTAAGATCTATAGTTGACATGAAGTTTGGCTAGGGTATGGTTAACGCTGTCATTCTGAAAATGATCCTCCAGTAATTATCCAATAATTTTTCTAGCGTCCAACGTAGCTCGTAATTTAACTGGTTCCTTTTTTCACAATCTATCACAAAGTAGAAATATGTGGTGAAATAACTGTTCTATAATTTTGTTTCTAAGCATTTCAGCAATAACTTCTTGTGACTGTTTTCCTAAACCTACGGGTAAGTTGTTATATTTGTGGCAGAAGGCACGCACACTTTCAATGTGACATAGTGTGTATATGGTTTCCGTAATTCTTGAATATTTGAAAAGGCACCTTTACTTTGAACCAGAACAGTAAACAGTTCATTCATTTGATCACCCGATAAGTCAATAGCCTGCAAGATCTTTTCACGGAGCATTGTAGCTTTCTCGTTGTGGTCGGTTGCAAACAGGTTCCCTTCACAGCCGTAGCAGGTAGTTGCGCTTTCTCTTTCCCTTGACAAAATGTTTCTCTTTGTCTCTTTTCATGCTCTCTCCTTCTCTATTACAGTGGTAACTCCTGAATAAATACATCTGTGAGTAACAGATCCTTTTCTTCTTTTAAGATCCATATATCTTCTTTTCCTTCAAGGATAAATGACGCATGTACAATTGCGCTATCATTCCTAATCCTCACTTCCTTTCGCCCATAGTCAATTTTCCCCTTATTGTCGTCAGCAAAAACCTGATCCTATATATCTTGATTCTTCAGACGTGTAACAATTAAAACACATGCTCAACTTTCTTCTTTAGATCTCAAATTCTAAGAAGCACTGAAGTTTAATATTCTGCGTACCTTTTCCTACGGCTAATCTGCTTAGTAGATTGCCAGTGGGCAATGTCATCAATTGTCATTTCTCGATCAGTCATTGTTGATAAAGATGGGCGGACAATATACAAAATGAGACTCTGGAATGAATTGAGATTTTAATTAGGCTGTTGAAGACCTTAATAGCAATCTAGAGTGTTTTTCAAAATGTTCTCATTCTTTTTGTTCGTTATCATTATGCTTTGTTGCAAGATTTTTCACTTTTATGGCATTGTTGGGACTTCAACTCGAAGTGTACAGATTGTCAACCCATACAGCGTCCCCATCTTGTGAGTTTTCTAGCTGTTTTCCGAGAGTCATGTACTTCTTACAGGTTTAGCTCTGATTTCGTGTCCCTGGCTTCGGTTAGTTTCAGCATTGTTGCAGTTTCCATTGTTGTGGAATCTTGGTAGTTAATCGTCCGACGGGTAGAAGGTATTCCTGCCGCGATATGTCCCTCGTGGCCTCAAAGATTTCTGCTCTTGTTTCCTCTTCCTCTATAGTAATGTGATTCGCGATCAGTGTTTTCAGATGCGTTATAAGTATGTCTATAGAATCGCATCTCGTGAATATTTTCTGTTCTTAAATGCCTTTGATTTCTATCGCTTTCCCTCTCGAAGTTAGGTATAGCACTTCCATATCTCTCCCTTTGAGTTTCGTCCCTATCGTGCAAGTTTGTTAGGACTTCGTTGAAAATCTATAGGTGAAGATATACCTAGATTGTTGCCAAATTCCTCCCTGATTCTAATTTTTGCATCTCTAATGCTGATAACAGATCTACCACAGACATAATGCTATTTGGCTTGGCAAAGAGCACATAGTTCTGTATTCTCAGAGGGAAATGATTAGTAAGAAGTTCAATGAACTCTGATTCGGAGATTTGTGGTTTAAGATGTTTAATGTACTTCGAATGAAGAAGAACATTCTTGTTCCCTCGTTGGATGAATATTACCCATAACACAATTTGGATCTTATCTTTTGTTGTCTGCAGTATTCCAGAATCTCTTCAGGAAGACGTGTTTGAAAAACTCAAAATTATCTTGCGGTGACATTGCAAGATGTCAAGAATACGTAGGTCTAAACACTTTTTAACAACTTTCATTTTAAGTACATCTGGAACATTTTTGATGCTGAAGTATTCATCTAATTGCTCCAAGAAAACTAAGGGTGCGTCTCCATTGGTCTCGATGAATGCAGGAAACGGAAGCTCTGAAAATGCATTACTATTTGTGCAATAATTCGCCCCATTAGACACATGAGTGACCAGAGCGAGTTCTAAATGTGTAGTTCTAGAATTTGGCAAATCATCACTAGGTTCTAAAAATACATATTTAAAATATTATCATTCTGGTTAATGGAACGAGAAGCTGAATCTTTAGGTTGTGAAAATGACGTAAATTCTGCATTGTTGACACGCTTACACAACTCTTTGTAAGCATCTGATAAGTCTCTGTTTAATTTTTCAAGCTTTTCCTGAAGATTAATGTTCTGAGTTTCAAAATGAATCCTCAAAAGAGCACTTAAATATCCCCACAAGACTGGTATGAATGAGTCTAATTCCTTCCTATTAGAGTTTACTAAACTTGAAAACTCAATTTGTTTACACAAGGCATTATCTAGCTTCTGAAGATTATTTTGATCTTTTCTATTAAGTACGTCTTGCAAATCATTAATCCAATTAAATTGCGTGTCTACACGAGCCGTTATTTATCTTAATATGAACTTCTTCATTGAATTGGTCAAGATATGCCCTCCAGCTTCCATGGTTTTCCCTTAATTGGTTGCTTAAATCTAGTTGGATTTCTCTGCTCTGTTCATTCATCATGGTTTTGATTTCCCCTTTCTGTCTACTCATAGTGATTTGTATTTGTTCATACATTACTTGGATTTTACCTTTATGTTCGGAAAGTTTTTCTTTACAAACAAGAACAAGCGCTCCCCTAAGCTCTGTGGTGTGGAAGGATCATGTTTTACAGCTACTCCAGGGGTAATGATCCGGTCACCTGCTCTTATTTGGGGGACACTTCCCCCTTTGTATCCTTTCCTAAGCTTTGTGCTCTCTGAACAGTAGACTCTACCTAACTATGCGTATCTACATTCCTCTCAGCAAGACAATTGTATTGGTGTTCTCTAAAGGCATTTTTCTTACTACTAACTTACTGTGACGTAATAACGTATATTCTTTCAAAAACAATAAATGGTCTTAACACTACTTATAAGTGAAATGGTCTAAGCTGTTTTTTCAGCCAGCATAGAGAATGAAGTTAAACTTTAACACTTTATATAAAAGAAGAAAGAAAAGCGATAGATTCACTTTACACATGAAGTTTTAGGCTTTCTGGATGTTTAGATGTTCTCATGGTGCTTGAAGTCCTTCGTACTCTTTGCTTCAATTTGATTTTCCTACCACGCAGAAACTTAGGTAGTGAGGGGGTTTCTTTCTTTAGCTTTCTTTCCTTCTTTAAGCACAACACGTAGGTCGCTACGTTTGTTGTGGTTGTCGTTTCGTTTTGTTTGTGTGTATATTTAAATTGCCGACATTGTATTGCTTACTAGTCAGTTATTAATTATGAAATGGGAAGACACTTTAAATATGATAACATATATGTGTCGTTTGAATAGTAGAGTGACAGCATACAAACCTGCTCGATGCCAGGACCTGAATAATCAGCGTACCT
Organism: Hymenopus coronatus; assembly: GCA_030762935.1. Classification (NCBI taxonomy): domain Eukaryota; kingdom Metazoa; phylum Arthropoda; class Insecta; order Mantodea; family Hymenopodidae; genus Hymenopus; species Hymenopus coronatus. The sequence goes on along the minus strand of CM060900.1, from coordinate 318,152,549 downwards.
TTTACTGAAGATGACGATTTTTTTTCTGCTCGGCGTCTCTAACTCAGGTTTCGTCGTCTCAGTAGAGCAGTTGAGTTCCTCGGGTTGGTTATAGGAAAGATTTTGGTACGGATATTTATATGAAAATAATAACCGCAGCAGAATCCTGTTTCACACAGATTTGTTTATTTGGAGAAAGATCTAACACTTTAGGTGAAATCACCTCGAAAAGCCTCTTGAACATTATATATATATACTTTTGTAGACTTAAATACACTTGAAATATTGATTGTTTACACGTGAATAATACTTTTCCGTTCTAACACGTCGCACTGTAATACATTTTGCGCGGAATTACATAACGCTTGGTACTTTGGCGCAAAATCTTTCCACGGGGTGTCGTGGAGTAAGTGTCTGACTGACAGGGGCAACTTGTATTCTCTGGACTTTGCTTTACTTATATAGTAAAATGGGTAAGATGGCTGCTTTAAGCTTTCCAAGTTTGCATTGGCTGAAACTCTCCTCCAAAACTTACCTTCAGTGTCACTATATCACATGACTTCATTGTGTTTAGGTCAGGTGACACCTAAACACAATGAAAAACACTCTGCTTGCTAAATTTTTGGGACTTTTACTCCGCAAGTATTTGTTACGCTAATGCACGCATAATATATGAAAGTCAAGAATTCTCAACGCTTTTGAGGACAACATAAGGCGTCGTTTATTAGATTTTACTACGTGGTGCTTGCAACTCTGGTTTGGAAATGTTAACATAGTTACAGCTAAAACTAAAAAAACTAAATAGAAGAAAATGACAAATTAAACATACAGATTTAGAATTATAATAACAGAAGCATTAGTAATTGTATATAAGCCCTTTGATAATCATTCAGAAGCAGTGACGTAAGAGAACACGGTCTCAATGATCTGTGAGCTTCTTTGGCTGTTTGGCTGTTTAGTGCCTAGTTTGTATGGCATCGCATCATCTTGATTTATTGTGCTTTCGGGAATAATAATTCAATTGCATTGGCAAATATGAATTCAATTGTATTAGCAGAATATGAATAAAACACAGATTTTTCTTAGAATCAAGAAAAAAGTTAAGTTCCTATGGGTGTAAGGAAATATTAACATGTTTAGTCAACAATATTATGATTAATAGTAAAATAGCGAGAGATCTTGATATATCTGCAAAAAAAGTAAGTCTACAAAAATTATGATTACCACATTATACATTATTTTCCTTGATATTTTTCATAGTAAACTATTTAAAGGAAGTTTTATTATTTTTAGAATGAGGATTGTAATCAGAGTGAAATGTATTTATAAAAAAGAGAAAGCATCTTACTAGCATTAGATTGTTTAAGAAAAGAAAAATATTATGATTATTATTATTAATAGCAATCTAGAAAAACGAGATCAGTTATATTTTTTAAACCAATTGAGGGATTAAATACCTATGATAAGTCACTTTAGAAAATGATGTTTAGGAGCTCAAATATTATTAACCCGATATTTTTCTTAGCAAAATATGAAAACAATTCATTTTTTTTCCAAAATCATTATTGAAATCCTTGATATCCTACAATAAGTTCATTTACAGAAAATGTGAAATTTTAGGAATCAAGAAACAATTTTTTCCAAGTTATAGAGGAAGAAAGTTTATTAACTTTAGGTTTTGAAAAACCCATAAAATTGTGATACATAGCGAAATAGTCAAAAAACACCATTGATAGTTTTTCATATACTAAGAATGATTGGTATACATGTTAAAAGTGTTATTTTTCAAAATTATGATTAGGAAATTACACATTATTCAGTTTGATATTTTTTCACACGGAGAAAGTAATTGCCTCGTCTGTAAATAATGATGTGTCGCTTGAAGCAATTGCTCAGTCTGTTTTGAGCTCTGTATATCCTTAGAATCTGCATTAATTGCATTTTTCTGTTTCCTCTGTCATTTTTGTGAGTCCGTCAGATAGGAATATTTGATACACCTCCATGGAGAGAACTATTCTTGCACCACAATTAGTTTTGACCGTTCAGTGATGTTATGTTGTGAGGTATGCTCCTCTCATTTTAGCTAGTGGCGTACGAGGTAAAATTTTATTCTTGCGGCAAAATTAAAATCCGACACGAATTGTGTCTCTCAATTTAAATATTCACATTTCAGCTTGTATGACTTTATCTCTTCTTCAATGGTTTGATAATTTTTAAAATACTATTTCAAACTATGAAGCTATGGACACAAATACTTATACATAATATATGTATTAGTTTTTGAATCTGAGAAAAATAATGACACAAATATCCACTAACTAAAGCACTTTAAAGTTTTTTAAATGTAGAATTTGAAATAAATAAAAATTGTGTAATAGCTTAATTATTCACATAACGATTGTTTTTCAAATTAAAATGTTTATGCTATTGAGCAGTAACGGAATCAAAAGTATTCATTATATAACTCACAGTCACTTTTGCTGTCGCGTCTTCTTATGTTATGATCTCACGCGAGCTGAGGTTTTGTGTTGTCATCGCAGAACACAAGAGTTTTCTTTTATGATGTCGGTGGTGACCGCATTTTGTTCATCCAAATGCTCTACCTTCCCATTCCGCTGCACTATTCAATTGATGTTAGCCTTACTATTTTTTCACTTACTAAACATTTTTTAGTTTTAGCGTTATACTTTCATTTTCAGGCATTCGTTGAAAGGGATGCGTACTTTTTTGCGCACGTATCGCTTTCCGAAACTTTGAGCATGTTCAAACTTGCTTTGAACATCTTCAGTCTTGCGGGATGACCTCATTCCACTCTCTATGAGGATTGCACTCCTTTTAGTTCTTCACAATACACTTCTCGGTTGTTTTATTTTAATAACCATGTACAAACATACACACATCCAGTACCTAATTCGTCGATTCTTAGTTTGCAGTTTTACGATCAATATGTTTTGCGAGACTCATCACCCCATGATCTAGCACTCTTTGATCTATCCAGGCCAAAAAAAAAAAAAAAAAAAAATCCCTCACGTATACACCTTCCCCCATCACGCACAGTTTTCATCACATACACCCCATCAACTTCTTATGTCGATATCTCGTTAATTTTGGAACATCATACACACACGATCATCGATTACCCAATCTTTTTTACACTGTGCCGCCTCTGAATCAGCATGCGTTTGATCCAAAACGAATTTAGCACGAAGCATTCTCCTTTATTTTAACATCGTAGAACCAAATTACACCGTCCTAAGATAATGGGGGTTCTTGATCATTGATTATCTTTCCATTTTACATTTCGTGGGTCTCTGGATCAGCATACGCTTGATCTAGAATGGGTTTAACAGTGTCTATTCACCTATATTTTAACTTTGAGCATTGTAGACTTCAGTTACACCGTTCTAAAATTATGCAGGTTCTGGATCACACTAGGCTTGATGCAGAAGCCACATATTAAACTTACTAGTGCCCTTCGTTGAGGCAAAAACCAAGGGCTGAACAAGCGTATACACGTTTATTACTAGCTCCATGCCATTGAACCGATTGTAAAATGGAATAACATGAAGCTAATAGAAGCACAGAAACTGCCTATAGAGCCGGCGGTGGAGTATGCGCATTGTGGTAGGATAAATCGCACGGCAAACTGATAAGTGTGTAAATATACTGATGATGTAAAGAATACGCTTTGAAGCCCTCCTCACTGAACCATTGTCTCACCAGTACATTATCTAATTTCGAAATAAATTTTCACATGCAACTGCAGCAAATCTCTTTGTACAGAAACCCAACTTTTATTGGTATCGCTGGGGTTCCTATTTAGGGCTTCTTTCTGAGGACCCCGGTGCGGTTAACTTTACTCCGTACCGACCAAGCTACGCCCTTAGACAGTAACATACTTGCTAGCGTTAAATATGCTTTCCTACACGCATAATTAGTCGAATAGAGCTACGCGAATCATATATTACAATGTCCGACAGGCTTCCTAGATTGTGGAGCATGGCTTTGTGTAAAAGAGAAGGATTGGGATATAACTTTGCACGTATCTTTTCATGTGCGCTAGTTCTACGGCACAGTGAGGTCCGGAGGAAGAAAAGGAAGCTCGCCTGCTTGTCTTTCTGCAGTGTTGTCAGCTAAGAAAACAATTTTTGTAGCCCCTCAGCTATTATGGTGAATATGTTATCTAATATACCGCAAACTATTTGAACTATTAAAGGAAATACAGCGCACGTGCATGTGCGTGAACTCGGGGATATACAGAGAGAATGAAATCTTACCACTGAGGCTACTAGATGTAAGGTATATGGCATACTTCATGTTTTAATGTTGTCGCTCTGCTCTGCTTCTGAAATTGCGCGAAACTTACCAAATGCAGACTAGGGCGCCGAGATCGCAAGAAAGGTTGCGATACTCTTACCATTTTGACGCGTGTTATTGACAAGTTTCACCAGCCGTTGACCACATGACCAAAGTCTAGGACTGCGCTGCATTTTATGAACGTGACCTGTATGGTACAGATAGCATTGCCAAATACTGTATTTCAAGTCAATTATTTTAAAATAAATGCTTAGGTAGATCACATTTTTAAATATTATTCATTTTGACAATCTCATCAGCAGTGTCAACATTGACATGTACCTAACTTCTTTAAACTAATACATAGTAAACAAAAAAAAAAAACAAAAAAATACGCAAACGTGTTTGAAATTTGGAGTTCTGTTGCTTAAGTGTTCAAAGCTAATGAGTGTGTATTTTATGTTTAAGAAAGAGTTTTGGAATACATAAAGCTATGTAATATCTTATCTATGTGGAGTTATGCTGAAGAACATATTTTAATGTGTTAGAGGCGTTACGAAATAAATTAGTACACGAGCGCTAGTGACCACAACGATTAAAACGAGCAGATAGTCGTTTTCTTTAGATTTTACTGTTTCGTGACAATAGACATACAAATGTAAAGTGTTGCTTAGGATTTCAGGAAAACCTATCCCTAAACTATTAACTTCATTGGTTTATTTGGCGACCATTTACCTTTTGAACAGATTTTCTATTGACAATGCTGTTAACTCGTATTCAGCTGTCATTGCATTTTGTTTTATGCATTCGAATACACACATTTCCAGACTCTGAATATAATTGGCTAGAGACAAATTTACTACTCCAGCTGGAAATGGAACTCTGACCACTTGCTCTGCCACTGACCTATGAACCAGTATAGTATGCATTTGGAAAGAACTTGATTTGCAGGTTTTGATAGTGAGGCCTCTTAAGTTATAATGAGATCGCGGCTTCCCCTTTCTATTTCCTTCCTTGTAGGGCTTAGCTAAAGGCAGTCACTGTTTATAAGCGTTAATAAATAATCGCCTTGATTGCCTTGCTGATCCAGATAGCAAACCATCTAAGTGAATAAATTAAAAGACTGTCTTTGATTCTTATATCGGACAAAATGTTTTTTGCACTGCGGTTCCTTAAATTCATTATTCATGCTACAGTGCGTATGAGGTTATGTGTGTATTGCAATCTGCTACTCATACCAACGCATTAACTTTTTGCGGCTACATACTCCATAATTCATTAGGCAGTAACATCGCCTATTGCGAAAGACATAATATAAACACGCTGACTGGATAGCAAGGCAATATCTTTGCGTTACCCGTTTACTACTATGCAGTCCCTACACGAACTAAATTGAGCACGACTACACAAGTAAAGCCTTTTATAAATGTTTCCTGATAACTTTTTTCATAGTTTATTTGCTGCACATTAGATTTCATGAAAATATAACCTACAGATGCACACATAGAAAACATTGGCACATCGCTCGCTGTTGCAAATGTGAAACACATTTATACCGAGAGAGTTTCTAACGTAAAGAAGGCTAGATAGCGCTGGTGTAAGTTACTGTATTTCGTGCAACGCATATAAAACACAAAACTATTTGAGAATGAAAACAGATGTCTGATATTTATCCTCTAATAACATACACTTGCTTAAATATCTTAGTATGGCTTTGCCATTCGAAAGCTTCAACCAGTTTCCTAAGTTTACTTACAGGAATGACAAATCAATTTATTTTTGAGGGAGGGTGCAAAGAATGCCAACAGTGGTTTTCAAAAAGTTCATTTGAATTAATAACGACAAATTAACCTTAAATGTTATGTTATTTCTTAAATGTAAATTATTTTCAACAAAGATGTAGTAGCTTCCAATTTTTTTTCTGCTAAAGTAACAACCACGAGCAGGCTAATCATCTGTAATAACTTCGGGATGACAGTTACCCCTCGCCCTCTTAGTTGACGCCCTTGTGTACTTGTGTCGTGTTTTACTACCTACACCACACGCCTAATAAGTAGAGAAAGTACTTTATTGCACACAAAAATTAGCTATTTCGAGATGGCATCCAAAACAAGTGTTTTAAGATCCCCTGAATAAAACAGAATGTGCGTTTCTGAGAGAGAGAGAGAGAGAGAGAGAGAGAGAGAGAGAGGGGGAGAAAGAGAGAGAGTGAGAGAGCGTGAGTTTGTGTGTGTTTGTGTGCACAGGTGCACAGAATAGGTACGAAAACGAAATTTCTGATAAATACCAAATTTGTTAAGTTCAGAATCTTATGAAGAATGTAACACAAAAATGTTGAAGAAAATCCTCCCGTCTCAAGCTACATTTTCCGTGGAACATTTTTTCGAAATATTTTATTTTGTCAAATGTGGCTCTAACGGTTTTGATATATATTTAATATATTTACGTGGTAACTAAGATATCTCAGTTGAATTTTCTGTGAAAGCCTTTGAAACTTTCTTGATTAGGAAGAAATGTTGTATAACTTTGTATAACGGCAAACTTTAACTGTAGACAAAAACGTGCTACATATAAAATTTAGAGCTCTTTGAAACAGATTTTATTTCAAATACCTTTTTTTGTAACATCAACCATTTCCGAGATACCAGTTATTATTGATTTAAATTTGTCTATACTATGCCATCTTTTAAGGTGCTGTTCTGTTAGTTGCTTCTGTTTCTTATTAACAGTGTATGGAGTTTCTAGGCCAGCATATGGCCACTTGATTTTATATATCTGATTATCGATTTGGTTTCCTGTATCCCCCCGCACCAGCAATGAAATGTGCCATGGAATTTCTACGATTTCTTTTCTAGATTAACTTGTAGATAGAAAAATAAGCTTTGGAAGAATAGCTTGTAGAGTATGCATAAAATAAACGATATATGTACATAAAATCTTGTGGGTGTAATACTTCAGATTTTTAGAAAAAGCCGTGCGGAGTGTGTGTGTGTGTGTGAACAGCATAAGTAAAAAGCAAAGTGTCGGCTAAAAAGCCAACTTGAAATTTTAGTTCAGCACCTTTCAAAGATATTTTCAAGGAAATCCCTGTATCCCAAAATACCCTTTACATTATAGAATTTTTGGAATGTTTTATTTGCTCAAAATTATTATAACGATTTCTAGTAAAATATGAGTTTGGTTTTGAGATATTTACGTGATAAGTAAAACGTATATCTTGCAATTTCTAGGAATAGACTGTGAACTTCTCTTCATTCGGTAGTAAATTCGTATAATTTTTATAATTGGTAAACCATAAAAAAGCAAACAAAAGCTAACTACACAAAATTGTGGACCATATCTTTTAAACACATAGCTTACTTCATAAGTTTTATCGCAACAGTTATTTCTTAAATATTAGTTATTATTGCTTTATCCCTTGAAGTGCTGTGACCATTTAGTTGTTTCCTTGATACAATGTAACGAGTAAGGAATTTCACGTCCAGCATTTGAATTCGCTTTAAAATGGTTGGTTGTCACTTCGATTTCTGTAAACCTTCCGTATTTGTACATAACAAAATGTGAATGAAAATATTTCTACAAACGTTTAATATAGGCAAGAAAGAAACATGTTTTTGTAAGAATAGTTAATAGAAGCTACATGGTGTACTATTAAATGCTTTATGCATTCCTGCTCTCAGAATTTGTTCAATGAACTTTGAAGAAATTTACTGTAAAGTATTTTGGAGAAAAATAAATCAATGTTAGCAAGTTCAACTTCTAGGAGGATTCATTTTCTAAGGGCATTTAAAGAAACATTTTAACTGCTAACAATGGCATATGACGAAGTTAAAAGTTGGCAAAAGTAGTCAGTTATGGCCATACTTATTTCGTACAAAGAAATGTTATGCTTTTAGACGATTTAACTGAGTATAATTGTTGTTTGTCTACAGTACAGTAGTGGTATGCATGGTTAATATTTAGAAGGGAAACCAAAACGCGGCAACGTATGCCTTGCTCCATATCCAACCATCAAAACGTATAATTTAAAATGCCAGAGTACGGTCCATTTAGTTCAAAGGGCATGTTAAAAGCAATATTTTCGGACACGGATGGGCGCCTTGCTGGATTTACTGACGTTCGAAGCAATGTACCTCATTTAGAGATGAGCAATCTCTTGTTTACAACATGAGGAAAAGTTCTGGAATTTGTTGGTATAAACGGACCGTGGGTTGGTTTAACCCAGACCAAATCAACGAACTTTTTTTTTTTTTATTATTATTAATTCGACATATTACGATAATGAGTAATTATTTTAAAATTAGTTTCCATTTGGAGAAAGCTTTTTATTTTAGTTATTTTCCTTTGGGTTATGATACAGGGAACATTTTAACTTATTATATATATGTAGTATTTATGCATTAGGCATTATTTATGTTTATGTGTCATAACGGCTTTGCTAATCGGTACAGGCGCTATTTTGGGGTCCATAACTAGTGACTATTTTAATAAATGTTATTTCATTAATTTATGCGTGTATTTATATAAAAGAAATATTTATATGACCAGTAGTAAAATGTTTATTAAAAATACGCAGTGTTTCCGAATGCCCATCCATTTTATTTCCTTAGAATATTTAGTACATTAGTACATTTAGGCAATTAATAATTATGTATTTGTTATTAGACTTTCTGTCTCCCCTTTATTTATATTAAAATCCAGCATATTATTATTATTATTATTATTATTATTACTATTATTAATGTTGTTATTATCGGTTTAAGGGCGCTCAAGTGCAAGGTTATTAGCACTCTTCTGAAACTTGTGGAAAATGCCAAGGGATTTAAACAATATAAAACCCACCAGAGTTAAAATAATAGCTTAAAAGGTTTATAAAATTCCCCATAAAATACAAGATATTAAGCAATAAAGTATTTTATCTCTAACATAGCACCTAATATTGTCATTCTCTGTTCTTCGATTTCGGCTGCTATTCCCTCAATGGGTGTGCAGTAGTGAAGACCCGGTCTTTATCCTGGTGTACCCGCAGAGGCTTCTCTAGTGTGCACTACGGGAAGCAGTTATTGTGCGTCTGCGGATAACAGCAATGTTTCGTGGCTTGTTGTGGTAGGTAAGATGGAGAAAGGTCTGCATCATTAATCCATAACGCGCCATTGCTGTAACCAAATGGTGCGTTGCCAACACCAGCAGGCATCATCTTAAAGCACACCATATATTAACTGAGTCTTTTGAGCGTTCAAGAAGCGTTCTCTATTGAGATCACCGTCCAGAAAGACTGGTCCAATAAAATTATTCGATAAAATACCACACAATAAATTCAGCCTGCACTGATTCTGTGCATGACCCGCATGCAACTATTCAGGATTGCGATCTGCCTAGTGGACAATGTTATGCAGGTTTACGTTGTCAGTATTAATAAAGGTACGTTAGGAATGATTGTTTTTTTACACAAGCCCTGTGTAGGACAGGAGTTGGATAGGTAGAGTCAGACTGAAAAATTCAATGCCATAGCTGGGATTTGAACCACGGATCTCCCGATCTCCAGTCGGTTGCTCTGCCACTGAGCTACCATGTCATCATGCTGGTAGAGCATTGAATTTCTCAACTGACTCGCATGTTTCCCGGTAAACCACAAGGTGATCTCAAATTATTTTGAGATGATAACCCCAAGGGCGACTTACAATGTTGTAAGTACTTTAGACCCAGGATTCATAGTTTAACGAACTATTATGGTCAATTGGTATTGGAATTATTGTTTTTTCATACAAGCCATGTGCAGGACAGGAGTTACATAGGTACGTTAGTCTCACTAATAAATTTGCTGCTGAAGCGGTGTAAAGGAAAATTTGGGACTTAAATTAAGATCAGTGCCCTGATTTCAAACAAAGAGCAAGAGAGAGAGAGAGAGAGAGAGAGAGAGAGAGAGAGAGAGAGAGAGAGAGAGAGAGAGAGGGAGAGGGAGGTGTGGGTTTAGTGCGCCCAACCGTGACGTAATGGTTACCATGCTAGCTTGATATACCCAAGGTCGCAGGTTCAAACCCGGCGGAGGACGATGAATTTTTTCTGGTGTAAAAATCCTTAGCATGGCTTCCTTCGGAAGGGAAGTAAAGCCGTTGGGCCCGTGTCGTAGATTTACGACACGTAAAAGAACCTCAAGCCTGATAGAGAGGCATCTGAGCAAAATTAAGCGGTCTTTTACGCCCAATATAGAATGGGACGCTGAGAACCACAGCAGTTAAAGAGCGTCCATAAATAACAAGACATTTACATTTATATTTTTTTTGCGCCCAACCTGTAAGATTATTAGCGCCCTAGAATAATTAAAAACATAAAACAATAAAACTACTTGCCAAAAGTTCATGATGAAATCCAAATATGTAAAGAGGTTAAAATCCGCAGCTACCTCTCCAGGAGCATGCCAGAACAACGGAAATGAAAATAAAACTAGACTAGATAATAATCTTAGAAGCAGCGAAAGTAAAAAGCTAAAAATCCGCTTAACCGCTCCAGTATCATTCAACGAGATTTCTTTAGAACTGGCCGGCATTCGCACACACTAGCTAGTGTTAAGCTAGCACACACTACTAGTGCATGGTGCACCGTCAATGCTTGTCCACACACAGAGGACAGATAGGAGCAGGATCCCTTTTTAACAAGTGGCTAGCTGCGTGTAAAGAACAGTGACCAATACGGAGGTGAGCCAAAGCCAATTCCCTAAGATGAGATGTGCGAGAGGAAGTTGACCAGTGTACCGGAAGAATCTGCACTTCCTTAGCTTGTTGCCACGGAAAGGCAACCACTCTGCATGCAAACACGAAAGAACCGTATTCCGCAAAACAAGCCTAAAATCTTCGGCCATTGAACAACTAGCTGTGACACGGGGCACCATGTTTGCCGACTTTGCCATCTCATCCGCCAGTTCATTACCCGACCACTCAACGTGTTCATGAAGCCATGCGCTATCTACATTAACGCCACAAGCGTGCAAAATTTGGAGGGCATCCTGAATGTGCTGCACTGAAGGATGGTATTTGTATAGCTCAGGAACACTCTGGAGTACACTAAGGGAATCACTCAGAATAAGGCAGTCACCCAATTTACGACAGCAAACGTACAGAATGGCTAGATAAATAGCATGTGGCTAGGCAAACAAAGTATGTGGTTCGGTCCCAGTGACAAAGGCACATCCAACACCATCGTTGCACTTATTTCCATCGTTATATATACATAGTCGGTCACATAATGAGATAAAAATTCTAAAAAACAAAAGTATGGATACTACACACAAGCATCGTAGACTTATCGCCTATGGTGCCTCAAGTAGTAAAAGCGGGCGTTAAACACTATCATAAAAAATTGTGGACTTCCAGAAGGACAAAATCCCGAGATGGAAAAGGGAGATAGCACGTAAACAAGATGGGCGCGCCCTCTCTCTCTTGAGAAACATGCTAGTTATTGCTACACAAAAGTTCCGAAGAAGCTCTCTCAAACGGAAACCAGCAGGCTTTGGACAACGTGACAGGTGGCATTAACGTTTCGTCCAGCTCATTAGAGTGAGGCGTTGGAAGCGTAGGCATTCACTTAAGCCGTCAGCCATAATGTGCTAGTAGAACATGACGCCGGAATTGAAGAGGTGGTTCCGCTGATCCGGTGTAGAGGCTCACAACTGGACTGGATGGAAAGGCTCAAACAGCTGCACAAATACCCTGATTATGGACAGTATCTAACATTCTCAGCACAGATGGTCGTGTGGAAGAGTAAACGATGTATACATAGTCTAACTCGGATCGGATCAGCGCACGATAAAAACGCAGCAACACTGCGCAATACGTTCCCCAAGATTCTTCACATAGTATCCGTAAAACATTCAGAGAAGTGTAACATCGTGCTTTCAGCTGTGCTGTTTGCGATGACCAGCAAAGTTTACGATCGAACATCAACCCACGGGATCTGACCTCATCTGCAAATGGAAGTAAATCTGGCCCGATTCAAAGAGAGGGCGGCATTTGACTTCTACAGTGCCAGAAGGTTACGCAGAATGACCTCTGAGATTAGAAGCGAAAGTCATTTTTGTAGCTCCAATCATAAAGGTTTTCTACATTGCTGGAGACGGCGATCCAAAAGCGGCGTATGCTGAGAAGTACAAAAGATGGCAAAGTCACCTACGTGTAGCAGGACGAGACCCCAGGGGGAACACATCATAATATACGATTAATTAACTAATTGCTATAACAAACAGCGTCACGCTTAGTACCGATCCCTGAGGTACTCCGTTCCCTCGAAGAAAACTATTTGAAAAAACCGATCCGACCCTTACTCGGAAAATACGGTTCCGCATAAACTCCTGAATGAACAATGGTAGACGTCCAAGTATATTCCAGTTTTGGAAGTAATGTAAAATCGCAGCCGTCCAACAAACGAGAAATAAGAATTTTCTGAACAATAGCATCCTGTTTCTGCACTGGCTGGTGGACAGCACCGGAATAACTAAAGGTGATGGTCGGATTGAGCTCAACATATTGTTTCCATGCCGCTTGAAATGTTAAACTGTCTTTGACTCTTACCTATTGAGTCATCTCCTCCTCAAGAAAATTGGAACACTATTTGGAGTTGGATGTATGCCTCCCTTCAAAGCTTATAGAAGTGGGACCTTGGGCGCATACGGATACATCGTGTGCTTTTTGTCCACTTTGATCACAGACCGGTGATTAGTACATCATTTTTGCGTATGCCTGAATTTCTGACCACGGTAACCACATATAATCAAAGCCTGAATCAGTCCACTCAAATGATGAAATGACCGTGCGGAGCAGCAACGGTTTGTCATCTTGTTTGTCAATTAAACTTTAAGCACCGATAACAACTTGCTGAGAAACACAATTAACTATTTCGTTGTTTGATAATTCGTCCAATTCGGCTGTCGTCAATATACCTCCGCAGTTATTCAAGGACTTATGCATCTCCACCTTAATAGGGTAAGAGCCCAAAAGAGAAGCACTCATCAGCCTGGCCAGTTGGTCATATGTGGCTACCTCAATTAAAGGTGTGCAAGTTCTACAGCATGTGAGGTTGGTGATGTTTACCGCAAATTTTTTGCAGTTCCTGTAGTATACAAAATAGACTGATGTACTCCATGGTCTTTAACTCCCAGATATCGCTGTGGTAGAAGTGCTGTACTGAAGGTCAAATGATGTTTTGTGGAGGTGTATAATTTTATTGAACAGTTTGGCAGGGAAGCATATGGACTAGGCAACTGGTGCGTTTTTATTGATTCTTGCAAATTAATTCTTATTGGCAGTGGTAGTTTATAATAGCAACAAGTTAGCTTTAATTCCGTTTGCACATTCTACGAATCTAAGAAAGTCCTATCAAACTCTGAAGCGTGTTCTTCAGAAGTTATGTGCCACGACCATGAGTGGCAAAAATGTGGTGACTCAAAGATCCTTAGTCTGTTATTAGGACAACAGTAAGCATACACAGAACTCCCCTTGTTCTTCTTTTTAATTTTAAGTTTTATTTATTTGTTTATTTATTTACTTTAAGCACGGAATATGAGGGCGAGAGACAAACATTGGGAAACCGATTAATGGCCTAAGAGGCGACAAATGGAACCTGGATAATAAAAATATTACTAATGAGTCTCTTGCTACTTCCTCAATTGCGCATAAAATTTGACATGAAGGTACAATTCGTGAAAGAACTTGACTAAGAGAGGGTATTTTATTGAATACGGATGAGGTATTTGATGAAAGATGTTAATTTACCAGCTGTATGAATGAAACTGAATAAGATGTGTGGAATGGATTCAGAGAGGTTGTTAAGACATTTTTGGGCAACATGAAAGGTCCTTAATAAAAGATTTTTGTCATATATATGCCGGAAAATTTCAGACTGCTGGGTTGTAGCATGAGATTGAAGCTTAATTTCTCAAGTAGCAGCTTGACTAGTTCCGTCGAATTTAGGAGCTGTCAGTGAAAAGCAGGTGAAAGTTTCACCAGGGCTTGAAAGATGTTGGATGACGTTATCAGGGTCGTTGGGCCGTACATATGACGACCAACTTCTACGGTGTCTGTAGCATGACCAACCTACCAAATAACCTTTGAAAAAGTCAAGTATAGGGAAGTTCCATGGAAAGCGAAAAAGGGTTGCATAAAAATACTAATCCACGTGCTAAAATTCGGGTATGCTTTTATGTTATTCTTCTTCTTTATTTTCCTCAAAGTTGAATATGAATGTATAATATGGCAATATTGAACACTGCCATCTTACCAAAATGAGATGTACTACGATTACACGGAATGCATTTTTTTATTTCTGTGCATCAAAATTAATAAAAATCACACATTTTAATCGTACCGCTATAAAAATTATTTTCATTTGTTACTGAATTAGCTATTTTTACCATATTTATGTGCTTGTCTTCATTATACATTTTCGATTTCTTACTTCTGAATGGCAACCTAGCATAAGGGAACCAGCACTTTTATACTCAAAAGGAGTATTCTATAAATTTATAAATCTAGACTAATAAGGCAATTAATTTTTCTTGAAACACCTGAAATAGGGACACAATTAGTAGAATAAGTACTGTCCGTCTGGCAGTGAGGGCAAGAATCTTCCTGTTCATCTCCTTCACGTGAGCGGACACATTTGCAACAGAGAATTTCGGTTCGAGAACTTCGAAGAAGACCTTACATTTTGCTTTAGGAAGTCGGTTCGCGCTTAACTGGTCTGAAGTCTTTGCTGGTGCGGAATACTTTACGGGTGTAGCGATGTTATTGCCCGAAGCTTACGGTTTGGGTGACACTGCTGCCGGAGTGCTCTTTACAATGGCAGATTTCGAAATTGTTAATAGCGACGTGGATTTTGAGGTCTTCGTTAGTGGGCTGGCGACGACAATCTTCTCTGCAGTGGTGGACCCATTTATATCGCATTTCTGAGTCGCGATTTCCCAACTTGGTTCCACTTTAGCTACAACTGAGCTATAGCTACTGGAGCGCGGAACAGTGGTTGCAGAGGCGCAGGAGCCTACGGACTTCGGAGAAGAACGCCTTTTCGTCACCCGTATCTCTTGAGTCGCTCTCTTCTCTGTAAAACGGGACCAATTGCGGATCCCAGGATCAGTTTTCCTTACTTGAGACTAAACGCAAGAAGATAAAGAACATTCTTCACCAGAACTCGATTTCTTTCTCTTAATAAGGAGACTATGTCTTCCTTCTGCCAAATTTCCAAAACTTTTGAAATCACTCATCTCCATATCGTAAACTTCAAATGGATTCTCCTGCTTACATGTGTGATAAAACTGAATGCAGTCATGTGGAATGCAAATCTGAAACTGAGATATTTTTTTATTCTCAATGAGCTACATATAACCACTTCCATGTGTGTGTATGTGCGTGTGTCCTTTAATTGATATTCATGGTTGATTGTTTTAATAGAAAAAGCAGAAATCAACTACATATAAAAGGTGACCATGTTGATAGTTCTGTTTTAACCAGAACAATTGACAGACCAAAGAGTCAATTCATTCACAATTTGTGCATTATCAAAAACCCATTTATTGAGGCTGGAAGCAAGCTCATTACCACCTCTTTCTCTTTTGTTTCATCACATAAACAGCAGCTAGTTTTATTTTCTCTGACATCAGAGATGGTATAGTTGAATGTCCATACTTTGCGCAAGAATTGTTAAGCAGTGGTGTGGGTACACACTTTTATAGATCCACTGTTATGGCCTTCTTTCCCACTATCTCTCTTCTCCAAATTGTGCCACAATTCTTTAAATTATATCTCAGTTGTGCTTCAGTGTTAGGAGAATTTATCTGTGATATTATTTCTTCCTTTTCTGGATCCGATGCTTCTCCCTGAGAAACTCTTAGTTTTCATATGTATCACTTATATCATTACTTGGGTCTTTGAAGGAATATTTAAATTGCTCATTAATAACTTTGCAGTACACAAAGTAAGTGTATTTTATTCTCAGGTATGGATACTTTCACAACTTCCTTTATATAAATTATGCATAATTGTCAGATATAACTAACTTCCCAGGTATTTTCTGCCTGTCCGCTCGGGGCTGTAATGACTTTGTTCAACTGGAAATTTCAGGATATGTTCCCATATTTGATAGATAATTGCTGCTTTGGTTTTATGTGGTGAAGTTTTTTTAAATCTTTGGTCAGATAAAGTAGCTCTGCCACAGCAATTTTTTATTTTTTGGTTTGTTTGTTCACAGCTACTGTCACACATTTCTCTCCTACTGCTAAAGAATTCAGAAAAATACTTTACAAAGTTTCAGCTCTGAACTATTAATGTGAAAATGTATATGTTATCTTTACGGCGACCTTTTTGCTCATTGTTTCTTGGTTTCTTTCTTATAGGATTTGTTGTCTTCAATAAAGAGGGAACATACTCCGTTTTCTGTGACCAAGATTTCACCAGATCAAAATGATTTATGTCAGTTCAAATGACACTTACAAGGGAGTTTCATTTAGTTGCCTTTCTTAGACGCATAACTTTCCCCATTTCTATTCTCATTTTTCTCAGTGACAATTTCCACAGGGGCTTAAAGATATCGCCTTTTCTGCCTTTCTGTTGCCCACTCAAATTTTCAATTTCATGTTATTGTCTTTCCCTGTAGCTTTTTAAAGAGGCCCCAGATTGTGGTTTCTAGTGAAAATAGAGGTTTCTCACTACTAGAAGCTAAATCCAAGAATGGAAATTTTTTGGCTTCTACTGTTGAAAATTCGAGTACTTCACAACAGTTTTTTTTTCGGGAATAGCAATTGAACTAGTTGCACTATCTGAAATATCTAACAATATTATTAGATATAATAAATACTTGATTTCAATTTTGTTTAAAAGCGGTAACTATCATTTCATATGCCTGTTTTATATTGTACATACTTGTATTTTTGCAATGTTTTGTGAGATATCCTGAATAATACACTCATCTTATTCATCTTGGCAAGGTTGTGGCACATAAAAGGAGGCAGCAGTTTCTTCTGTATTAAAGAGATAGAAAATTCATTTATACAACAGTAAATTATGTAAGCTAAATGTGAAACATGCTAATTCTAAAATACCTCTTACTAACTACACTAATTCACTTTACCTCCAGAGGAGCTGCACAAACAAACCATTATTTTTCTCCTGGTATATATCACTAAGTATTGTTTTCACAAGGGATCTTAAAGCAGACAGAAACACAATATTCATTGTTGACTTGTATGAGAAAGCATTCTCAAATCTCAAAATCCCTTTGTGTCAAAATAAGAGATTTATTGGACACCCGACTGCTTCCCTTAAAATTGTCGCCATAGAAGGTACAGGGAATAATGGTAAAATGTTCTCAATGGAATCCGATTATATATCGTTAGATTGACATGTGGACATGCGACTTTCTACCGCTCACTATCTAGAGACTTGTGAAGTATTGGACTTCAGACTATTTACCACTGAAAAGACAATAAAATACTCCAAAACGTCCAAAGAACTCATTAAAAAAAATTGGCACCGGACTTTTACCTCTGAAGTGCAGATATAAAAACAGTATATATGTCGCAAACAAAATACTTGATCTTGATAGCCAGAACCACCATTACAACACTATTAAGAAATTTAAAAATAAAGCATTTAATTCCTACAATTTTCCTCAATGGCTACTATAACTATTTATGACATATTTAGAGTTTTCCTCTTTTTCTTATGACATTTGAGTAGTTCTAGCATTCACTAATTATTGGATGATAGAATAATTTAGCTCAAACTCATTATTTTTACACCATTATCATCATTAATGTCCTTCAAATCAAATATAAAATTGTATAATTGATATACAGGAAGAATTCAAACCTTTTTATTGGGAAGAAACAAATTACACTTAACTATTTTATACTAAATTCTCATCATTAAAATAATATTAAACATAACGAATTTTAAATATGTTGCACTTCACTGGAACAATAATTGTATTTGCTATTCACTATCCATTTTACGTGCACATCCACCATTTCAATATCTTCTCTTCATGCCGAAAATAATTGCATTGCGTACTTTTAATAAATAAACTCCAGAAACCTACAATATATATTGTATAAAATAAGTTTTTCTCTAATATGTATATAACTATACCGTATACTAAAGGGCACATGGCAAGTGAATCGGCATAACTGTACAATATACTACAATTTGGCGGGATTTATGCCAAGATGAAAAACGTACGGGGGTTCCAGCTTTTCGCAAACTTGCAACTCACAGGAATGAAACTTCTGCTTCAGTATGCTTCAGCTAGCGGTAGTGGCTAAACTTGTAGTTGAGAGATACATGGTAAAGATGTGCACGTCAGCAACTGTGCACAAGTCTTGTATATTTCTACGATATACCAGATGCGCAAGCGCAAAAACTGCTACAGCCGCCACTACGTACAATTTTATTTCTTTCTTTTATCTTTAAGAATTTTCATCACTTTACAATGAACACAGTTGTATACACACGGATAAAGTAAGGACACTGACGGTATTGGACGTGCCTTTGCTGCTGAAACCGAACCATTGTTTCGGTTTGCATAGTAGCATATCTATTATTGCCGCAGAGCACTATGGCATATATTGAGCTATTCTCTATGCTCGCCGTCGAAATTTGTGTGACTCCCTTATTTTGAGTGATTCCCTTAGTGCACTTCATAGCATTTGTGAGATGTACAACTGGCATATTTTCGTACAGCTCCTTGAATATGCCCTTCTCATTTTACACGCTTCCGGGATTAATGTGGAGTGTGCAAGGATTCCTGGTCACGTTGCCGTGCCAAGAAATGAACTGGCGGATTTGGCAGCAAAGACAGCGCCACACAGAGCCCCTGCTGCATTTACTTCTCTTATATGTGAAGACTTTACGCTTGTGCGGAGAACGGTGCTTTCGACTTGGCATTCAAAGCGGTCAACTCTCCGCAGAAACAAGCTTAGAGAAATGAAAAACCTGCATATAACTGGGCAACTTCCTCTCTTATATTCCATTGGGAGGAAATTATTGGGGGAATCGAAGCAGTTGAATGGTGGAGGGTAATGGATTGGGAATGTATCACTTTTTTAACACTATTCACGTTTATACTTCTTTATTTGTATCAGCATTGTACGCAGGACTCTTTCTCTAAACACGATAACATCTAGTCTGTGTCTATCGTCCTCTACCGGAAAATGCTATTGCCAACTGTTTGCAGCTTTACTCGACAGACGGCAACTGCTGCCTGCAATTTTTACATTATCCCCATCCTGAACTGTCCCGATCTTTAACAGTTGGACGATGCGGGATTCCCTTATAGTCCTCTGCAATACGGCCCGTCTCTGCCTGGTCTCAACTCAACTATGCGGGCGAACTTCCACATATGCTGTGGAATGTGATCTTCCTGCAGAAAAATATCTCCATCTTGAGCTCCGTGAGTTTACCCCGCAGACTGCGGAGAGTTTGGATGCTTCTTAGCTCCGATAGATAATTCTTTGTCCACCTTGTCCAGAAGTCATCAGCAATATTTTGTTTGTGTAGGTATATTTTAGTGAGATTCTGATTCTCTACTACAGGTGGTTCTGTTTGTCCGAAGGATATTGTGGTTAACCTTTCCCCAGTCAGGAAGTGTGATAGCTCCAGGACGTCTTCGGTATCTGCGGGGGTTAGCGGCCTTGAATTAAGGGCGGCTCTAATGTTAGACATTAGTATATTTTTCTTCGTCGTCGATCTGCAGCTTTCCCTGTGTTTTCCGCATGCAGCGCTTCACTGTAACAGTAATTTAACCCCACCACCCTCCCCACTAAGCCACCATAGCAGGGATAAATTTCCATGTGACATTGTGACGGGAAAGATAATTGTGATACCAGGGATCTGCGAACTTGGAATGTAAGCCGTGCAGTTCTGTGTTAGATGAGTTGTGCTAGACTAGCCGTTTGTTGTCTTAGCGTAGATTACAGCCCCGTATGCCCTCTCAGGCGTCAAAAAACACGTGCATGTGTGTCTCTGCTGCCGAAATGTTCACATGACGAGGAAACCGATGTTTGACAGGAACGAAGACTAGATTTCCAACGAAGCCATTGTATTGCAAAATCCTGAGGGAGGGGTCCATCCCGTCCAGTTCCAGATGACTATGTATATTGGAAAATTATTTTTGCTAAGATGGAAATTGGAGAGGGGGTCACAGAAGGTAGCAATGGCTTGCAGCAGTTGTCTTTCAGGGGCTGCGATGTTTGTTATATCCCCCGTAACATCTTGGTAATTGAAGAGCATATCATGAGACTCTATATCCCAATCGATTCCTAGAACTTGTGCAGTATGTTTCATTCCTTGACGTTCAATTTCCCAGATACCTTTCAGCTATTGTTATCCATTGGTCCATTGGAATTTGAATCCGTTCCCGTGAAAAGATCCGGTAGTAAAGGCTTATTACATCTATTTCATTCCGTCCTCCTGCTGCAAATTGTCCATGTACATGTTGTTGTTTATAGGAGTAGCTGCTTGTGAATACTCCTCCTTATATTAAGTGCAAGCCCTCTCAGAATAGCACAAAGCAAAAATGGGGCTGCCGGTCAGCCTAAATGGCAGTCTTTGGAAACGATATGTGATAACATCCTTCGTCGCTACGCGGCTGTCCCGTTTTCCTGTTCAAGGCAATACGAAAAGAACCGGAGAAGGTATCTGCCTCCTTTTTCCATCATCAAATGTAGGCAGACTTGACTGGCGTTTTCTATCGGATGCAGACGGAATCTCAACAGAACGGCAAGGATGTCTGAATTAGGTTATGGCCCATACACAGAGTAGAATTCAGCATATTCAGCATATTCCTTTCGCATGCTGATGTATCAAACACAGTGCGCCACTTTACTATGTCACGTTTCTACTTCCTGACTAAATAGTGCGGTAGCTAGAAGGTTCCTTACAACGGTTCTGCAAAAGGTTCAACTTCTACTTGGCCACGTCGTACACATTCCCACATCTGTTCCTGGTAAATGTGTGAGTGTCTCGTCCGTATCTAACGTTTCTCCAGTGATCGGAAGCGTTTGGCAGCTTTCTGGCGTTTGTCCGGTAGGGTCACGTGATCCTTCCTTATTAAAGAAACAACTCAACACCCTTTTTCCCATTGGAAAGAGTCCTGGAAATCTGCCAAGACAGATGAATCTTTCGCACTCAATACTCGCGGCTGCTCTGCAGATATTCCAGGAGTTTCAAGGTTCCAGAGTCTGTTTGATCCAGTTCCATGAAATTCACAGCGAAGGGGTAAGCCGTTACACCTGAACAATTACCGACAAGCACCCATCCAAACCTTGACCGTAGCAATACCAGTAGCTTTGAAATACGGATAGGAGCGGCGTCTTTAATGATATTCTAGCATTGGTCGGTTCCTATGAGGATTTCAATGAGAAAGTCGTCTGCTTCATCTTTGGATCGGTCAACTGTAATTTACGTGTTTGTCTTAAAAGGTGGATCTCAAAGGAAACGATTACGGTGCAACGAGAAGAAGTGTTTTCTCTCGAAGGCAGTAACTGGTATAATGGAATGGTCCATATTCCATTTAGTGTAAATTGGACTAGTTTACATGAACTGGAGAGTAGGGGCGAAAATTTGCAGGAAGGTGTTTCAAGCTGAAGGTTGTCTAAGGATTATTTAGTCACAGATGTATATCGACTACTGGCACCGAGGACGCATCTTGTAGGTTTGCTGGTTTATTTTGGGCCACCGACTACTCTCCGCACTGTATATAGATATGTGAAAGAGGCCAATCTTGTCCACAGAAGTGGCCTGGGAAGTATTAGCTGTGGTTTCATCAGAGCTCTCATAAACAGGCCTATGATGGATCCCTTTGCATCTCGAACAAAATTTGCTGCCTCATTTGCCATATGTTCGAATTGGGTGATCTCTGTTCATACAAAGAATTCAGCGATTAGAAGCCTTTAGTTTCTCTATGCTATCTATTGCTCACATTTCGGAAATCCTGTCCAGTATCCGGTGCGTTCGCAGAAAGCATAAAATGACTGCTTTAACTTTGAATGCAGTGTTTCCTGGCTTCGAACGTAGGTGAAATGATGCTAATTGGGAGTTGAGTAGATTGAAATTTCCCCTAGGATCTTCTGTGCGGTCACGGCTTCTTTGACCTGTATGTTCAAATACTCCATTAGTTTGGAAATGTTTTTGGCAGTGTCAATCCTCTTGGAATGCATAATCCATCTACACCAGACTTCAATAGTTAGCTTGGTTGCACATTGGTCACAGCATTTATACACTTAGTTACATACTTAAGAATGCACCTGCTCCTATCTGTACATTCTGTAGTGAAGCATTGATGTGCATCCTGTGTTTCTAGGGTCCCTCTAGCACAAATAACTCTGCAACTGCCGGCTAGTCTTGCGGAGGTCCTGGCCAATGATATTGGAGCGGTGGATAAGATTTTTAAATTTTTATCCAGATTGACTTTTGCCTTAATAATCTATTACCTATCCTGACAGCTGACAGAGGAAATAAAAATAGGGATTTTGCATTTTTAATACGATTACTTTTCCAATGAAATTTTATTTTCAGGTTTTTTTCTACCTTTTATGTGGCTCCACTAGATTTTTAAATTTTTATCACCAGGGTTTAGTTTTAATTATACCTATAGTTCTTTCGTTCTATTGTTTGACCTAGTTGCTTAGTTTCCTCCATGACTTTTGTCATGTGTACTTTTATTTTCATTGGAAGTTTCTATTGTGGTCTCTGAAATCCTAAGATTCTGAAATGTCATTTATCATTAGGACCAAAACTGATAGCTGTTCATTAAATGCATTGTTCATAAGTAACAATTTTCCTCACAAATACATTTTGACAATATTGTAGGTAACGCAGGTCACCAGGATACTGCAGCACATACGATGAATGAATCTGTTATTTCTGCCAGTAATGGCAATCAAGAAATATTTGAATGTGACACCTGCAAAATTCAGTACTCTGTCTTGAGGGCACTAATAGCTCATAAAGGTCCCAAAAGAACAAGAAATCCAGAAAGTACCTAAGTTGTGAAAAAAGTTCTGTGATCATTACAGTTTAGAGCATCCTAAAATTTAAATGCTCACGTAACTGATACTGTGTTAGACCAGCAACATGAACAGCATCTTCATTTCCCTAGCTTTGGGGAATTTAAAATTTGAAAAATAAAAATTGAACAAGAAACCAAATCCCAATAAGTTCATTGTAAAAGCTGAAGAAAGTCTATGGTGGGACAGCCGTGTTACTTACCTTTACTGTCATCGGGATGGATGCTTTAACTGTAAATGAAAACCATTAAAACTCCTAAAATTTTGAGCAACAACAAAATTAATTTTCATTGTCCATCAAACATTATTGTCAGAGAGCAAGATATCACTGCTATTGAGTTCTTTTGGTCTCACTCAGCTCATTCAATGGATATTGGTAAGTTGTCTTTAACACAAGCTGTAATGGATGTTGTTTCCAAGAAAACTGCTATGCATGTACCACTAAGAGCTATTATAGATAGACACAGGGATACCATAGAGGCTAATAAAGTAAATTGACTTCATTAGACAATTAGAAAGGACCTGCACAACATCATAGACATTTTAGTAAAGAAGCAGTATTTCAATGCAATGATTTTGTCAGTGTAGAGTTTTGAGTGAAATATATGTAAGAGTCCTCATCTATAATCAGCTTTTATGAACCTCAGGGAGAAATTCATCCCAGATATCCTCATTTTAAGTCTTCTGATTTCTGCCTTATACTTGCAAATAATGCAAAAATATGCATTCCTAGAGAACTACGGCAATGGTATATTGAGTCTTGATGGGACCTATGGCTTAAACTTTACATTCTCCTGGTAGTTACTGGAAAACTTTGTGAAGATTTTGCATGGGCATTCTTGTTTAATAATAGGGAAAATTCAGTGATCATAATTACCTCAGATTAACATGTCCACCATTCAATTTGATAATAACCCTACAGTAGTCGTGCTGTACCTTCAGGCATGAATAGTCGCGTGTGCAATATATGGAGCCCAAATTGCAATTATAATTTTGATCGTGTTGAGCTTTTTCCGACACTCTTTGTGCTTATACTGCAATTCTATATACCACAGGCCAGCAAGTTTTACTTAAATAATATATCCTTGTAAAATTATTGTCGGTTGCGTCGTGGCCGAGTGGCTAGACCGCTCGTCTCCTACCTAGGTAGCCCAGGTTCGATTCCAAGCGCCTGTATGTGGGACTTGGGACGAAGGGGCGCCTGGGCTCGTTTTCTCCGGATCCTCAGGTTTTCCCCGCCACTCATTCCACCAGTTGCTGCATCATCACCTTTTTTATCATCCATATCCCTCTCATTTCATATCGTCCACTTCCTCACGCTCATGCCTGGCTACAGACCGACCGCTCGTTCCAGGTTTTCTATTCTGCGTTTCATGTCGTTGGCTCCCCGACAGGCTTCTGACCCCAAGGCTTGTAAGTCCTAGGGGAGTGTAAGTCCTAAATACGAAACAGTATTTCTATTAAGATAAGAATGATCCCAATCATTACAAAGCGACAAGATTGTAAAGCCTCTGTGATTCAAATACACTGCTATGGAAAACATCTATGGATTAATATAATTTTACGTTTGCTTCACGTTCATTAAAAGAATTTGTTTATTACTGTTCTGGACAGGAAGCAAACAAGAAAAGTGATGTTTTTTTTTGTTTGTTTGTTTAAAGAGTTTAAAACTTTATTCGTAGTAATAATAATATTTCCCGACTGACATTGACCTGTTTTCACATTTTGTTGTAATTACTTCTGCAGATATACAACTACATGCCTACTTCTAAATGCTCATTCTTAGTATTTTAAGACGATTACTGATTAGCAGCAGCACGACAATCACCTGCAGCATTTAAAAATCACAATAATCGTTTTCAGTTGAATACTTAAGAGAACATAATTCAAAACTTAGTTTCAAATACAGAACTGCGAACAAAGGCTCTTTATTCGTCCATTTCCTATTCATCACAACAAACGGCACATATCGGTTTCGAATAATTTGTAGAGATTTTCTACTGTCGCTTGCTCTATTATTTCTTTGTTGACTTGTGCTTGGCTCTTCCACATAAATAGCATTGTCTACGATACTAAACTGCTAGATTGTGTCGAAAATATATCACAGAGAAATATTTAAGAAACAATGTATAACTCCACTGTCCACCAAATGTAACATTAATGAAGATTCCAAACGGCACCTTAAACATGCGAGTAGTTTGGAGAATTCATGTCTGTGCTGGCACGTTGCAATAGTAGCTTGGTGGTTAGAGAGACAGGCTAGAGTTCGGGAGATCAGTGGTTCAAATCCCGGCTATGGTTGATTTTTTCAGTTTCAGTATAACCATCCAATATATTCATGATTTTTTTTAACGTTTCTATAGTAGTGTCATTATATGTACACTGTTTCACTGTTAGGATAACTTCATTGTGGTTAAGGAATAGTTCTCTTTTTTATTTTTACCCATTGAAGTGTTTATTTGTATATTTTATGTTTATGTTTAATCTGCCTGGTCATACCCACAAGATTATTGATTGAGTGAATATACAAAATGAATATCCAAAGGAACTCACAATCCAAGAGTACTAGATAGTCAAAGACATTAAAACTACGTCTGGAAATATTTATCGTTAGACGGGGTGTTTTCACTGGCTTCGCCCATATCGTTCACCTTTTAGCTATGCTCTCAAAAGCGCATTGGACAGGACATGTTACCGAAGGAAAGGCGATGAACATGCAACGTGCGACAAATGAAGTTCTGATTCGCGAACTGGTGATCATTAAACTTTCTGGTTGGGCAATACTTCAGCCCTCTCACCGGGTGATACAAAATTATACCTATCTTTTCTGTATGCTATATACTGAAGTTCTAATGCCAAGATAATTCGCGCACGAGTTTGACAAAATGAACACACTGCTTATACAGGTCAACCTGTTCTGCTGGAGTGTTGTGCGAGGTTGGGTTGAAGGGGAGGATTGCCCAATTGGTTTTGCCTTTTCGTACTCGCGTAGCAAGTTGTATCAGAATGGCACTAATGAAAATCGTGAAAAGACCTGAGTCCCCGGCAAACGTTCACATTTTCAGCAAAATCACAGCGTCAGGCTGTTTTTAAAGTTTTTGAGCGTACCTTGTATTTCTGTAGGATAAGGGAAAGCTCTGAGCAATAACTTTTATAAATTTAATGAGATAACTTACCCAGACTAAGATTCCAACTTGGATTTTCAGATCAAGAGACAGTGTACCATGGAGGTGCAAAATGAAGAGTTTAATTAAATACAATATGCTTAAACTGTTTTTTACTTTATTTGAGTAAGAGTACTCATTAGTATTTATAAAACAAGAGCTATGCATATTGAGAATGCTTAAGGATATTTTAAGATGTAAATGTGGTTATTTGAAAAACACTTCTTTAAGTTTCTCACTGTACCAAAGTTTAATTTTTGTTTGTTTTGTTAATATAGAAGCAAGGGTTACTATGTTATGGGAATGCAAATTCTCTCCAAAATCAAGCAGTAGAATATGGAATACAGGAGCAAGGTGTGAACATATATTTAAAGTATGAATTCAATAGCCTACCTGATCATCTATGCCAATAAGGTTGCTGAATTTTGTCATGGCTATTAGGTGACAAGTAATACACAAATTGAAAGTATAAGTACATTCATATAAGTTCACTCATAGCAGACTTTTCATATAGAGCGGCAGCATTCAGTTTTATTTGACACACTATAATAATAATAATAATAATAATAATAATAATAATAATAATAATAATAATAATAATAATAATAATAATAATAATAATAACACTAATAATAATAACAGTACTAATGACGACGACGATGATGATGATGATGATGATGATGATGGTGGTGGTGATGATGATGATGAAAAAATCAATTATCACATGACATTTGCTCATATGGGAATGGGATAAGGAGCGTGTATAGATTATGCAGGACTTACAATGTTAGCAATATGTAGAATTTTAGCTTACAATACAATAACTTAATGCAAGCATTTCTAAAGTTTCTTGTCTAGTAATTGCAGCTAGCAAAACATTGATAGTCCACAGATCGGTAGCATAGAGGATTAAATTCAAACTTCTTACTCCTTGTGGGGAGAATGTAGATAATTGAAATGGTTTCGGCATTGCTGATTAAAATAATATGGTGTGTTTCTGTGAAATTCTTTGTTTGCATAGGTACCTACTTACAATATGAAATTTAATGAGTAATCATGCATTAGAACTTAATGAATTTATACTGTTATCTCCTGTTCAAAATAATAAACGTTATGTTATTTACATTTTATAGTTTCTTAAAGGTTCATTCCATACACTTATGTAGCTATCTGAAAATGTATTTGTTAGGTATATTTATTGATGCTATCTTATTATTTTAATAGTAGCTGCTCACAGTGATATTTTTAGGTAGGTAAATGTCCGCAATACGCAAATTTCAGATCTAGCAGAAGCGTTTTTCTTAGGTATTTTCAGTTGTAAAACAGATCAGTGCGTCGATCTTTCATACTGGCATTTCGCTTGATGATATAATTAATTGTACTACGTCTCCTCTTTTTACAGCGAATGAAGAGCTTCACTGTATCTAAAACTGTAACCATGGTCAGTCCCATTGTGCTCCTTAAGTAAGACTTCATTCTGTTCAAGCAAGAGAAGCTTGCTTCGACGCTGCAACTTGTGGAAGGAATTGTTGCAGCTAAGGTAAACAATCTGTAAGCTTCCGGCAACACACTTTGAATATCACTTTCCACAAAAAGTTTTATAGCTTTAGTTACACTTCGAGAGTAGACAAGCTCGGGCTCTTTAGTCAATCTTGAAAAGTCAAAACACATGGCGTAATAATGATGTAATGAAACTAGTTGGTTCCTTAGCAGGAAAACCTTTTCTAAATGCAGTAGTAATGTTGTTTTACAAGTAATGCAGTCATTATTAGGATTTAAAAATGTAGAATTTTATTTAATATGTGCTTACAAAAGGAACTTAACCCCTAATTCTCCGTGTGTTCAAAACACACGATATTTTGTACAACAATACACACTTCACGCCCACGTTCTATTGACTTCGGGAGGGCCCGTCAGCAATCGGCAGGCAGGTAAATTTACTGTGCCGGTGTCGATGTGCAAGGTTGCTCCACTCCAGCATTTGTAACAATATTTCCCCTAATACTTACTACCAGGCGCCAAATACTAGGAACTGTGATCGTGACATTAGAACGATACCTCAGGATTTACCTGCCCTTCGCAGACAAGCGACAATTGCCTTTGTATCGTACCTGTATGTAGTGTATTCTCGTTTAAAAATATTTTTTTCCTTCCAGGAGAGAGCGGAACTACTGAATTTTCAAGAATCATACCATTTAAATATTTCTAAATATATGGAATGCAATACTATGTTGAAAGCGGAAACACTTAATTTAACTTCGATACTCATACACTACATTATGAGCATTATTAATCAGTTGTTAAAAATATTTTTCAAATTATTAGGGTAAGCTTAGCCGCCTCTGTTTATAAGTTATCTGTGCTGCTGCTTTAGAATGATTTGCTTTCTGTGATAAATATATGGATTTATACTGGTACCTGCTGACATTATTAGTTATATTTCTTATAATATTTGGTTCCATATTCTTTATTAGTATGAAAGTACCCATTCATTTAAAGTTTTGTAAATTGAAGTCTGTGTAAAATTAATAAAGCAAAACTAATCTAGATTTGGATTTCAAACTTTATGCTTTGTAAATTAAATAATTTTCATTATTTATATTAAATACTAGCAAAGCCACTATCCGTGTTTTTAAGGTAAGAGCAGATACCCTTCTTCATCTACTTCTTCTTCTACCCTTACTCTCTCCTACTTTATCACGTTTGTTTCCATAATAAGCCAACTACACTTTTTCTTTCTCTCCCATATTTCTTCCTTCATCCACTTTGTCTCTCACTATTCCACATGCAGTCATGCAATGTTCTAAACTCCTGCATGTAAACTGAAACTTAAAGGATTCATAATGCACAATGTTGTGCTTCCTCCTTGCATTTGTTATTAGTTTGAACTGCAGTTTTCTGTAATTATTATTAGTTTGTATACCCATAGTAAGTAAAAATTGGCATAAGTTT
Source organism: Hymenopus coronatus (assembly GCA_030762935.1). Taxonomy (NCBI): domain Eukaryota; kingdom Metazoa; phylum Arthropoda; class Insecta; order Mantodea; family Hymenopodidae; genus Hymenopus; species Hymenopus coronatus. The sequence continues at coordinate 318,123,110 of CM060900.1, read as the reverse complement.
AAAATATTCATCTATCAAAATTTTCTGGTTAGCAAAACTGTGCTCATAAACTTTTGTTTTGCAATATACTTTCCAAAAACTGAAAAATAACAACACCATTTAAATTTTACTTTTTCTACATTTATTTACGGTAGGTAGAAGTATTCCACTCCACAAAAATGTGCAATATCATGATATTATCAGAAAACTATTCAATTAACTACAAAGGCTATTCTCCTATCTGCTTCTCGTTAATCAAGATAAATGTTAGTAGAAATAGCTATATTGCATACCTACACCCTTTTTAGCACAATGGAATTAAAGCAATACAGCAGGCTTAAGCGGAAATCAAATGTTTTGTGAGGTGGTTGCTGCGTCTGTGAAATCTCTCTTCTTTCCTTGACCAGAAGGCAGAAAAAGAAAAGATTGGCTTCTAACTTGTGAAGCGCACATGTGTTTTAAAATTGAAACTAATAATGAGGAATACCTTGAAAATGGTTAGTTCCACATTTGAAAATATGTCATTTAATTAATCATAAAACTTTAAATTACAAAAGGTCTCTATTGCTGCTAAGTTCTAATCCAGTTTCAGAAAGTTGAGATGTTAAATAGTTCTGTTTCCATGTGCCATTAGCGGCAGCGATATTTCATTCACTTGATCAAATATGCTGCTCTTTTAGGGGTAGTGGATGCCTAAATGGTTGCCATTACAAATGAGGTAACTCAAGCTTTGTTTATATACAATATTACTCTAAGCATTTACTGTGATAATGTCATTATGCCAGGTGAGTCACCGCCCTTTATGTTTTTGGAAGTTAGGCCACCCATCAAACGGAATGTGTGCCGTAGTCCAGTTTTGCACATACTTAAACGTATTGCTTGACGTTCTTAGAGAGAGGAATGCGCAAAATTCAGAGGAACAGCGGTTTAAGGGACAGAACGTACTCCTTGCTAAAGTACTCCTCAAAAACATGCTGAGAGCGAATTGCGGTTTCCAGGCGATTTTGCAAACCTTTTAATTGAGTATATATTGCAAAGTAATTCACTAACGCCTCGGTAAAATGGATATATCATTATCAGTACACTATCAACGTCAGCTAAAAATAAAATGGCGGAATCTTGTACTTAGAGCAGGGGTTGGATGTCAAAAATTAGAAAAGCTTTAGGGACACGCCTAGTCCGTCATGGGCCCGTACAGTTAAAACGGACATATTATTAAACAACGGTTTATTTAAATTTTTGCGGCAACTACGTCTTCTGCATCTCAAATAATTTGCATACTAGGTTTTGTCATTTAAGTAACAATATTAAAACGCCCAGCAAATGATTAATATGGTCTTAAAAGACTAAATCAAACACAAAAACTCGTAAGAAAGCAATGGAATAGCGCTTAGCGTATATGTCGTACTATTGAACGCGGAACGTGCGTTTGATCAAGTCTCGAAATAGCTGAATAGGATCACGAGGTGTCCTGTGTGCTAACTCTCAGTGATCAAGGTTTGAGCCTCATCATTGTATATATTTTTTTTATTACTCATCAAAACTTAGAGACCAAATTTACAGTAATCTACTTTTGAAGTCTCTTGAGTTGAGGGCATTATAAGTTAAATCGTTATTGGATGGCTGCAGATTGTAATGGGTAGAATACGTTTAGTGACGTCCGCCCCATTGGACTAGCATGTTGTAGTGTGTAGGTGTGTGAAAGCCGACCCGCCTCATTCTCCACACGTATGCTGTCGCACGATATTTTGTGCCAGGCTTTCATTATGTATTCGACAGACGAGTACATAGATATGCTTTTGATCTACGGAGAAGCAAGAACAGATGCACAAGCGGCTCACCATCTATACCGCGAGAGATATCCGAATAGACGACAACCAACAGCAAACACCTTCCGGATGTCTTACAGGCGTCTGCGTGTAACATTGTCACTTGCGCGAATGCCTCCTGTTAGACACGCACCAGCAACATCGGGTGTTAATGCACAAGCTGTTTTGAACACCATCCAGAACAATCCGCATACTAGTACATGGACAACCGCATACTAGTACATGGACAATTGCTCAGGAGGTGAACATCAGCCGGTCTTCTCTAGTGCGAATATTGAACACTAATAAGTTTCATCCTTATCGTTTGCACCTACACCAAACATTTCACAGGAGAGATTTCGAAGCTTGAGTAACCTTTTGTGAATGGTTGATGGAGGGAGTAGCAAATGATGTGGGATTCGTATCAAGGATTCTGTTTTCTGACGAATCAAGATTCTACAACAATGGAACCGTAAATAACCACAATATGCACTATTTGAATGTTGATAATCCTCATTGGTTAAGAGAGACAGCATTCCAAGAGTAGTGGGGAATGATTGTCTGGTGTGGAATCTTGGGAGACCATCTTGTTGGACCATTATTATTCGAGGGACATCTAACAGGAGCACGCTACCTGGAATTCCTCCGTAATGAGCTACCCTGATTATTAGAGAATGTGCCACTGCTGGAGTGAATGGCGATGTGGTTTTAACTCGCTGGCGCTCCTCCGCATCTGTCGAGGATCGTTTGCAATCATTTGAATGCTGCACATTCTGGTGATTGGATAGGAAGACGAGGACCAGTTTTCTAGCCTGTCACCTGATCTGACACCTCTTGATTTCCTCCTCTGGGGTTATTTAAAAAAACGCGTTTATGCAGAGTAGCTAGACCATCCAGAAATCCTTCATTGCGTATTACAATGGCCTGTAGATCTGTTCAACCCGCCATTCTACACCGAGTCAGAGGCTCCATTCAACAGCGTACCCAGGCGTGCATTAGCCAAGAAGATCATCAGCTCGAGCAGATGCTTCGTTAGAGGAGTCGTGTTCCAGAAATAGATAAAGGGTCATTCCAGCGCCACAAAATATACCAAAATGAAACGATATTTCTAATGATACAGTAATTCTATGTCTGCAAACTTGTGTTTAACTTCCATGTTAAACTCTGATTATGTAATTTCCTTCTTCTCTGTGGTCAAATGTGTACCTAGGTATAAGTGATCCTTACTTCAATTGCACCTACATATAGCTGTTATGTTTAAACAGCTACCTACTTGTAGTTCACCAATATAGAAACATCAAACAATACCATAAGACATAAATGAAACAATTAAACTGAAAATAATAACCTCTTTCAGATTAATAAATGTCATTTGTGAAAATTTCACGCTAAAAAGAACTAGTACCCATAGTGGATTCCAACCACCTTCGCAGCAAACAGATCACTTCGGAGTCTTGCGCACGTTCCAACTGAGCTACCTAGTAACCTGAGAGATCAACATTTCGTTTAACATGTTGTATACGCTGGTCCCAGTGAACCTTTGCAGTGTTGCAAACGTTAACTGTCTAATTACCAGTACATTAAAAGGCGATGCGATAACATCTATATTAGTACTAATTTAATCGAGTGTTTAACATCCATGTTAAATACGTGAATAAAACCTGGTAATGGGGTCGATGAATTCATGTTGGAGTATATAATACGGAATGCATAAAACTCGAGAATGAGGGGCAGCTGACTCAGCTGGTATACAAAATTATAAGTACCTTATTTTGGCACAGAGCTTAGAATCCGGATAATATGAGATCTTTTCATCATATATGCTAGTCATATACTTACAAACAATATGAAGTACCAATTAAAAAGGAATTTGTTATTTAAAAAGTGTGGGATTATGGTTCATATCATTCTGCAGATTTTAATTTCTGTATGAAGATACACCAGAAAGAATGAATGTACCTACTCTGAAATATCCCTGCAATTTAAAATCTCGAATTTAAGTAAATTGTCTAATTGTTGTGTTACTTTTAAAGGTCTTCTAAATAAGTGAAACCCGAGGATCATAAATAAATGATTACAATTAATCTTGATCAGCAGTTAGTGTTTCCTCTGTGAATGGAACAGTAAGCTTACTGCAGGGTTTAGTCACAAAGAAGCAGTTAGCTCCAGGAGAAGAACATAAAGCATGAACCTTTGCTATATCCTTCTAAAGCTCTGTTAATACCTCTGCAGGTATCATGAAGTAAGTTGTAGCTACTCTAAAGAAAGACAAGAACTTTTGGTTTTTGTGTACCAATGAAAACATAATTCATAAACAGAATGTTGGAGAAACACTCAACTTGGTAAATAAGTTCACTAACCTGCAAAGGAAGGGTAAAACGTAATTTTGTTAAGAAATCCTCTCATCTCAACAATATTTCTGTACTATTTTATTTTCTAAAAAGGCCTCTAATATTTTGATTAAAATATTTCATATTCAAGCTATTTATATAGAAAGTAAAATGCGTATATTGAATATTCTGAAAGTAACCTGTGAAGCATGAAGTTCTTTATATTTTGAATTGATTGTGTATACTTTTGTATACCTGGTAAACCATAAAGTATAGAAAAAATGTTACACACAAAATGCAGATCTCTTTAGAACACACTATTTATTTTAATACATTTTTTGTAGTATTAGAAATTTCAAAGACCTCGATTGTCATTGATTCGAATTTTAAATGCTTTTTTTTTATTTATTTTGAAGTGATCATTATTCAGTAGTTTCTTTAACGTCATAGTAAGAGTATAGAACTTAAGAGGAGTATATAATGATTTGCTTTTGAGCATTTAGCTATCACACACAGTAATTGGAATTCTCACACTGTGAAGCAAGGCAATTAATTAACATTGATTCGACATAAAAAGTCCTAAGCTTCACAAATCTTGTTTTCCTTTAGAACAATTGTTTTACCTTCCTTGAAGGCATCCTCAGCTACGGCCAAATGCTGGGATTCTCAGACACATCTTGGTTATGGTTGAATCGTAGAATTAGCACCAGATACCACCAGTAGCCAAGACAAGATGTTTCCGAGAATCCCCCAAACGGCCAGCTGAGAAGGCCTTCAAGGAGGGTGAAATAATTGTTCTAAAAGAAAAGAAGGTTTGCGAAGCATAAGAGGGTTTATGTCCAATCAACGTTGGTTAATTATAATATTTAACTGTCACTTTCTTCCCTGGTACTTGTCTGTTATGCCCCTATAATGAAATATATAGTGGAAGTACTTACCTCACTTAATACCACCATATGAAAAAATAAACTTTTGTAGGAATACCTACTTTGTAGAAGCTATATATAATAAAGTACAGTGGGTAGAGCAAACAATGTAAATGTTGCACATAAGGTTCTTAACAAAACACGGCTACGTATTTATGCTTAAGCAGTTTTGCAGCCTATGGACTTAGACTTTCCACAGTTTAATTTACTTTGTTTTAGATTAAAATCATTTTTAAGAATTCTACAGATTAACAAGGCATTTTACAGTTACCTGCTTTAAAAAGTGTTTTTCAATTATTTAAGAGAGTAAATTTAGCCCATTAGTGTTCATGTTATGTATTAGAATGCTATCATAATTGATGCATTATATGTACACATGATAATGCTGAAGTCTATCTTTGTACGTGAACTTTTGGCCCAAGAACATCTTTGATTTTTTTCTATATTTTCTAACATTTTATCAATATGTTAATGCTGAAGAATGTCTTTGTAGACACATCTTCCTGTCTTTCTTCCTTTTGCTTTCTGTATATTTTTTTCCAGAAAGGTACAATGCATTAATTTCCATATCTGCAACATTATAAGATTTTGTATTACAGATTTGAATAGAGTTGATTATTTCTATCAAAAATACTTTGATAAGTTAATTAATAAAGCAGTGCAATAGATTCAATTATAAAATAAAGTGTTAATTTATTAACATTGTAAAATAGTCATGTACCCTTTTTCAGTTTTGAATTAGATTCGGCAATATCTTCTGAGGTAGTTACTATAATTTCTATGTTTTGTTGTTTTCTCATAGAAATCACCATTGTGAAGCAGGAAAAGCAGTTGCACATTCAGGTTCTGACTGTCTCATAGGTAACAGCACAGGAGGAGAATATCAGAAGGTATTGGGAAAAAATTTTTAACTTATAATTTGGACAATAAGAATATAAGGATGCTTTTTAATTGACTTTGCTCCGTTTTACATTCCTCATTGTTTTCCATAATATCTTATCTACCTTTGACCTTATTTACTTTCCACAGTTAAAGGTATGCGCACAAAAATGGTGTTACCTTTAGAACAAAAAGCCTCTGATGAGGGCTGCTATCTCCTGTTTTGGACAAATACTAATAATTATTGATGATTTAACACCAGAAAACTTGATTTTAAGTAAATATAACAACTGTATTTCTTGCGATTATGATTCCTTACCACATAGGCACGAAAGCCTCATAGCTCCACCAAAACTCGAAAAGTACTGCAAGTGCTGAATCATGTGACTTCAAATTGTCATGAATGTTACAGAAGGCTTTCACCTGTGTCTGGTGGAGGTAATGATGTTCATGAATAGGAGTCACGTTTTGAGTTACCTGAAATAGTGAAGTAGGCTAAAGGTAAATAGCCCCTGCAGTTTTCAAGAAGCTTTTTGTAATTAATTTATAATAAGCGCTAATGTAATAAGTCGTAATTTTGATGTTCAAATGTGTTTCTGCGATAACAATTAATTAAAGGATATGTAAGTAACCTAAATTACACTACATTAATATTAAGGAATTCGGATATTGGATAGGTAGAGTCAAACTGAAAAATCCAATGCCATAGCCGGGATTTGAACCACTCATCCCCCGGTCTCCAGCCGGTGGCTCTACCACTGAGCTACCACAGTAACATGCCGGCATAGCATTGAATTTCTCTGCTGACTCCCATGTTTCCCGGTAAACCACAAGATCAACTCAAATTATTTTATGATTGCTATTTTTATGGTTTATTTCATAAATCCAATGAAAAATACTCGGAACTCTGTATTACATATACGTTTGAGGTGAGTCTTTAACCCTCAGACTCCTGAAACTTACCAAAGCTTCAAATAATATATATTGAAAGTAATGTACATATATATAGTTTTACTTTCTCTACACGCACTATGTACGTAATGTATAGAGAAAGTGTTGTATTGCACCCAAAAATTCAATACCGAGATTTCACCGGAAATATATGTTTTCAGATCCTCAGAATCCAAAACCGTATTTTTAGAAGAAGGTCCATGTGTGTCTGTCTATCAGTCTGTCGATCTGTCTGTGTGTGTGGCTGTGGACAACGTAGCTCAAACGTCCGTATGTGTCTGTCTGTCATTCTGTCGATCTGCTTATGTGTGTGGCTGTGGACAGCGTAGCTCTACACGAAAAGGCCGTTAAAAACCAAAGTTGGTGTTTAGGTTTGGTATCTTTTAAGAAAGCGACACGAACATTTTCAAGAAAATCCCCCCACCAAAAACTACTCTTTACATGACAAAATTTTCGAAACATTTTATTTTCTTAAAAATGGCTTTAACGGTTTTGATTACAATCCCGTATATTACAACCATTTAGATCCCAAATAAAATGTATATCTTGAATGTTCTAGGAATATCCTCTCTAAATCTCTTTATTATGGATGAGTTTTGACGAATTTTGCTTAACTGCTAAACCATAAGGGATAGATAAAAACTTACTACACAAAAAATATAGATCTCGTCAAACACACAATTCATATCCTTTGCGTTTTTGCTGTGGAGGTAACCGTTTCCCAGATATTCCTGGTTATTGGTTTCAATTGTGAAGTACTTATACTTTTCTCAGACACGAAGTGTCCGTTTTTCTTTTGTTCTACTCCTGGACAAGCAAAGAGTCGATTTGCAATGTCAATCGCTTAGCGATAGCTTTTAAAAGGTTTGACTATCACTTTAGCCTAATGCATTGCCTTAGTTCCCTCCTACTTATTAAAACTAAGTAATAAGAACATTCTGCAAATGTTTATCTTTAGTATTGTGTGGAAAGAATAATAATATTTTTTAAAGGTTTATAGAGGAGCGAGACAAAGTTATGTGAGTGTAACATCGGATTTTTTTTATGTATAAAACTATTTTTCTCGAGTTTCAAAAAGTGAGAGTTAGACCATTTTTATACATATGCCTTAAATATTTAATGTTACACTGTTTCCATAATATTTGCAACACTTGTTTTATTGTCATGCCGTTCAAGTTTTCGAGATGGTGATCCCAGTCTAGAGCCCATCTACATTTGAAATTAGCCGAGTTTTGTAATTGTCAATTAAAGAACTGCCCAAAAACTTAGCTGATTTCAATTAGATTAAAGAATAAATCTAGAAGAGCATATTTTTCTGGGTTTTCTGTCCTAGAAGAAGATAAAATCTAACTTAATAGGCAAAAAGTAAACATGCCTATTACCATTTTTGGTATGGCTGACCTAAAGTTTGGTAATACTTATGTTTATAAGAAGCTTAAATAATATCCAAAGAATTGAAATTGCAACAAAACGATAAAATGATCATGAAGCAAATAGTTCCCATAAAATTTTGGCAGAAGCAATATTATCTATAAAAACAAATGTGCATTATGGTTTGGATTATGCAGTCACAGTGAGGCTAAAATGCGGGTAATGTAATATACCAATGTATAAATCAATAACTGAACTGCACCAATTTTCCTGACAATAGATGTTTCACAGAGAATCAATTTAAGTTAGGAAATTTATGATCTACAAAGATAAACTAGCGAGATATATTAATTATATATGGCGGACTCTGTGACAGTGATGTTCTATCAATTGAAATTAATTAGTTGAGTCGAATTTTTAACACTACATCACTTACTTTTATTATTATTATGGGAAAACATGTTTCAGAAGGCATGTGCTTCCTTTGTCAATTTCTTTAGTCGACTGCCGACATTGCTCGCTACGGGGTTGTCATTGTCCTTAGTGGTGGTTTGATGAACCTCTGCATCAGTAGCTGACCTGTCGGGACTTCGAAGCTGAAAACTCGGTTCTTGTTTTGCCAAATTGATGTTTTCCCAAACTTTTAATTCTGTCTTCCTTGTGATATTTGGGAGTATTTTTGGGTGTCTATTTATGGTGTATTGCTCTTTTCAAAAATGCCAAGCTACGGCGGATTTGTCTTATTTTTTAAGTTTAACGTTTCTGTGGTGCCCTTTTGCTCTTGCTTTTATGTTTCTTTTTGTTTGGCCAATGTAGATTTTTTCACAGTCGTTGCAGCTAAACTGATATATTCCTTAAAATAAGAACTATAGCTTTCCTGGCGACGTGTTAATTCAAAATCTTCTCGGGCTTCTAGCCAGGTTCTGGCTAGAAGCCCGAGAAGATTTTGAATTGATATATTCCTTGTTTGCTTTCTTGTGGAATATCAACTTTTGATTTAGAATTTAATATGTTTTAATGCAATAATTGTATTTTGGGGCCAGACTGATTTGTCGTCTGAAGATCCTCTAGAATTCGCAGAAATTTGTACGGTGGTATGCAATCTTCTTGTAAATCATGTTTTCTTTCTCGTCTGGTGTGAGTGTACTGACTTCTTTTATTCTCTTCCGATTTTAGCTGTGTTAAATTTGTGGATACCAATCCTGCCCGGAATACATTTTCTGTAGCTATGTCCAATATTTTTGCCAGTTCAGAGATGTATTCTTTTTTGCCTATTGGTACATATACAAATGGGATTGTAACTCTTTTTTTATATAACTGTAGGTGTAGGTAGGTTTTCTGTAAATGCCATAAGTTAGATGGTTTTCATTTTTGATGAGTTAACGGTCGAAGAATGGTAGATATCCATCACATTCCTCGACCTTAAACTCATCAGAAATGAAAACCACCTAATATTTGACATTTACAGAAAACCCTCCTCCACTAGCTGTTATATAAAACAAAAGAGTTACAATCTCACTCCCCATCAGCATGCTGTACACAACAGCCTTGGTTACAGATTGATAAATTCACCAATGGGGAGAAAAGAATACAACTGTAAACTGGCAAAAATATTGGACATACGAGGGTTGGCTGATAAGTTCCGGGCCTAACAAAGATATGGCGCCACTAGGCCAGTTAGACGGTAGCATCGTATAATTTAACTCTAGACTAGCATGTATCCATAGTTACAGGTCAATAGCTAATTTAATTTTCGAGTGACTGTGTTTTAAACAATGCAACTTTAGAGTTTTTACGAAAATGGTGGATTTGGAAAAACGAGCAGTGATGAAATACTTCCATTTGAAAGACTTAATGCCAAAACAAATCAAGGAGGAAATGTAGAGTACATTGATAAACTATGCCCCTTCATATTTAATGATTAAAAGGTGGGTTGCAGGGTTTAAAATGGGACGTACGGGCACTAGTGATGAGCCTCGCTCTGGATGCCCTGTAGAAGTGACAACTCCAGAGATATTTGAAAAAAATCATCGTTTAGTACTGGAAGACCGCAGATTAAAGTTGTTTGAGATAGCAGAGGCTGTAAACATATCAAAAGAACGTGCAGGTACTATTTTAAGTAATGTTTTGGGCTTTTACAAGGTCTGTGCAAGATGGGTGTCGCGTTTGTTGACGCTTGATCAAAAGTTGCAAAGAAAAACTCTTTCTGTTAAGAATGTGGGGCTCTATGGCGAGTGTTTTCTGGAATGCACAGGGAATTATTTTTATTGATTACTTGGAAAAGGATAAAAGTATGCCTGGTGACTTCTACGCAAGCTTACTGCAACGTTTGAGTGATGAGGTGAAAAGAAAAGGACCTCATTTGGCCAAAAAAAAAAATAATTCATCATGACAATACTCCGGCCCGTCGTTCAGTCTTTGCAACAGGAAAATAGGCGAGTTAAAGTTGGAAATGCTTGAACATCTACCCTATACGCCAGATCTAGTACCCAGTGACTACCACTTGTTCCCAAACCTCAAACATTTCTTGGAGGACGAACATTTCACAGCAACGAGGAGGTCATTGATGAAGTAAACAGCTATTTTGAGGACCTTGATAAATCCCACTACAGAGATGGTTTAATTAAATTAGAACACCGACATCACAACTGTATTAGTCTTTCTGGAGATTATGTTGAGAAATAAAGCAAATAAATAAATAAATAAATAAAAGGTTGAATGCTGTTTTCGTTGAGGGACCAGGGACTTATCAGCCGACCCTATTAGCTACAGAAAATGGATTATGGGCAGAATTGAAAAACAGAAAACGTTAACAGGGCCAAAAATAGGGAGCCAATAAAAGAAGTCCGTACACTCAAAATAAAGGCGAAAGAAACAGGAGTTACAATAAGTTTACAGACCACCCTAAATCTTTCAGCAAATTCCAGAGGATCTTCAAACGACACATCATTCTGGCACCAAAAAATAATTACTCCATAAAAAGTGTATTAAAATCTAAATTAACAGATGATATCTCATAGGAAAACAAACCAGGAATATCTATATCAGTTCAGCTGAAACGACTGTGAAGAAATCTACATTGGCCAAACAAAAAGAAACATAAAAACAAGAACACAAAAAGTATCACATTTAAACAAAAAGACAAATCCGCCGTTGCTTGGCATTTTTGGGAAGAGCAACACACAATACACAGAAGCCCGGAAATACTAAAAATATCACAAGGAAGACAGAATTAAAAGTTGGGGAAAACATATCTATTTGGAAAAGCAAGAACTGCGTAAGTGATGTGTTACAAAATCGACTCAACTAATTAATTTCAATTGATAATGGGATATATCTTAAAATTACAAGGGGATTTACATACTACTGAACTTTTCCACTTCAACTGTGGGGTATAATAAGGAAAACGGTGAAGGAAATCTAAATGTGCATTTTTAGCACACTGAATATTTAACCAGAAAGGCACAGTTGAACGACTGTTATATCTGTTATATTGAGGTTTGAAATACCAAGAACAATATTGTTTGTTGTTTCATTTTAAGTGCTTAGCTTAATTTTATTTCCAGGAAACATTTTTTGTTGTTTGCATACAGTTTTTAATTTAGACAATGTTCAAATTTTTAAACTCAAATTGTTTTAAGTGCCATTAATATTTTAATGACTTAATTAATGCACAAGTATAGCGAAACCTATTGGTAGTCTAAGCCAGCAGTGAGAGAGGAAGGTTGTGTTTTACGAGGTGCTCCTGTGGGTGAAGAAGGAAATAACTAAGTCACAATATGAGTGGAAATTTCAGTATATAGAGCAATAATTGGGCAATTTAGTAAAGTAAAATTTATAAATTAAAAGAGAATTGTGGGGAAGATGACGAACCTATTGATTTTAGTAAGTACTATAATATTTTTGTTATAATTGGAGCAATTGAGGTAAATCCTTGCCTTGCAGACATTAAAGTTATGCAAGTAAATCTAACTGAGAAAACTAAGAAGGTAAGAGGCGTAAAACTATGACTAGAGAAATAACTGGAAACGGGGACAATAGACATTTTTAGGATGCAGATGCAAGAAACAAGAAGAGAAGTTGACATAGTTAAAGAAATATTGGAAATACTGGAGCAATGGGAGAGGAGATTTAATTTAGTCTTTACAGGAGTTAAGAAAAGAAAGGGATATATAACCAGCAAAAGAAACACTAAAAATAATGAAGAAAATCTACAAATGATAGGATGGATGGGAAATGATTGAAGCTTATCAAGTAAGCAGACAAGTAGGAAAGAGAGCTCTCATAGTGAAGGTACCAAAATCCCAGCTAGTAAACGAGGAACTCAAAAATACTAACAAACTAAATTTAACAGATTGGTTACATCAATATAGATTTATCGCAAAAAAAGAGAGTTCTACAAAGAAATTTAGTCAAAAAATAAAGGAAGACAGAGCCCAGGAAATAGAGCTTACATCAGAAACTTTCAGTTTTTTAGTTTTTTTTTATTGATGATGGGGGAAAAGGCAGCTAACGCCCTAACCCCAGGCAAGCTTGGGAGTGTGAGACTCCCCACCCTGGACTCGAACCAGGGTGGCACTACTCACAAAAAACCCCCACCGGAAGTAAGAGGCCCGTGCCTCTCTGTTGCAGTACCGCATTAAGCACCTGCGCATTTCTGGTGATAGTGAATGCTGCCTGCCAGTGGCAGTAACAGCAAGTGATGGTGATATTAGCCAGTGGACACACATGACTTGCGCCCTGAGTGCCCCGCTGGAGAAGTACTTGGTGAAAATGAAGGGTAGTCGTAGGCGATGTTTGTGAAAGTTAATGGTGATGCTTCCTGGCGTTCCTTTGATCTGCGTGGAATTCGCGGAAGTCTCTGAACAATTTTTGCGCTGTCTGAGGCTGATGTGGGAGTGGTCCTTCAGCTACCTGAACCAGAGGCTCAGAGTCGCTGTGGTGGTTTGGTGGCCATCCTGGCGTCGTCTTCGGGGCCTTCATCTCCTTCCTGATGATGAGCCGGATGTCGTTGAGGAGTCGGTGGTTCTTGGGTAGTGACGAATGTTGCTGCTGACATTGTTGGTCCTGCTGTAACTGCATTTGGACGCTGGCTATCCGGTTGGACAGCTCAGCGGTGGAGCACTGTAGGGTGGTGATGGCGGCGGCGGTGGTGGCAGCTTTCTGGAGATGACGCTGGTGAATGCCTCTTCTAATGCAGATAAGCGAGCGCCGATATTCAGGATCTCCGCATGAAGGTCCTGAATGGCATCCCGCGTCGCTGCGTTTAGAGAAGCTGGAGGTGGTGTGGCTTCTGAGTGTAGGATCTGCGGTGATGGTACTGGCGGCGGAGTGGTGCGTCCGTCCCTCGGGTAAAGGGGACACTGGGCCTGGCCAGTGAAGTGTCCGGTGCCACGGCAGGTGGCACAGAACCGGCGACGGCGGCGGAGATCATGCCCCGTGCACTGCGTCGCCAAGACGCTGGTCCCACAGTAATGGCACCGCGGCGCTGAAGTGCAGGTGCCTTGGCTGTGCCCGAAGGCGCAGCAGCGGCGGCAGGGCCGGTGGCGTTCCTGTCTGCTTGCTTCGACTGGCAGAAGTCGCCCTAATAAGGGCAACCCTGACGTCAAAGCAGCTTCAAGGTCAGCCGTGTCCTGAAGCTCCACTCTTACCAACGGAGTTGGCCCCCGGTCGCAGAAAATACGGGTGGCCTTCAAGAAGGCCACCGCGACTGCGCGGCGGTGAGCAGATGCCGGGTGGAAAGGTCCCGAGGGACCCCCCGTACCACAGCACTGAACCGGGGCGGCGGTGTGGAGCTCGGCGGAGACGGTGATATAGGTAGCGGCAATTGCGGTCGCAGTTGCGGCGAAGCTGCTCTGGCGACTGGCGGCGACAGGAAGTTTGCCTCAGCCGGCGAAGACGGAGGTATTGCATCCTCGGCGACTGCCGGGGGAGTAGTGCTCAGTGCTGCCGTAGCAGCGGCGGTTCGGCGCTGTCTCTTCTTCACCATCGTGTGGCGAGAGAAGTAGTCTCCGAAGCCCTCTGATCGGTGAAGAAAGAACATTTTATATAGGGACATGAAGGACCTAACGGAGAATCAACTGGGCAGAGAGGAAATTACTCAGCAGACGTTAGGGGCAACTTTAGGAAATAAGGATGGAAGATCAAAGTCCAAGCAAACTGGGATGAATGTGGGTAAAGATGGTGCAAAGTAGTGTCCAAATAAAAATTCCCTCATCAATATGAAGATTAAGAACAATGCCTACAGAGAATGTCATCCAGTAACCAAGTGAGTGGACTATCAACTATTTGGGAAGTGATGACTAAACTGATAACAGCGGTGACAGGAGGAGGAATTCGTGGGATAAAGTCACCAGGAAGAATTGTGACACCCAGAATGTAATTTAGCCTTAGGGGTAAAAAAGGAGGGCAGTAAAATTAGGATGTAGTTTGGTTTTAGGGGTAAAAAAAGTCAATATTGAGGGTACTAAGGAAGGGGGGAAAAAAAAAAGACCAGAACAAATTAGATTTAGATCAGCCTTGCAATAGGGCAGAGAAAATATAAGGAGGCTAGAATTTTAGAACCCTAAAACAGTGAAAAGAAAAATTATATGCATGAAGTTTGGATCATTTACTAACAAAACTTGACTACCTTAGATTAGCTGAAACATGGTAAAAGAGGAATAGATTGATGTAAAGGCATTATAGTATATGGGGACAAAAAGGGAAATGGCAGCAAGGAAGGGAACATGTCCGGAGATACAGTTTTCTTTGTAAGCAAAACTTAAATAAAGGAGTTAAGAAAAGTTGATCTAGGAGGAAAGACTAAGGATTGTATTAGACAACAGGCAAATAGATGAGAATATGACATGTATAGGGATAATATACAGCCTTCCTCTTCCGTCATGCTTTCACAATTCTCACCTCCTAAACCCTTTATCAGGCACAATACCTATTGTTACATGGTAGGTATCAATATATCTAAGAGATGCCGTTTATATGCCTGGTTTTCTACTTTCTGGAAATCTTTCTAAATGTGAACTTCTGTGTATATTATTAAGATTTACTTATATTTTAATATTTCATAATTTACTTTTAAAATGTTTTTCAAAACTTTAGTTACTTTCCAGAATATATTTAGAAATTGTGAAAGAATATTTTTGGTGTCAGCCAAAATCATAGATTTCAATTCCATATTTATTAGGCTTAGGTAAAAAGGTATTGCCTTAAACTACATCACAAAACTTACCAGCATATCATTCACTGTGACAGTTTCTCCCGATGAGTAGCATACATTGCAGTTGCCCATGAATGTTGTTAAAATATCTCTTACTGCTGAAAGATGATCTAATTTCTTTCTTACTTCGCGACAAAATCTGTCATCAAACCTAAGGCAGCAGTGAAGAAGGAACTTGAATCGCTTCAAATTCATTATCAATCTAAATATCTCTACTCTCTGTACCCAATAGCTCTCCTGAAGACAGCCTACTACTGCGTAGTAGTCCTGCTAATATAGAAGACCTATGAATACTTTAATTTTTTCCTTGTTTTCAAATTAGCAACTCTATCACAGATGAATTAATTTAATATTAGTATATGTGATGATTACCTGGTATGCCATCTGTATCAAAACAAGTCCAACAATCTGTAGGAGTGTTAGCATTATTAGCTGGACCCCTAGCTCCAGGCAGATGAGAACCAAACTCTCTGATCCAGTTCTTCTTTGCTGCAGAGGTTTCTTTTAGTGACCCATCAGTAGTAAATAAATGGGGACTGTCAAACATTACACGTGTTTTCTTGTAGCCACACGCGTTTTCTTGTAATTACACTTGTAACACATGCATCGACACATGTTAACAAATCCTTCACCCTATCCTTTGTCGGTCTGCTAATGGTGTTAACTCAATTAAAGGCGCGTGCCAATTCAAGATGACGAAAGCATAACACCGTGTACACATTTTCTCAATTAGAAGTGCTAATTATTACTTAAATTGTTTCTCATTTATAATATTATGTCAGTTGATTACCAATTGATTATCAACAATAACGCGAATATACCCGAGCATGCTGTAACAATTAAATTAGGTACAGCGCTTTAAGATGACATATTCTCGAGAGTAAGATGACATATACAAAACAAATTTAATTTTTAAGCGGAATCTGAAATTTGAATTGTTCTAGCCGTGGGGTCTTGGCTTGGGGGCGACAAACACTTAAACACTTGATACACTGTCAAACTGCATACATATTTTCAGTTACGTATATTGCAGATACTTCAAATGACCTAGGTTCGAGTCTAGGACATTACATTAATCTTTTCGAGGCGAGAAATACTGGATACACTACCGAACAGTATACAGATTTTCAATTACGCCTACTACAGATGCTTCAAATGAGCCAGGTTCGAGTGTAGGTTTATCACAATTATCTGACATTTTTAAGAAATGACAATGATAATATTTTTGTAGCCAGCCCCCCCCCCCCGTTTTCATATCAGGATTCTCGGAGGCATATATTTATGATAAAATTGATATTTGGCATTTCACATTATTAATTATCTTGCATATATACTACATTTTTGTTGGTGATTTGTTGTGTTCTCTCCTGCTAAATATTCCTTCCATTCGTGGCATTATCATCAAGAGATGCCAAAATCTACATCATTTATGATAATTACAAAAGAAGCTTTTAAGTGTTTCCAGAAACTTTGAATTGTTGTGACGCTGATGACATTCTTATTTTGAAGTAAGAATTCAATTAGCTGTATGTGTCAAAATGCCTTCATACTTCTCAGTGAGTGAGATGTGTTTATGGTGCATTATTTATTCATTCCAACGGTTACTTAGCTTTAGCTTTTAAAGTTCGAATACGTACATATGAAAGTCTAAAAGACGCTCGCATGATATGCTGTGAAACGTACAGGTGTACTTTTTATAATAAAGCTGTTAATTTGTTTAATATCCCAATATTCCTCCTACATGTGTAAATTCATTTATGCTATATACCACTCTTAATTTCAAAGTTATAAAAACCGAGCATTCATAGATTTAAACAAATACTCTAATGCTATCAATTTCATTAGTGTCAATATTTAAGAACAGAGAATGCCGCGTTCTCTGTTTTATGCGCTCTCCCTATAACAACTCCCCTAAGAGTAATTCATCCATTGGAATCAAAGTCCAACAAATCAAGAATCGAAGGGGGTCCTTTAGATTAAGAAGCATACTGTACGTTTTCGGCAGTTGAAGCCTTGACTGTAATGATTAGAATATAGTATACATTTAGTTCAGATGTTAAACGATTTATGGGTACTGCAAGGCCAAGGTCATGGACTTGTGGTAGATTATGAGGTATTGTAATCCATGAAATATAATTCATGCAAACTGTGCTGGGAATCGAAGTGGTGTTCTTTTTTATAAAGTAATTAGGTGCTTTAATATCGCGATAATTCCCTACGTTTGTAACTTTATTTATGGTATATAACGTCCATAGTTACAGAAGAATAAGCTTTTCAGGAATAGTTTGGTGAAGAGTTGGTAGTGAAAGTCATTTGAAGGCATAGCCCCTTGAGTAGGGGATTGAATAGGGGCTTTTAGTTTAGGAAGTACTTGTAATATTAAATAATTAATATGTACTTTTTTCCGTAAAAGTACGCCTCATGGTTGAGGAATTTGCATATTAAAACATCCTCAAATGCTATTCGTGGAGTCGCACTAAAGACCTGAAGCCTTAATTTATGCTCCAGATTGTTGAAACATTTGTCTCGACTCGTCAGGATTATCTGCTCGTGATATAATATTGTTTATTTTTATTTGTTCGAACCCCTGACCTTACACCTCTATATTTTTAAACCATTGTATGCAAGCCCCATATATTGACTCGAGTTTTTCAATATATTTATCTCGCAGATTAAAGATTAGCGTGCTGCCCTGGACTCAAACCGAGACCCTCTGGGTTTAAAAATCAATAGAAGATCCTAGTTTGACATGCTAAAGCATCAATACTCACCTTTCTATGTTAATATAGGTGTTAAAGCTTGGGATTCAGTCAAAAACTTAAAAACAAAATCGTCGAAAGTTACGGATTCGCTGTAAGGATCTAGGATTACAAATAATACTTCAATCTGATGTGGTGCAATAATAATTGGCAATGAAATCATTGTTCCATCGTACTAGGACTTGCAGTTTCTGAGAAGATCATTTTAATTTTTTGCATCGAACCCCGGACATTAATTTGAAGTTGTTTATCTTGTTAATATAGCACTAGTTCATAGCCTGTTTATTATCGCCGTAATCCTTTTCCTTTGTGACTTTATTTTTGATAAGTAACTTTTTTTATTTGCAGAAAGACAATATTTGCAAGAATAGTTTGTTGATATATGGGTAGGGGAAGTCATGTGAAACGATACCAACTCGAATAGGGGTCGAAGAGATTATGAAGTACTTAGAATATTAAATTATCAATATGTACTTTATCCGCTTATGTAGGTCTCATAGTTGAGGATTATGCACAAATCTTAAACTGTCCTCGAAAGTTACAGATCGAACCAAGGACCTGCAATCATAGTTTATTCTTACAAATGTTGTCACGTAATAATAACTGTGTTGAAAGTTTTGTTCCGCCTCGTTACGATTAGTCGTTCCTAAGATAGCTATTTTTAAGATTTTGTCTGAACCCTGGACCTTCAGGCACATTTGTGTATATTTAAAGGATTTCACGTAAGTCTCGCTATACTGATAATATTTATTCCAAGTATTTATCTAGCCTAAACCATATACAAGATTTAAGATTAATGTAGTGCCCTAGACTCGAATCTAGGTCATTTTAAGTATCTGCAGTATATGTAATTGAAAATAGTTATACTGTTCGACAGTGTATCAAGTGTTCAAGTGTTTGTTACCTCAAATCCAGGACTCACGGCAAGGATAATTCTAATTTCAGAGTCGCCTTAAAATTAAAATGATTTTGTATATAACATTTTATTCTCAGATTGTAAATTAAAGGGTTGTACCTAATTCAATTGTTAGAGCAAGCCCGGGTATATTCACGTTATTATTGATACTCAATTTCTAATCAATTGACATAATATTATGAATGAGGAACCATTTAAGTAATGATTAGCGCTTTTAATTGAGAAAACATGTACACAGTGTTATCGCTTTTGCCGTCTTGAATTGGCAGGCGCCTCTAATTGAGTTACACCATTAGCAGACCAAAAAATAGAGTGATGAGGTTTTTTTTTAACATGTGTCGGTGCATGTTTTACAAGTGTAATTACAAGAAAATACGTGTCGTTACAAGAACAGACGTGTAATGGTCCAAAGTTCCTATTTATGTACCACTCCCATCCTAACCAGTGAACTAAGGAGAAACATATGCTGTGTCTGGTGTCCTGATATGTGTCATTTCGAGAGGAATAAGAATAATCTTAATGGCTTTTTGTAGTATTTTCTCAATCTGTGTCACTTTTATCAAATTCCTTCATTGTCTTTATTACCATTCCACAGAATTGCCAGGCCTTTGTACAAACAGTTTGGCATAGACATATTAAACACGTCTTGTTTCCTTAAATTATATGCACAAAAACATGATCGATAGAAAAGAAAACCATATTAACTATGAAGAGCTTGAGCGGGCGTAATATATCCCACAGATATCCTTGCTTAATAATTAAAGGTAATAAGAACAGACAGCTGACCAACAATGAAGCAACAAACACTACAAGGCGTTTTAGAACTCTATAATGGGGTTATAAGCATCCTCCCATAGGCATTTATCTGTATATTAAAAATGAAAAAAAAAAAAAAAAAAAAAAAAAAAAGGGCATCTCTCAGCTATATCGATCTTAACGGAGGGTTAAAACAATATAGAGGAAGATAACAAAAGATTATGATGATGATGAATGTTGAGGTTGAAGGGTGTTCATCTACGGGGTCATTAGCGCCCCTGTTTAAAACTGTGTTAAAACCAAAAAATACAGGCGTTAAAATTCCATGGAAGTGATGCTCAAAATTCAAGATAAAATCAAGCAGAATTAAAACTATCTATAGTGGAAACCATAGGAGGGACCTAAACTAGTTTAATACAGACGAACTAAAAGGTAGGCATTAAAAGCAAATCCTAATTCCTAAAACGCACATGTATTAAAAACTTAAATAAACAAAAAAAAAACAAAAAAACAGCTACAATAAGGGAATCAAGTCACAATAAATAAAATGCTTGGATTGGGATAGTAAAAACTAAGTGGGATAAAAACGTAAAAATCCAACTTACAGCACCGGCATCATCCGCCAGGAGCTCGTTAGAACTGTCCGAAAGTAGCAGAGTGGCTCGTACATGTGCTAAAAGAGAACACTCTAGAAACAAATGGCGGACTCTCAAATGTTGCCTGCACAGCAGAAAGATGGCAGTGTAAAAATACTGTGACCGATACGTAGGCAAACCAATATCACCTCCTCCCGGCTGTATAAACGAGAGGAGGTTACCCAGTATACATGCCGGTCCTTCACCTCTCTGAGTTTGTTGCCACGAAGAGCGGAACATTCGGCAAGCCAGCACGAAAGTATCGCGCTCAGCACAATAAGTCTAAAATCTGCAGATATTAAGCATTGTATGGCAGTACTGGAATCTGCGGCCGCTGCCTTTGCCACCAAATCTGCTAGTTCGTTCCCCGGCATGCCAACGTGTCCAGTGATCCACGCGCAGTCCACATTTACGCCAGACGCATGCAAAATGTGGAGCGTATCCTGAATACGCTGTACGAAAGCATGGTAGTCGTACAGCTCACGGAGGCTCTGGAGGGAACTGAGAGAATCACTCAGGAAAAGGCAGTCACCCAGATTACGACGGCGAATATGGAGAAGTGCTCGGAGTATGGCAAAGAGCTCCGCAGAGTAAATGGATGTGCCACTAAGCAAACCGAACAAATAGTGTTCAGTTCCAGTAATAAAAGCACATCAAACACCGACGTTGCCATTACTTG
The DNA here is from genome assembly GCA_030762935.1 of Hymenopus coronatus. Classification (NCBI taxonomy): domain Eukaryota; kingdom Metazoa; phylum Arthropoda; class Insecta; order Mantodea; family Hymenopodidae; genus Hymenopus; species Hymenopus coronatus. The sequence continues at coordinate 318,101,905 of CM060900.1, read as the reverse complement.
CTTCGGTGTATATACAAAGGCTGCCACTGTAATTTGATAAAAATTCTAAAAAAAGAGCAGAGGCTTAGCAGATTTCCCATACGCGGCCATACTAAGACCAATGTGGGAGGTAGCACGCAACCAAAGTGAGCACTCCATCTCCCCAGTGGAAAACATGCGAGGCATTGCAATATCGTGTTTCTGGAGAATCTCGCGGAACCGAAAACCTGCAGGCCTTGGACTAAGTGGGCGGTGGTGAAAACGTTTGTCCATTTCGGTACTGAAAAAAAGGAAAAAACTTTGGATGCGAAGGTTTGCTCTGAAGCTTACAGCCATAATTAGCTAACAGGACATCCCGCTGCCATCGCAAAGGAGGTTTTGCAGATTCGGTGTAGGGACTCACAACTGGGCTGGTCGGAAAAGCCCCAACCGCCACAGGGATGCCCTGATTATAGACAGCGTCTAGTCTTCTGAACAGAGATGGACATGCTGAAGAATAAACGGTGCATCTCATTTGTGTCGGATCAGTGCACGATAAAAACGCAGAAGCACTGTCCGATCCGCTCCCTAAGATTTCCCAATTAGAATCCGTAAACAATATTGAGAGATCGGTCACATCGTGCTTTCAGCTGTACTATATGTGATGACCAGGAAAGTTTTCTATCGAAGATCAACCCAAGGAATCGTGCTTCATATGGAAAAGGAAAGAAAAATCTTGCCCGAGTCGGAGAGACGGCAGTTGTCGCCACCTACGGCGCCAGAAGCTAATCGCGGACTGTCTTCTCAGGTGAGAAACAAAAGCCGTTTTCCGTGCTCCAGTTATAGAGATTTTCCAGACAACGCTGGAGAGTGCGTTCCAAAAACGGTATGCGCTGAGGCGTACAGTACATGGCGAAGTCATCCACGAATACCTGGACGAAACAACTGGGGTAACACTTTGCAATATAGAATTAATCACTATAGCAAACAGCGTCACGCTTATAACTGATCCCTGCGGCACTCCATTCATTCTCTTGCATAAAAGGATTGCAAAACCCCGAGCCGACCCGTACTCGGAAAACACGTTCTCTCATAAACTCTTGAAATAAGAGCGGTATGCGGCCTCGTATATTCCAGTCGTGGAGGGAACGTAATATCCCTCCCCGCCAACAGGTATCGTAGGATTTCTCGAGGTAAAAAAATATCGCTACGCTTTGGCAGTTCCTAAGAAACCCCTCAGCTATCTACGTCGAAAGCGATACAAGGTTGTCAGCCGCTGAACGACGTCGTCGAAAACCGCACTGGATATTAGTGCGTACTTTTTGGGATTCCAACCACTAAATCAACCGCCTATTAATCATGCGTTCCATCACCTTGCAATCGCAACTGGCGAGGGAATTGGGACGGCAGCTAGAAGGAAGATGACGGTCCTTTCTGGGTTTCAAAATGAGTGTGATAATGGACTTGCGCCATCGTGCTGGGAAAGTGCGTCAACCCAGACACGGTTATAGACCTCGAGCAGGAAAGCCTTACAGTCAGAAGAGAGATGTTGCAACATTTGGACGTGGATGCCATGTGGACCAGCTGCAGAGTTCCGCGAAGATAAAAGTGCGTTTTCTAGCTCTGTTATTGTAAAATGACGATTGTATTCTTCAAGGTTTCCAGAGCGAAAGGAGAACCCTTGAAAATCCACCTGTGCCTTACAATGAAGAAACGCAGAGGAATAATTGTTTGAGCCAGACATTTAAGCGAAAGTGTTCGCCACGTCCAAAACGTCAACAACCACTCCATGAGGTGTTCGGAGACCGGCAGATGGGTCTATTTACCGGCAGCATGCCTTAACTTATCCAATACAACGGAGGAAGGGTTATACCTATTAAAGGAGCTTACAAACTGGCTCCGTGAATGCTTTTTGCTATCCTTTATAACTCGCCTAGATTAGGCACGCATTTTCCTGTAGTGAATTAGGTTATCCTGCGTAGGGCCACGCTGGAAGTTCCGCAAAGCATGTCTGCGCGCACGAATGGTATCCCGACATTCAGCTCTCCACCAGGGAACAGGAAATATACGAGGTTGATTAGTCCACCGCGAGATAGACTGATTAACAGCAAAAAGAATGGTGGCTGTGAGGTGTTTGACTATAACATCCACTCAGTCGGGCTCACAGCGGTTAAAAACAGTCAAATGGGAATAAAGGTTACAGCTGGCTCGGTCTAAGCGCCATCTAGTTAAGTGCGTGGAACATACGGCGTGTTCTAGGAGACTTAGAAGAACTGGAAAGTGGTCACTAGAGTATAGATCAGAGATGACAGTACATGGTAAGGAAATTGCCAATTTCGGAGAACAAACAACTATATCTAGGTTGAAAAACTATTAAAGGCGTCAGAGAGAAATGTTGGCTCTCCAGTATTCAGGAGAGAGGAATTATTGTTGTCCAAAGAATCGGAAATTAATTGACCTCTGGCACCAGCCCAAGGTGAGCCCCAAAGTGGGTGGTGGGCGTTCACGTCATCCACCAAACAGAATTGCGTTGGTAGCTAGTAAACTAGGTCGTCTAAATTGATGCACGAGAGGTCAGCAGATGGAGGCAGATAAATGCTACAAATTGCAAATTTGGCAAGAGCCAGCGTAATGCTAACAGCAGCGGACTAGATGTTGGACAGTAAGGGCATGGATTCAGCATATAGACCATCTCTAACGAGTAGCATAGTACTCCCATGTGCAGGAACACCCTCCTCCGGTGATAAATCATACCGTACATCAGAGTAGAGCCTGAATCTGACGATGACATATGAACGGAGCTTGGTCTCTTGTAAGCAGACGACCAACGGTTGATAGCGGTTGAGCACCAGTTCTAATTCCGGTCGGCGTTGTCTAATTCCGCATATGTTCCACTATAGGATAGTCATTGTCTATATTATGGGATAAAGTTTAAACCGAAAGACGTTTTTGCAGATTGTGCTGGTTGGTTCAATTTGTTCTTTTTAGGGATTGGGCTTGTACTGTTTTCAGGAGCACGATCCTGCCGTTTCCGCACTGTCCGTCTAGCAGTGGGGGCAGGATTCTCCTTTTCCTTCACCTTCACGGGAGAGCACCCCCTTCCAACAGAAATGTTCTGTTCGGAAACCTCGAACCGATTGGAGGTGCTGATCGAACTATATGTTATCGCCGATCTATACTCCCACCAGATGATTCTCCTGAAGAGGATCTACTTGGAGATGCGCGTTCACTTTTCCTTCCCTTCGATGGTTAGGGAGGAGATTTACATGGTCTTTTAAGAAGTCGGCTCTGACGTAACTGGCCTTAAATGTCTTTGCTGGGGTAGAACAGATAGCGGGTAAGCCGGTCTTGGTACCCGATGTTGAAGGCTTGGGTGACACATTCTCTGTACTATTCTTTAAAATCGCGCTATTGGCAGATGTTGATGCGTAGCAGTCGTAGAAGTCGAGGATTTTGGATGCGGTGTGGCTATCGGAATCTGTTCAGCAATTGTGGCCCCGTCAATATCGCCAGTTCGACTAACGATCTCCCGCCTCGGTACAGGTTTAGCTACAATTGAGCTGTACGTACCAGAGCGTGGGACAAAAGGTTGGTGGTTGCGCAGGATCTTCCGGGCTTCCGAGAAGGACACCCTCCCTTTCACTCAGATTTCCTGGATCGCTCTCTCCTCTGCATAACGGGGACAGTCGCGGGAACTGGATTGGTGTTTGCCGCCGCAGTTAATGCACGATGGAGGAGACGTGCACGTTCCATCGTGCGTGGCGTCTCAACAAATGGCACTTCGAGACTGACCAGTACAGAATGCACTTGTGTGCCCAAAGCGCTGACACTTCAAGCATCCTAGTGCGTTGGGAATGTAGAGCCTAACCTCGATGGCTTCGTACCCTGCGCTTATCCTTTCCGGGAGGTCTACCAAATCAAAGGTAAGGAACAGGGTACGGGTATACACGAATTTACCATTTACTTTGCGTTGTACCGTATACACAGATGTACCGCCAGATTCTCCTGAATCTCCTCTTTGCTCACTCCGTCGAAAGCGCGGGTGATGACAACACCGTCCGAGGAGTTCATGGTCTTATGTGTTTCAACCTTGATAGGATAGCTGCCTAACATAGTGACTCGTACTAATTTGGCGGCCTGGGATGCTGAAATTGCTTCCACCAGGGGTGTTCCCTTTCGCGCTTGAACGCAAGATTGAACCGAACCAGCAATTTTGTCTAAGCCCTTTTGGATGACAAAAGGGCTGACACACGTAAAGTTTCTCCCTTCCTCCGTTCTAGTGATAACTAATTAGGGAGGACAACATGACTCAGCTACTTCTTTTACTTGGATTTTAAGATTAGGTTTCGTTTTCCCATAAAAAGGGTATAAATGCATCACCCTCTGCTCCCTAAACCCACCGACCCCTAACAAGGGGTCACCCCACTGGGGTGACAGGACTACACAGGAGATATAGCAGGCTCGCCGTCCCAATCAGCCTGGAGTTCGGTATAATACCTAGTCCTGGCCGATTGACTAGGGATGGGCTAGTCCCTAGCCTCCCGTTTAGGCGAAGCAGAAACCAAAGCGGTGTATTAGGCTGCGCACCCTCCCCAGTTACTGAAAAACCCGTTACCCAGGCTTAGACGCTCAAACCTCTACCAACCAGGATATTCCTTTCCACCGACACGGGTTTCCACGAACGGCCTACATGTGGGTGGGCATTTTAACCTGCTTACTCCCTCACCACTCTGAGGGTGCCCACAGAGGGAGTCAAGGTTGGCTCGGGACCCCGGGTGCTCTAACCTGTATCTACCGTAGTAGGCCCTGAGGGGAATGATGATGATAATTGGGGTTTAAGGGCGCTCAAGTACCAGGGTTATCAGCGCCCTTAGAAAACTAAACGGGGCACGAAATGGGATCGAAAGAGGCTTTAAAATGGTAAGAATCGTGCTAAAATTAGACCTAAAAGAAACTGTAAAAACGAAACAGCATCTGAATCCTAAAAGACATAAAACCGGTTAAAAAAAATGGGATGTAAAATGGGTAAAAACTAGTAAAATCTACTACAGGCCCAGCATGGGCAATACTGGCTAAATGTTTTAAAATCTTATAAAAGAACTATATCCCGAACGTAAAATTTATTGTAGATAAATACTGAAAAAATCTGTCAACAGCAGCGCAGTCATTGACAAGAACCTCCGCTAGGGAGGCTGGCAGCTGGAGAGTGGTGCGAAAACCCTGGGGGAAGGAAAGATTAAATAAAACTTTTGTGAACCTTGTAGCTACGGGGTAATTTAATACAAGGATTGCAGAAATGGAAGTAAATGGCAGAAATAGCAGGATGAATAGTGAAATATTGGAGAAATCAGAGAAGTTCAGACAGATTAAGGAAAAATCAGTTGACAGAGGGTAAGAAAACTTTATAGATTTTTTTACTTGTATGCCTTAGATACCTTGAATGTGGTGAAAATGAGAATAGGGAATACACATTAATTTTTCATAGTAATGGGCAAAGCATGATTGATTGTGTACTGGGGGAAAATTGACACGGGTACACTCTAAACATTTTTAAATTAAATGAGAGTACTAACATTGATGGTGGATATTAAAATACACAGAGAAAATGACCTATAATTGAAAACAGTAAAGGCATAAGTTAGAAAAGAATATTAGATACAAATGGAAGAAGGATCACCGCAATAAACTTAAAGGAGTACTAGACGCTAATTCTGGGCAGATATGTCAGTGTGGAATATGGTTAGTATCAAAAACATAAAATTGAAAGTTCTATGAACATTGGAAATATATCTCCACGCTAAGAGCTGTGGAGGAAATGAAAATAAAAAAGAGGATCTATTAAAGGTAAAAGAAGTGATTTGTTGAAGAATGCAGAGTAACACAAACACAATAAAAGTGGTTGGTAAAGTGGAGAGAATTGAGAGACACAGAATCAAAGGGAGGATAATTGCAATGGACGGTTTTCTACAATTCCTTGTTAGAACAAAATAAAACAAACCGGGGGAAAAAAACATAAAGATGAATTTAAAAGGATGTTAAATGGAAGTAATGTAAATGAGATATGTAAGGCCATAAAATCAATGTGTAGTAAATATATAATGAGACAGAATATATGATCAGAATAATGGATAGTTTATTTTAAAAATTTTTAGAGGGAGTGTACAAAAGGGGTAGAAATTTCGGCAATAGGTAATAGACATCCTGGATGAGGAAGTAAAAAGCGAAGAGTTAAGAAAGAAAGTTAAATTAATGAAGATAAATAATGCAACTGGAATAGATAGTATCTTAACAGATTTCATAAGAAATAGTGGGTTAAAATAAACGGAATTAACATTTTCATTTTATTTATATAGTGCAATTAAAGTAAAGTAAAAAGTGGAGGAAATATACAAAGACAAGGGTAGTGCTGACAAACTAAGAAATTACAGAGGAATTGTATTACTGTTAAATGTGGCGTCATTGTAAAGGTGTTATGGCAAGTAGGACAAAAACATGGGTAAAAGAATATATTTTTTTTAAAAACATTCAGATGGGCCTTCAAACAGGGAGGTGAAGATTTGATAATTGTGTATTATAAAAACAGTGATAGACAAATACTTGAAGGGCAAGAGAGGAAAGCTATGCATGGCTTTTGTTGATGTAGGGGACGTGTATAACTTTACTGAACCACTGTTTTTGTGGCATAAATTGTTGAGTAAACGAGTGAGCAAACAAATGGTAATAGTCTAATACTACTGTGTCAAGAAAGTTCCGGAAATTTGCCAGTAAAACACAAAAAATTAATTATTCATCCAATATTATTTTATCGTCTTCAAAGTAGGCCCCTTCTGAAATTATGCATTTATGCCAACGAATAATCCAATCGTGAAAACATTTTTAAGGCACTTTTAGGAATCGATGTCAATTGTTTCCTTTATGTCTTTTATCGACTGAAAACGGGTGCCTCGAAGTGGTAACTTCAGTTTTGGAAAGAGAGAGAAATTAGCAGGAGCCAGATCAGGAGAATGCGTTGGTTGTTCGATGAAATTTTTTGAGTTTTTGGTCAGACCTTCGTTCACAATAATAGCCTTGTGAGCTGGTGCAGGATCCATGAGTGTCGTTCCATAAATCTGGCCTTTTTCGCCGTATTTGTTCTCTCAAACGTCGCATAACGCTCAGATAATGGCCTTTATTTACCATCTGACCTTCTGGCAAGAACTCTGAGCGCACGACACCGGGATAATCCAAACAAACTGTCAACAAGACCTTCAGTTTTGATCGAGTTTGACGTGCCCTTTTAGGTTTCGGTTCAGTTGGAAGGCGCAATTCGGAAGCTTGTTGACTGGTTTGAGTGTCAAACTCGTAAACCCATGTCTCATCACCAGCTACAATGCGTTTCATGAATGTGGGGTCGAAACTGGCACGTTCTAGCATGTCTTTAGCAATCCTTACGCGATTGAGTTTTGTAGAAAATTCAAGTCTTTCGGAACTAACCGAGCTGCAACGCGTGTCATGCCCAAACAATAGTTTAATATGGTACGAATCGATTCGTGAGACACAGAAAGTTCAGCGGCAGTCTCTTGCAGAACTAAATGCCGATTTTCAGACACCATTTTCTTCATTTTAGCGATGTTCAGTTCAGTTGAAACCGTTGATGGCCGACCAGAGCGAGGCAAATCTTCCACCAAATCTCGACCACTTTTGAATGCACTGTACCTCTCATATGCACGTGTGTTTGATAAAGTCGATTCACCGTAAGCCCTTAGTAACATTTTCAGCGATTCGGCCCACAAAGTACCATTTGCAATGGAAAATTTGAGACGGATTCTTTTTTCAATATTTGTATCCGTCGTAAAATCGCAAATCACCTTTGAGATGAACGAAACAAAATGGCGTACTGTAAACAAACTGGATGACAGATGACGACCAAACTCCGCGTGGCTATAGAGGAAAGTTCTACTAACTTAGCGACAACAATAATTTCGAGTCCCCTTTTAAACAGGATTTTTAAATGATCAATTCCCGGTACTTTCTTGACAGAATGTATATACAGTGAGAATATATTGTGTATAACGACAAAGGAAGTGATTGTAGCAAGAGAAATGAAGCAACAGAAAGATCTTAGGGAAGGCTGTTAGTTACATAAATATGGTTCAATATTAAGTTCTATGTGGATAATTGAATATTGGAAATTGGAAGGAATAATAGTTTCATGTGATTAATTAATAGTATTCGGTTTTCTGAATTACTTTTTGCAGATTATCCACTAGTAGGTGCAATTACAGTTAATGGTTTGAATCAATCATTGCTGCAAATAGACAATTACTGTAAAAAGTGGAGGCAAAAGTTCAACCACGATAAGACACAGAACATAGTGTGTATGAAAAGCAGAAAATTGAGTAAATGTGAAGAATGTACGAATAAAAATAAAGGTTATAGGTTAATGAGAGAATGCAATTATCTATGAGTTAAAATAGATGGTGTGGCAGATGAGAAAACAAAATAAATTTGCACTGGCGAAAGGAAAAGAAGCTTATACAATTATCAGGAGCTGCAAATGGAGATTACCTAATATAAATATTAAATGGTTAGGAAGAGTATATAGTATGTTGTTTGAGGTAAAAATGTTGTATGGTGAGGTGCACATGATATTCTGTAGGGAAACGCATGGTTTACAAAACGCAACTTTTAGGCACTGAGCACAAAATAGACCTAGTCAGAATGGCAAGTAAGAGAAAGTTAATGGAAACGGCATAGGAATATTTGTACTGAATATTGAACTGAAAATGAAGAAATTTGTTAAAACAGTATTTAAAATACCAAAAAAACCAAAAGAACAGTAGATGTGTAAATTGACTTAGGTTAGGAGATATATAGAATGGAAGAAAAAATAATGTAAATAATTTGTGGAGAAAAGAGATTAATGAATATAGAAAATATACGAAAATGTTTATTGAGGTCGTCGACAAGACATAGCTTTCTATCTACAATGAAAGGTTCATTTGGAAGGGAAAATACATAGACAAAGAGAAGTAGAAGGTATTCCATGGGTGATAACAGAAGCATGAAGAATAAAAGATCTAAGCAAGGATATCCCATAGAATCAATATCTTATATGTGTGAAACGAAGATCCGGTAAACACAATATATAGATGTAAAGGAACTGAAATTTTAAGAAACAAGTATATAAATAAAAAATTGTTAAGCAGGAGAGTAATATGGCTCTAGCTGAAATGTTTCATAAACATTATAAAATAATAAAAAATAATTAAATAAAACAAGAAATAAATGGATATCAAGAGCTAACAGAATCGATGAACAAAATGCAAATCAGATGAACTACATTAGATTAACTGTTTTACACCGTAAGTATGACTGGTAAGGAGCCAGGTTTGGACACGGGTCAAGTTCACTTGCACATAGCTTAGCACAAATAAATAAATCAAGAATGAAAGGGTATTAAAGACTAACGAAAATGTCAATTTATAAAAACTTAAAGGATTAGTTAGCCTAAATCATCACAAAAACGATTTGTCTTAGTATTAACATTACAATACAACAGATAGGCACAATAAGATTAAAGGTAGTCTAATGATTAAAATAAGCTGGTTTCAAAGCAATTGCTCAAAACGATTTCCAACATGAATGCATAGGCTTCATCTTCACAGAAATAATTCCTGAATCCTGTTGAGTACTACTGGTACATTATGAATCCCATTACTGGCTGCATTAATGCAGGCAACAAGTGTCTTTCCAGAATCAATTCGGTGATGAATATGCATAGTCTGAAGATGAACCTGGAGAGTGGGATAGCCAGGGCATGGTAGGACTGCCTTTCTACTCCAGCACTTCGAGAAGACTCAATTAGGTGCTCCTGTATGTTTATAATTTAATGCACAGAAGCTGCATCATGTTGGAAATATAACTGAACCAGAAAATAAAGAGGTACTTCTTTTAAATTTGGGAACATTTGGCAAACTGAAAATACATACCCCAGAAATATTTCTTTTGTATTACCATGCAGTCAAAAACTAAGAAGCTATGATCCAGTCATATGGGTAGAAACAATACCAGTCCTTATGTTCACCAAAAATTGCTGTTGGGGCTCTTCTGTGTAGCAGTAATGGGATTTTATATGCGCATAACTGAATGTTTGGAGTTTGGAATCGGCATATTCCTGGTAAAAGTATCCTTATCAATGAATAACACAAATTAAAACAATTCTTAAGGGTTCACTTAGGCACATACACAAAACTGTAAGTGTAAATTAAAATCTCTTGGGTTTGTGGCTGCACTTTTTACGCTCCTTGGGCAAGAATTGCCACACTGTTGCTCTTGCATTATATTGGATCTGGTTGATGCAGTGCAAGTAGTATATTTTCTTCAAACTGCAGAGTGCAATGATTTTTTCTTACACTCAAATCTATCTTATTCAGCACCACAGTACTACTTCCATACACATACTGATCTACTGACTCAAAAATAGTTAAATTAGGGTGCTGTTTATTGGAGTATCTTTTGTTGTAAATTCATACAGGTATTCAAGCATGACCTCCTGCTGTGACACACAAAGTTCCACAAATTCCGTAAAATTGTAATTTTGCTCCATTTTACCTGTGTGTTTAGATGCTGCACTGTAGTGATATTTGTTAAATGAACACAAGAAGTTAGAATTGGAGAATACAATGGCTACTTTGAATAAGAAGCATTATATTGAATGGAGATGTTAGCATACTGTTAGACGTACTGGGATGGAATTTCTCAATGCCTCTTTTGGCAAGCCTTAAATACTTGTGCTTTAGCTTGGTTCAAAGGTGTATGGTTTTGTTACACCTGG